>VZTZ01032794.1:640174-748929 GCA_013400955.1 Drymodes brunneopygia
CCTTCCTTCCTCCCTTCCTCCCTTCCGCGCCTTCCTTCCTTCCTTCCTTCCTCCCTTCCTCCCTTCCTCCCTTCCGCGCCTTCCTTCCGCGCCTTTCTTCCGCGCCTTCCTTCCTTCCAGAATTCCTTCCTTCCTTCCAGAATTCCTTCCAGAATTCCCTCCTTCCAGAATTCCTTCCTTCCATAATTCCTTCCTTCCATAATTCCTTCCTTCCTTCCTTCCTTTCTTCCAGAATTCCTTCCTTCCAGAATTCCTTCCTTCCTTCCTTCCAGAATTCCTTCCTTCCAGAATTCCTTCCTTCCAGAATTCCTTCCAGAATTCCTTCCAGAATTCCTTCCTTCCTTCCAGAATTCCTTCCTTCCAGAATTCCTTCCAGAATTCCTTCCAGAATTCCTTCCTTCCTTCCTTCCTTCCTTCCTTGCTTTTTGCTTTGAATAAATGTGTTCTATTCATTAGAAAGGAAAGATTAGGAGACAGCCACTTTCAAACATGGATAATGTTCTTCATCCTTCCGAAATCAGGCAGAATTTTGCTATTCGCTGTGGAAGCAATGAAAGTACACATTGTGGTACTGAAAAGAGGGGTGATTTTTTAAAAGCATAATAGAGGTGAGCACAACAATGATTTTAGTTTGGGGTTAATAATTTGAAAGGTTCTAGCATACCAGCCAGTAAAAATCTATCCTTTTAAAAGGTAATGAAAATTATTTTAAATTAATTATGTAAATATACTTGGCTACCACACTGAAATTCTGCTTTAATTTGGTTCTGAGATATACCTAAAAAGAAAAGATAGTCTGCTTCAGTGAAATTTGAATTTTAATTTCTTTTTTCAAATACAATACTTGCAATCATAATATTTAGATTTAGTCATTATCAACATTAACTCACTAGCACCACAAAGTGGGAGTAGAGTCTCTGGTACATTTTTACTAAAACCAGTGCAATTACACCTGACATTAACAGGTGTAGTTGAATTTAATAATGTGTTTTCATTATAGGTGTCAGTATTTCTAGCATTGTTGGTGTATTTCAAAGAAAGAAGAATAAGCAAACTTCTACCAACACTGTTAAAGCAGATAGATGAACAGTTGGCATGTGTCTCCAGATGTGTGGAGTCTGTGTCACAAACCTGAAAGCATGTCTGAGTTTAAGCAGCTAGTGACCAGTGTTGTATGTTGAGCTCTCAATCAGATTAATTCCTATACCACTTTATAATGACACATTTTTATCTCTTTTGCTGTTCAAATTACTTTGATAAATTGGAGAGGGGGATTGTTTTCCCTCAGTAGCATCAGATACAAAAATTTTAGTAGATTTTTTTTTATTTCTCTGTTATCTACATATTAGAGTTTAAGAAAGAGACTTCTAATTTATCAAGTTAATTACATATCAAGATGCAAATCTTGTGTTGCCAGGGTTTTTTTTGTTATTTATTTTATTAGTTCATTTCATAGCTAAACTAAAAGAAATGTATTGTATACACTGCATTTGCTTCAGAAAGAGTTACTGATTTTTCTTTCAATTTTTTCTTTTTCTTTTCCAGTTTTTATTTCCATTTCCCACTGCTTCTATCAATAAAACTGATAGCAGCTGCCCTTAGATGCTTCTGGTATTATAATACCATCAGTAGTAAAGTTTTACAAACATTAATTTAACTGACAATAAATTATAGAATCTTGTTGCTTAATAGCTGAATTATGGGGAAGATTTGTATGATAAATAAGCTGAAATGCCCCTTGCTTGACGAAACTCCTAGGAATGAAAGGTTCTGCTGTGTGTGTGGCTTTTTTCTTCTTTTTTTTTTCTTTTTTTTTTAAGCAGAAGAGAAATCAAACCAGCATTAAAATTTTGCCCAATATTTTAAATTCTTATAAGCTTTGCCAATGATTTCTTTCCATTATACATTTTATTTTTATTTTTTTCTGTTTTACAGATGTACCTGTCTTTTCAGTAGGAGCTGTTTTATTGAAAGGCAGCATATTTATTTCAAAATTAACCGTGGCCCAAGGCTCTTGTGAGAAAGTCACAGAGCTCATATCATTTTGTCAGGGGTCAAATCTTAATGAGAATCAAAAGTATACTTTATTCCACCATGAAGTCCAGTCTGTGTTTTAAATATGTATTAGGTGGTTGTGGTCAGCCTTCAAAGGAAAGGCAATCTAGTGAAGGAATCAAATTTTCAAGTATCTCTGACTCACATAGTAACCACTATTCCTTTCCTTTGCTGCACTATAAATATGGAGAAGAAGAGAATTGGAGACATTTCTATTGTTTACTTAGTATGAATATATTTAAATGCTACTTATTTACAGTGTGCTGCAAGACGATGAAGTAAATTTCATAATTATTTCATCAACTTCATTGTTATACCTGCAGCTTCACAAACACCTCATGTTTTCAAAAACAAGTCTCTTGCTCCAAAGCACTCATAAACAAATTTACACAGACTGCGCAAAGAAACATGAAAGAGGAGTGTTAAGTTGGTTGGCAGGTTAGAGCAGAGAGGATATTTTAGGCACTGTAAACAGTTTTGGGAATAGAAAAAGGAAGTCATGCATGAGATATGGATACACACAAAACAGTAAACAGGACTGTATCAGAGCTGGGAAAGAGTAAGGACTCAGTCCACTGGTAGACTAAGGCAGACTCTTGCAAAGTCTCAAAATTGCAGAGGAGAAATTTGACCTTGTGGAGTAATGAGACAGAAAACCACCTGAGAGACTAAGAGAGAACTTGACATGATCAGAGTTGTGAACAAGAAAGATAACCTTGGCCGCAGTGTTTGGAGTGGACTGGAGGAGGGAGATTAGAGGGAAGAAGGTTACAGTGGCTAAGAGGTCACAGCAGGTGAGAGATAATGAAGGCATGAAGCAGGCAGGAACAGAAGATAAATAACTGAAGATACGGTAGATAGAAAAAAGAGATGATTTGGCCAAGGAGCCCAAATTCAGGTATTTGAAAGTTGATTATGTAAAAAAAAAATGTAGTCAAGGCTGCTGCTGTGTTTATTTACTATTCTATCGACATGCTGCAGCCAACTTACAGTCGAAAAAGTCACAAAGCTTTCTAGATCATCTGTATTGTTATCTGTCTCTATACATTCATGTGTATTGATAGACAGCTATTTTTATATTTTGACTGTAGAGAAGGAATATGGAAATCAGGTGACACAAGTTTATTTTGTTGACTCTTCCACTGATTAGGCCTGTGATCTTGGATGCGTTATTTCTGTTTGCTGTGCTACAGTTTCTCTTTCTGTACAGGAGTGAAAGCAGTTCTTTCCTTTCTTTGTAAATTTATAGATGCAAAAAGATAGATATTGTTCAGAAGACTTAGAAGTCTCTGTAGAACTCATCTCAGAGGACGCCATCAGGCCACACCACATGGACACCTTCATAACCACCACTTGGGTAGCAATGGCAGCATCTCAGTGCCTGATACTGGGGTGGGTCCAGATGTGTTTGGGGTTGCAATAAGCTTGAAAATGACTATGCCCAAATAGGTAATTTTGACTGGAGGTGTCACAGCTCACTGGTGCCTGAAGCCATCAGAACCAAAATATATTTGCAGACACACTTCACCTATCAGTTGCCTCTGTGGATTACATGTGGCTTTGAAACTTGTTCTGTCAAAAGACAGTGATGGTATTCTTCCCTGAGAATGCTTCATTCAGCATGCCAAAGGGCTTTTTAATATATTGGTAAAATAAGACATAAAGCAGACAAAATACTTGTTGGGAATTTCAGCTGGGAATACTAATATATTTGGAGTGTCACAAATCTAGTTCAGAAAAACTGCAGACAACAAATGATCATGCCATAGAAGACAGAAAGAAAAAATATAGCTAGCAGATTAACCATGAGCCTAGAAAGAAAGAGCACCTCAGCAGTAAACATAGATATAATAGTGACTATAATTTCTGCTAAATCACAGTTAGACTCTGCACTGATGAGTGAAAGCAAAAAAGGGCAGAAACTGGTAAAGAATATTCTTTCCTCTGAGGCACTTCTGCCTTAATAGTGTTCTTTGTACTACTAGTGCTGAAGCTAAGACCCCAAGAGGATGAGGAAAAGGTGCAAGGTCCTTCACTATAGTGCTGAACGTGGCTATAGCTGCCAGCTTTTCACCAGCTGAAATTCTGAATGCCAGAATTCCTGTGGAGGTGATTTCTGTGGCTTATTCCTCCTGGTTTTCTCCCTGTAAGCGTTGAGTATAGAAACGCGTTTGCAGCATCCACTGTTCAGAGAAGACAATATTTAGGAAAAAAAAATTAGTAACATTTAAAACATTAACTGCACATTAAAAGAACTATCCAGTAAATAATCTTTTGAATTTACTATAGGAAATCATGTTGTCAGAGAGCAGAAAATTCTTAGAGGGATAAAGATCACTCAGGAAGAGATCTTTCTAATGTGGTAAAGGAGTCTAATATAGAAAAAAACATCTGTTGAACATGTAAGATAAACTTTTTGACTTCCTAAATTAAATTGGTTCCATTTGCTGCTGAGACAATTAGCAGGTGTCAGTTAGAAGACAAAATAGATTATGTACCCAATTACTTTCTCTTTTTAGACAACAGTTTGCAGTCACAAGAACGTGTGAGGAGTTTTAATCAAAGATTAGAACTTTTTAATTAAATATGACCGTATGTGACTAGTCATTTGACATTAATTACTGTTTTAGTTGGATTCCTTTTGATTTGTAAAAGGCCCTGAGCATTGCAAAAATTATGTCACATCATAGAAACTGCTTATTATTGAAACAAAAAGTTTTCTTCATCAGCCCATCACTCTCCTGAAAAAGAAATGTAATTTCAAAGGTGAAATGGCTGGCTTAGAAGAGACCAATGAGTTTTGAAAGCAAAATAGCAAAAAACTTCCCTTAGAAGGGACAGTCTGAAGGCACTTAATTGTAATGATTGATAAGGTCTTCTGTCAATGCTCAGCAAAACTTTCAAGGGGCTAAACAGCTGGCATGAGGTTCATGTGGAGTTTTAGCTAGCTGATTACCCTTTGGGGTGTCTTAAAGCTAACTAGCATCACTGATATTAATAGAGGATATCAATCAAAATGAAACCCTCTTGCAGAAACTGATCTGAGACTTCAAGTAATATTTTAATTTGTTGGCCTACAGAGAGGAGGATAAATGTTAACAGTGTCCTTGTGAGATAACTTTAAATTCAAGTCCAATGGTGGCATCAGTATTTGTGAGTCCTTTTGTGATTTTGGCTTTTTCATACATTCCGCTTATTCAGAGTAGAGTGGGAACAATGACAATGAAAATCCTTATCTGAACAGCCTGCAGAAAGAGAAGGGGGAAAAAATGGAAAGATATAAAAGGAGTAGGAATAATTCTTAGTTCATGTAAAGATTAGGGGTGAACTTCACACAAACCCCTACTTGGAGTCTCTGTGCCTTTTGTGGTGAACTTTTAGAGAGATTTGTCTGTTTGAAGGTGAATTAAGAAAGCCCCTAACCTGCAGTGGCACAGTGCAGTTTCTGAACGTGGGGCTTGAGTGCATGTATCTGTAACTCTTTTCTCAGCCTACCGAAACAGTGCTCAGTGCCAAGCTGCAGGGTCTGTCTGCCACAGAGCTTGTTCCTGGAGATGACAGCTTGCCTGAAACTCAGAGTGGGCAATTAATATTGCACAGAGAAAGTTTGGAAATGCTTGAGCTAGTGATAGTCTGATTGCCAGTAGTGCCAAATACAAATCTGGACTTGTGTGTCCCTGTTCTGCCGCAGTCTAATCATACAAGTTTTAAATTGGCAAAGCAGTTAAAAGCCTGTTTTGGACCCCAAATTTAAAAAGCAATTTGCACTGAGACTCTTTTGTGGGCAGAAGTATTGACATGATAGAAAGAAATAATACTACTTGGATTTAGCTAATCTCGACAAATTGATACCTGATTTTCATGCATGGTCCTTCTGGCCATCAGCACAGGAGGTTAATCTGCACTTTGAGTAATAGTTAAATGGGGTAAATTTACTCAATGGAAAATTGAAGTCTAGTTTATACCCTGGTCTGAAACTCAACAGATCAGAGTTCATTTCTATGACAGTCTTCCTATATGACTGTGAAAGAAATGTCTTTCTATTTCTTTGTAACTCAATTTTCTAACTATAGAAAGATGGCAGTACCTTTCTGCTTCACTTAGTGGATGGTAGGACTCTGAATAGTTGTCCGTTACAGGCATTGGTGCAATGCCTGGGACAAACAGATGGTCCTAAATACTGTCGTTATTTCTAGCATAAATTGTATTTATGCCTATTTTTCTAGTTTAGCCTCCAGCCTGCTACAGTCTGAAAATCACTATGGAAACTGTGGTAGTAAATGTGGTATTTAGCAACCAGTCTTCAAACCATGTCTAGGTTAAATCTTTTCCTAAAATGATCTGAATCACTGTGTATTTCCTATAGGAATGCAACCTCCCCTCTCCTGGACAGAAGAGTTCACTCCATTCAGATAAAAAGATTCCATTTAAAGTGAAAAAAAACTATCAGTTGTGTACGAAGACAAGCACTGTAGGAAACTTTAGTTCTGGAATAAATGAAAAAATGTGTGCTTTATTATTGAAGAGATATTGTTTTTCAAGGGAAAAAAAAACACTGAGGAGAAACACAAAATTATCATAGCATTTTGTATTCACTGCATCAGTTATTTCCCAAAGAAAGCCTATCAGTTAAAATGATGAATTTTAACCTTTACCAATTCTTCTAGAGAACATTCAATTTATATTCTTCAGGCACTTTGCTACTTGTTCACCATACTGATGCAAAATTATTGTTTTTGTAATATTTATAAAGATCTAGTTACAAGTTTTCAAGGACATATTTCACATTTTTTTCCAAATCTAAACCCTGTAGTATAAGTTAAGAAACAACTGGAACAAAAGTTAGCATATGGTATACTTATATGCCTTAATACATTAATATTTAAATAAAGTAGTATATTGAATAGAAGTCTTGTGGTCAACAGAAGATACAAAGGTCATATTATTACAGAGTACAGGAAGCTTTAAGAGATGAATACCAATGAATAAACATTTCTGCATAGAATCTTTTTTCCTCATTGCTCCTATGAGATCAAATAATGCCTATATGAAATCAATGGTTTCAAACTCCCTTTATGAAACCAATCCTGTAACTGCTGTTGACAGAACTAAACTTGAAGAAACAAACAAGTTAGCAGACTAAAAAACAAAAAACCCCTGATTTGAATATAGGTTTGAATATTGAGCTTTGTTTAATTTGTGTCTCAAACAATTTCTGTAGCCAGGGAGTAATTTTTTCTTTAGCCACTTTAGAGCTCTGGGCACCCTTTTTGAGAAGGCAATAGTGTTACAAATGAATATTGCAGCCCTTGATTACTGCTGCAGTGTTGCAGAATTAGATGCTATCTTTGCTCTGCAGTCTAAGGGTATATTGGGTGATAGTCCTGGGATGCAAAACTGCCAGCACACTGAACGAGATGGTGTGTAAGAGGGCCATGAAGAAATGGGATGACCTAGATGTTTACTTGCCTTCTGTTAAGATCATTTTTGTAGAATAAGGTTAACAGCTGTAAATTCTTCAGAGAATTTTCTTTTAGTTTTTTTCTCCTTATTTTTTATTGATTCACTTTTCAAAATTATATTTCTGTTCCTTCAAAATGAGTGGGCCATGTGGATCTCTGTAGGCGATTTTGGATCTTTTTCTGGAGAGCATTTTGAGCAAGCAAAGAGATAGGAAGTGCAGGGATTTGCCAAGGGTGAGAGAGAAGTAGGAGTCAATGAGAGGTACAGCAATGAATTGGTATCCTGCAGGTCAGGAATACTGAAAGCATTGTTAGAGGCTTCAGGGATGACAGAAGCAGTGTCCCTACTCACTACAGAGGACTGTGCCTTTTGCTCCAGCTGGGAAGCTTCCAGAATGACTGAAATAAAGTGTAGAAGCAAGGACCTACCCTTAATATCATAGAGGAACTAAAGTGGGGGGAAAACGGTTTCATTTATAAGTTAATTATTAATTGAACATTTTTTTTATCATCCTGGTCATTTTGAGTCTTTATGTCCAAAAATTTAGCTATCCTAGTTGAAAGAAGTGATGAAGGCTGTATTTTCAGTTTCTTTCAGAGAGGTCACTCCAGCAGAAAGATATAAACTAGTCCTCTTCAAAGACTTGGCTGATTTGGGATACTGACAAAGTTCTTGTAGATATTCCAGTATATCTGAAATACTCAGAATGTATTTCAGGCTTTGCTATGAAGCACACTGAGTAGTCTCTGTTTTATCAAATTTTAATCTAATTATCAAGACACCTACCAGTTTAATGCTGTGAGAAGTTTGGTGTTAATATGCATGGCCTCCGGCAAGAGTTTAGTTATAAGGGGGATATTACCAGTGGAAATGTTAGTCACCTCCTAAGTGATATCAAAGATTTGCAAATGTCACTGGTACAAAACCTTTCCATATAGATACCTAAAGCAGTAGTTGTAGCCTAAGTATAAGCTCCAAAGGAAAGCTTGTGTGCTAGTATATGTTACTTGCCATATCTTAGGAACTGAATTTTGCTGAATTAGACACCTAAGAATAGAATATATAGATACTGGAGTATTAAATGGAGAGATTTCAAGATCAGTCAACTTGAAATTATAAAAATAGATGTCTGAACACCCTTTCCCTTCCAATTTGAGAAGGTAACTAAGACACACTTTGCTGCCTGCATGAGACTGGACCTCACGTATGAGTCTGACTTTCAGACGGGTAGCTCAGTGTTTAGAGTGATTGCCAAAACAGCTGGAGATTTGGAATAAAACCTAATTCTTCTATTCTGTAAGGCACTGCACTGAGTAGAGAAGAACCAGATTTGCATTCTGGTCCATACTCTTGCTGTCACCATAACTTTTTTATCTAATGGCACTTTAATGTAAATCAGGTAGGGAAGTCAGTGCCCAGTTCCCCCTGCTATTGAGTACTTCAAGCACTGTGCTGCATTCTTCCACAGCTGTTGTATGTGAGTGTAGAATTCTTGCTTGGCGCCCACTTTTTGAATTCACTCCAAGCTCTTCTGAAGAAAAGGTCTGATTTAAGTATGTGCTCGGCTCTTTCCTAAAGTTAGTTTGTATTAAGTTTGAGAACCTGCCTTAGAATGAACAGCAGTTGATTTGACTATCAATCATTAAAATAAATTTTTTGAAAAAAGTTAATTTGTATTTTTTCTACATTTCATTATTGTGCAGTGGGGAAAAAAACCTTTCTGTGACAATGACAAAAGTGCACAGATCCATTTTAAGCTTGGCTAACTGACACAGGAAATATTCTATATCTGTAAGCAGATAGCCAGCAATTTATTCATCCACATTAGAAATGAACAAGAAAATGAAATAAAAATTCCCCTGCAGAATTAACAGAAGTTCTCAGTTTGACAGAGGGGATGAAACTGTAAGACAATAACATTGAACACAGTGATTTTCTACTGCATTTACCTCAGGCAATAGCACAGTGATATTTAAACAAGTTAGTAATTATATGAAAGATGTCAAATAAAAAACATTCCAAACTCAAATTTCTATAAGATTCTGTGAGATATGTTAGGGCTTCTAGCCTGTATAAGTAAGTAATACAAATCCAAAGACAATTCTTTTTCAGGATGTCGTAAGTGTTGTGGGTGTTGCTGGTATATCTTTGGTAAAAAATGAAGAGTTCGTAGACATAGATTTACTTTGATGTCTCTCATTGCATGTCAAAGTCAGTACAGAGTACATCACTTTAGAGAGATGTTTCACCCTATATTTTTGCCAGTCTTTGTAATTATTAAAGGGGTAGATGAAGAACACATTTTAATCTGTTATATGGGGTACATAGAAGACAGCTGAAGAATTATGCCATAGTAGCACACCCCCTACACTTCAGCAAGTGCAAGTAAGACAAGTCTGCAACTTTTCTAAAGTACCGCATCTAAAATGTTTTTACTGCAGATTGCTTGAATTAATGGTTTCACTCGGCAGATACGACCCCTATTGCACTATAATGCTTCCTAATGTAGATATACCTTCTAATCCCTAAGTCTTCCATCAAACTATTATAAAGTCAATAAATTTACAAATATTGTCCATGGGCTGCTACCGGGTTTGTATTGTTTGCAATTTGTATCATTGTCTAAAATGCTTCTGTGAATCAAAACAACAGGGGTTCATGCTTTAGAAAAAAGGGTTTATGTTAGAAGGAAAAGTGTTAAGATCCAGGAACATCATTGATGGGAAATTTATTGGTATGCCATTGAGGACCTTGATATAAACATAAACAGCATCGTGAGGGATCACCAATTCAATGGAAGATTATGATCTGAGAAAAACAAATTAATGTGGATAACTACAGTGTTGAAGGAGAAAAAAAATACTTGTATCAAGTGAAGTGTCATTATCTTACAAGGCAATAAAGTGGGAGCTAAATGAGATGCAAGAGAAAAAAAAGAAGCAAAAACTATCTGTAACAAGCTATCAGGGAACAACACTCCCTCATGAAGCAATTACAATCCTACTATGTATCAGGTAAAATTACTTCAGTTGAAACAGTAGAAACAGTTAAATAACAATGTCTCCATACAAGGACCCCTAAGTTTGCAATTTTAGTTTGTATTTAAATCCTACAAACTACTGAAAATATTCTTATATTCTAAGACATTTTGCAGGATTCTGTTTTCTGAGAAGTGGATGGCTTGGAGTCTTGAGATTCTTCTTTTCTTGAAGAAGTAGAATTTCCCATGGAAATACCAACTGAATTCCTCTATTAGAGTAAAACAACTAGGAATATAAATATTTGATGAGTAGATTGTTGAAGGCAAATAAAAACCACAGATCATGTGCTGGAGGCAAAGGGATAAGAAGAGAACCACTGATAGAAATTATCACTATCCTCATTTGCTTTCCATCTGCTGGCCCAAATAATTTAAAACTGTAATAAAAAATAAACACATATGTGCTGATTCCACGTAGGAGAAAACCAGCAAAAATGAACCTAAATAGTAGTTCTTCTGTCATTGTTTGTGTGTCCTTCTCCCTTGGCCCTTAGACCAGAAAACTCCTGTATGCCAACTACGGGTAAACAAAAGACACAGTCAAAAATACCAGAAGTAAGGACTAATTATCAAATTAGAGCTCTCATTATTCATTTGTAAACAAAAGACTTGGAGTCAAAAAGAGCTAATGTTTGAATTTCAGTAATGAAGACACATCCAGTAGGAGTGACATTTTCCACCTACACAGCCTTGTCAACCTTGGTGCATCGAGAATATGCATAATTCAGAGCTCTGCGATAACATTTCTCTCCAATAGGCCTCTAGTCTGTCTAACATCAAGCCAGTATCAAGAGGTTAGGAACTACTGTCATGCATGAGGTGAGTCATTTGCTGCTGAGATCTTGAAAGTAAAACTGGTCATTAACACATATATTTTTGGCAGCCTTAACTGTTCCTGTATCACAACTCAGAGCTTGAGGAGATAGAATCTCTCAACTTACCCAGCAGAAACTTCACTGCTCCCTGCATACTCACTGTGGCATTCCTCACAAGACAGAATGAATTGTGTTTGTTCAACAGAGCAAAGCCTTCAGGCCAGCCCAAATTGTCAGTGTTCTCAGAGAAATTCTTTGGAGTCATCTTGCCATGAACATTTTATCTTTTTTAGAGGTAAGGGACTTTTCCTCTTGTGAACAAGTCTTATTGTTCCCTGATTTGGAACAAGAAGGTTCAAAAAGGGAATATGTTTCAAAGAGCTGCAGCCTTTAGGCAAGTGGGCAAGCAATAAAACCCTGCTTATTCTCATCGCAACAACTGTTAACTCTAGTTGAAGTCAGGCAGACACCCTACCCTAAGTGATTTTTCAGACTCTGTGTTATGTTTCATGCAAATGATAGATCTTTGCTGCAAAACTTGGATATAGTTTTCACTGCTAACTTATTAATAGATGATCACAGACTCATATAATCATTTGGCTTAAAAGGGACCTTAATCTGGTTCCCACTCCTCTGCTGTGGGCAGGGACACCTTTCCTTAGACCAGTTGCTCACAGCTGCATCCAACCTGGTTTGTTGCTCCTAATCAATTTGTCAAACCATTTGCCCTGTCATGTCTCTGTTTACATTTCTTTCTCTTTCATGTCTTTTCTTCATCACAATTTTTTGTGGCACTTATTTTCTTCTTCTTCCCATAATTAAAACTTCACTAAGTAGTCCATAGGAGGCCAAGTTATGTGAGTACTAGAAATACTGTAAAGAAATATTTTCAACCCAAACAAGTAAATATTTTCCTGCTTTGAAATTATATGAATGTATATCTACTGAAAGTACTTCGTTAAACATGGCATGGAGTAGGAAAAAATGAATAAAAGAAACATTTTGTTTGGACTCAAATGTGATATTTTAGACATTCCACATTTTAGTTCATTTTATTTTGTTCTAAAATTGTCTAATACATTATTTCACAAACATTAACATAAAACTTTGATTGGAAGCTACTAATCACTTTTTTTGGACAACCACATGGGGCCTTAATTAAAAATTGTAATCCATTTCAAAATGTACATGCATATAATGAAAACACAATTCAAATGTGTTGTCAGATAACTGGATTTTATTACTTAAGCTTAAGGAAATAGATATGTTTTCTAAAAAAAATGCTCAGAAAGCATGATATTTCTCAATGTCGCAGTTGTTCTCTGCTATCCAGCAGTGAAAACAATAATTATTATCAGTTCTTCATGTTCTTGGGGTTGGCATTGGTATTTGTTTGCATGAAGAATGCAATCATACAAAAGCACAGTAGCACTTTAGAGGTAGATAGGCTGCCAAAGTCTCTGGTGAGGCTTGCCAAAAAACCACTCACAGTAGGGTGTCTCTACTAGCTCTCTCTGTGTATATAGGTCCTGCTCTTAAGGATAATCACCTGCTACTGAATAGAACTATTCATTGAGGCTGAGGGAGTGTCTGAAACTCTCTCAAACCTTTCAAAATTGCAAAGTTGCCAACACTCTCTTTTTCTCAGGGGTCTCCTCATTCCTGGTTAACATGGTCTTGGTGCCATGTGAATACTACCACCCGGCCTTGGAACTGGAGTCAGCTTATAGCCAGGTAGGTAAAATTTGGGATAGTTTGCCATATGCATCTTTACATCTATCTATGGAGGTATGTCCTCAGTCTTTCGATGTATCTTAACAAAAAAAACAACCAGTCTTCACAGAAAATTCTGTTCTGCCCATGCTGTCATCCTTCTTTTTCATTTTACATGAGACAAGGTTAATTGAGCCCAGAATGAGAAAGGTATTGTGAACTCAGATATGTCACTCAGTTGAGAGTAAGTAGCTTGTTCTAATGAATAAATTCTTGTTCTGATGTGAAAGAATTCAGATGAAAAGAGTGAGATGCTGATTTTGAGAGCCTACACACCTTGGGGGAATAGACACCAAAGGGAATGATTTTGAAGAGTGATAAATTGCACTTCCTGTCTTTTGAACTGTAGGCTGGCAGTTAAACCATAGGTCTAGTAAGGAGATTTTCAAATCTTGAAGCAATTGATTCCTCCCTACAACAGTGGCCTAAATTGCTAAGCTCTGTGACCACCTGAGACGCCATCAACAATTTGGTGAGGACAGTTGCTGAAAAATGTTTGCTTTGGCTCTTGAAATTAAGCCATTGTACCCAGAAAAGACCATAGAAACTATTCTCTGACTGTCATTTGAGTATGACAGAAATACTATTATTTCTCTATGTCAGAATAGAAATGTATTGCCTATGCTGTTTGGTTGTGGGGACAGCAGTTCTATGAATAAAGACCTGAAAAAACCATATTTACCTTGTTGCCCTGCTTTGCAGGGTTTCATAATTGTAACTTTGTAGCAATAGTTTCCCATGCTTTTTCTGTAAACATGATCCTTGTTTTTCTTAACTGGCCGGGATTGTTTTGCACTTGTGGAATTGTTTTTCATTCCTTTTCCCTGGGGTGGAGAAAGATGATTGACCATGTCTTTGTCCTGTAAACTTTCAGAGGTGTTAACCCCTCTCACCAATCCTTGATTGTCTTTGGAAAGATCTAAAAATAAAAGAATAAAAAAGGGCTGGCCTTTTGGTGAGTCCTGCCTGGAGATTCAACTGCTGCTCTGAAAGCTTCATGTTTCTTCTGTTGCCAGCTGTGCAACATACCTCTTCCTGCTAAATGCCAAAACAGCTAGGGGGAGTTACTCATAAACTTTCTATCTGGTCTAATACCCTGCCTCTTGCTTTATGGAGTTCCTATGTCTGCAGGCAGGTGGAACATCCTCTTTCCTGTGGCTGCTGTAAAATTTACAGCTAATAGTGACTCAGGGCTGGGAGCAGGCCTTCAGCATCTGTGAAGAACAGTTCTGAGCATTAAGCAGATGTAAAATAAACAAAACAACATAGCAATATTTTCAGACCTTCCTGGAGAAGTAGATAGCTCACTGACTTACTATCCCCTGATTAAGCCTAGACTTTATCTGGGCAATAGGCATATGTCTTCAGTAGCTGGGGCTGAACAAGTATGGCCACTTTTAGCAGTAGTAAACTTTAAGCCTCACAGGAAGGCATTTTATAGATTTAGGTGTTGTAAGGATTAACAAGTGCTGAAAAGAGATGACCTAGATAATGATCTGGGCTGTAGTCAAGTTTGGGCTTCTAAATCCAAATTTAGACTAACCTTAAGTGATCCCTAAATTCTCTTAGTTTCATTTCAATCCTAAATCTTATACTGAATCTGGCCCATAAGTTCTAGTTCTTTCTTGGATCTGGCTTGTGATGTTAGGCACTTAAAAGGACTTTTTTCCTTTGAGTTTTGAACTTTTTTTTTTAATACTTCTGCATGGAAAACATCTGTGATGATTTATATATTTTTGTATTAATCCCCTAATTCATTAGGAGCTGTTTCTCCATTCAGAGAATTACTATGTAAATATATGTGCATAAATCTAGGGAAGTTTACTTTTAAAAGGGACAGACACTTGGATTTTAGAACCATTTTTATTTGTAGTGTTGTTTCCAGCTATGATAAATAAAGGTCTGAATTGCAGCAGAAAATGTGCAAAGCAGGACCCTGATCCTGCTCTGAATTCCAAGTGGGGAGAGGGTTTGCTGACAGTTTAGTGCAGGATCAGGGCCCGAAAATCTGAACTTACAAGGGCTGATATTTTTTTATTCTGCAGTGTTCAAATGGACTGCTTAAAAACCCTATAAATGCTTCATCTAGACAGCAGGGCACCATTTCAGGAACTGATTGCCCATTATAGTACTGACAATAAAACAGGAAAATACCCCAAGGGAGAAGGAGCAGGGCCTTATGACTTTCCCATTGAACTCAATGTGAAACTTATAATTTCCTGGACCCACTTTGCAGAACGTGTCAGTTTTCACTGGCCATTGCATTATGCTCCTAAGTCTCTTTCAAAGAAATCTGAAATGAGGGGACTTAATACAGTGGAAAATGAGACAAAATCATGGAATAAATCTGAGTTCATATATACTAAAGAATATATATTTTTTCTTTATATTGTCTTCCCTCTCTCCCAGAATTAATCAGCTAGAAGTAATACTCCTTTGATTTACATTTTCTGTGCTAGATTGTGAAAATGTGCTTACAATACAGAGAAGTAAGCATGTCTGTTTAAAAGATCTTTTAAGATCTTTTTTTTTCAGAGATATTTTTCAAGAATCTCCGAAACAATATATTCAGGGAGAAAAAATCAGACTGATATACAGACTCATACATTCCCCTTTCATACATCACAGCCAAGAAACCAATACATATACCGTGCCTCCCCACACTGAATCTTCTCTGTGAAACTTGCAACACTTTGGTAGCAGAGAGCACCTGTCTGGATAATGTGAAAGGATAAGGGAGTATGTTAAACAAGGGCAGAGGGAATTGGGGAGGGATGCAGGAGACATAGATCTAATTGAAGCAAAGCATTTTATTAATCTAGAGTGCTGTCTCCAGGCATGCCTAAAATCTAAATGATGATACTGAACTTCAAAGGCCCTATTCTCCATTCCTTGTGCACTCACTAGTCCTGTTTAAGTCAATGAAACTTCTAAGTGTATAAAAATGCAGAATCATGCTGTGAATAAGCGGTTAAGAATCAATTAGCAATAAAATGCTGTTTACAAGAAAAAAAAGACAAAATCTCAATGACTGTTTGGTCAATTCTTTCCTATCTATTAGTAGCATGAGTAGCTTGAACATTAAGATGTGTGATTTTGACCTTCTGGAGAACCATCTAAAAGCCAGGATTATGTTTGAGACTGTAGTTTTTCCAAATGATTTATTCCACTGGTCTACTCTGCTGCTGTTGGACAGTCAGCTTACATAGCACATCCAGGATAGTATGAAGTTGTGCAGCTTCTCAGGTGGGCTCAGGGATTTAGCTTGTGTGTTTTAAAACTCCTCTATTGTTTCAGCATCTTTGCATATTGAACTATGTTAATTTCACTAAGTAAACATTAATTACTTGATGGTTGCATAGTGCTTTGAAGCTGTAAGGTATTCTGAAAGTGATCATTATTATTTATAATATGTACTATTGTTATTTTATGTTTTAGAAGTCAAGGAGCCATTTATCCTCTCTTCCTTAAAGCATGCACTTAAAGAGAGCCACAGCACCCAGTTCTACATGTGCCATTTCAAGGGCTATGCATGAGGATGTCATTTACTGAGACAAGGACATGGTGGGTAATATAGTTGCACCCAAAGCCCAGTTATTATTACTTTCAGAACCCCAAACCAAGGCATTTCTCATTTTCGCCTTCCTCTAACAATAACATCAAAATGGACAACCTAGACCTTGGCTCTCTGAGCAGTGGAAAAAAGGTTCTTGCCTACTTTCATGAGTAATTTCATGTATTAGGTAGGATGTAATCATCGAATATACTACAGCCCACCATACTGAGCATGATGCCACATGGTCTGCAATGTCTCTTTGGTCAGTTTGGGTCACCTGTCCTAGCTGTGCCCCCTCCCAACCTCCCAGGCACCCCCAGCCTCCTGGCCAGTGTGGCAGGACAAACAGCAGAAAAGGCCTTGGCTCTCCATGAACCCTGTAAGCAATAACAAAAACATCTCTGTATTATCAGCCCCTTGTTCAGCACAAATCCAAACATAACTCCATACCAGCTATTGTGAAGGAACTTAACTACTCCGGCTAAAACCAGTATAGTGCCTTTCTCAATTGCATTAGAATATTAAAATTAGCATGAAAATTCTGGTATTGATTTAAATTTTAAATTTTTTGTGGCAGATTGTTTTATAACCCTTTTCTGTCGTTAAAGAAGCTTAGTTAGCCTGCAGAGGTTGGCATAATACATTACTAATAATTGGCTGGTTTTAATAAGAATAGTATTTCATGGAGAAATGGGAGCTAATCCAAATCAATAGAATTTCTGAGAAAATGTCTCTTTTAATTAAATTGATTAGATTTCGTGATCACAACATACAGCAGGAGAAGGTATCAAGATTTTTTTGCTTTGTTTTATAACTAAGCCAAATTAAACCAAAATCGCTCTCTACATGAACCGATGTATTTGGTGCCCAGGCACAGGCAGTGGGGGTTCCAGGGACCTGTGTGAGGAGTGCCCAGGGCTGCCCCAGGCCAGACACAAATGGATCCAGGTGGCTGCAACTCACCCATGCAGGGCACGGCTGGGCCCTGCAGCCAAAGGGTCTATGGGACCTTGGGGAAGAACGTTTAAGAAAGGGTAAAACGTGTTGCACAGCAGCTGTGTGAGAGAGGAGTGAGAACATTTGAGGGGAACAACCCTGCAGACATCCAGGTCAGTGCAGAAGAAGGAGAAGGAGCTGCTCCAGGCACTGGAGCTGAGACTGCCCTGCAGCCCCTGGTGAAGGCCATGGTGAGGCAGCTTGGCCCCTGCAACCTGTGGAGGACCACAGGGAAGAGGAGATCCACATGATAGCCAATGGAGGGCACCATGCCAGAGCGGGTGGATGTGTTGTGGAGGAAGCTGAAACTGCTGGAGAGCCACACTAGAGCAGCGGAAAAGCAGGAGAAAGGAGAGACACACAGGAGCTGACCCTACCTCTCCATTCCCCACCCTTATGCACTGCTCAGCATGAGGAGGAGGAGGAGGTCCAAAAGTCAGGAATGAGGAAGGAAATTTGAACTGGGAAAAAGGGGGAGTGGAAGGGAGGGGGGATTGGTTTGCTTTTGATTCTGAGTAACTGAGTCTATTTTAATCGGCAATAAATTAAACTTCTTAAAGTAAAATCTATGTTGGCTGTGACGGTAATAGGTGAATAATCTTGTCTTCATTCAACCTATGAGATTTTTCATCTTATTTTCTCCCCTGTCCTGCTCAGGAAAGGAAGTCAGAAAGTGGTTATGTAGGCACCTGGCAACCAACCAAGGTAAACCCACAATAAAATTCAATACTTTTGTCTTAAAAGAAAAAATTGGGGATTTGTATTGATTTCTATGGTTCTATGATTTTTTTCGGTAAATGTTGTCATAAAAAAATAAAATCTAAATCGTCCTCTGGTATTTTTTTCTTTTTTTTTCTTTTTTGTCTCTTTTCCTTTTTTTTTCTGAACGTCTCTTCTTCAGTATTCTCTAAACAGCTTGTTAATCAATTATTCATGTGACTGCACTTGGGAATTTCACTCTGGTTTCAGACCTCTGTTGCCTTCTTTGCATCAGAGGGCAGAGAATCACATCTCCAATCTTCAAATTTCAGTGGTCTTCTATATACCATTCCAAAGAATGAAAAAAAAATCTTTTCCCTTTGCTCTCAGTGACAAAAGAACAGCTATTGTTCCACCAACCTTTCTCTTCTTAGTTTAAAACACCCTGGAAAGATATTGGAAAGTGCTTCTTTAACAAATGCTCTTTTCTGCAAACTTTTTCCCAGGGGAGACAAGAGAAGTAAAGAAGCTGCTAATGATAAATTTCTGAAATATTTCTGTAAGCAAAACATCTACAAGTAATACAGCAGTGTTTGTTAGCCAAAAAAGAAATGCAGAACTAAATTAGCCCCCTGAACTGAATATATTATTTTACTATCACAGCTGACATTTCTATAGTTGATGCTTTTTAGGTACAACCTGACCAAAAACTTTCATGCAGTAATTCATACAATTTGCACATTTCATTAGCTGTGAAGCTAATGAGTCCATTTCAATGGATGAATATATACTTTGGTCTGTGCTGCATCTGAAGCGTATTTAATAGAAAAGACACTTCTTTTTTATCTAAAGGTAACTTCAGCACCACTAATGGACACTTATTAATATCATGTGGTAGAAAACTGGAGAGGTGGAAGTGAAAAAATTATCATTACATTTTAAACTACTAAGAATACAGAAGGAATGCCAGCAGGGATGGGATGAAGCTAATGCCACACATGGAAACAACCAGTGCATCCAAAACATTTTGGCAACATTGATGTATTCCCTGGCTATGTGGAGATTACAGTACAGAGAGAAGTTCCCATGAGGGTAAACTGTATGCTGAGAAAGAAGCTCCATCAGAGAAAAGTTGCCTGTGGTAGGTGAAATGCATGAGCAGAAACTGGTGTACTGAAAAGTTATAGACAAGATCAGGCGGTGGGATTTTTTTTTTAAAGGTTGTTGGGAGCTTTTCTCTCGCAGCAGTAGGTCACCAAAACTCTGAGCAAGGCTGCTGGAGCCTGGTGCTGGGGGATAAAGTGGTAATAGATTTTCATTGGAAAATTCATGTGACATCTTTCAGGGCCAGTAAGAATTTGAAACTTAGTCACTGCTGTTGTTAGGCTGAAAGATTCAATGAAAGATTAAAAAAAAAAAATCAGCCTATAATGCAGTTCCATGCCAATGAAATTTCTCTGGTTTTGCTAATGTTTGCTTAATGTCTACTAGCACAGTAGATGTGTTGTAGAGTCATAACCCCTTCAATTATAAGATACAATAGGATGAAACTAGTAGATTTTTTTAAGGACATTTTTATGTTATTATTTAGATATATAAAGAAGTAATAATTCTACAGTTACTTTTTGGACATCAGACTAAATTACAACAAGAAGATAACTAATTAAAGCTGATGGTCTGTTGTTTTTGCTGTGCATTTTTCTATTAGTTTTCCTCATTGAGTTTTGGCCCAGATCTTTTTTTCACAATTACCAGTCTGAAACAAGCATCTGCTTCGGGAGAGCAAGAAAAAAACTAGATATCAAAAAGGAGGAAGAATTTAAATAAATCCAGTGATATAAAGCACTAAGTGCCTTAGTCCATATTCACAATTCTTTAAATTCATGCAAATCTACTTCACAGGTTCTTTGAGTAGTTGAAGGTGTGCATACTCAGGCTGTCTAGCACTGAGTGCATTGACACTGAGGTCAGGGCTGAACTTCCTTGTGATTGTACAGGTGTGTATAGTTAGTGCTGCATATTAAATGCAGACGCAGTGTCTGGAATTGTCTGGGACTTCTCACCCCAGAGCAGAACATCCTAGACATTTGGAAACAGAAACATAGTCTGGTCCAAAATACTCTCTACTCTGCATTATTTAGAAAAATGGAGAATACATATTTTCAGAAAGTGTATTAAAGAATCCTATTAGAGAATGCTGTTCTATTTTTCTCCTTTCTATCTTATGAAATCGTAAAATATTTAATCTAATAATCAGTTTTTGTGGCATGTCTGTTTTGAATTACTTACCAGTTGCAGAAAATTCCTGAGATGAACAGTGCTCTAAAGAACATTTATTTACTCCTTATCCCAGATCAGGCCCTGAGAGAGATGAACTCTGCATTTCTCTATAACATGTTGAGATCGTGTACAGTCAAAGGAGAATTTCAAACTCTGAAGTTTGAGCCATTTCAATGGTTCAGCTGTTCAAGCAGTTTGCCCAGATTTGTTAGATTTCTTTGCTGTAGAATCTAAATACTTTTACAGATGGAGTAACAGGTTCCTTAATCTTTTCACTGCAAAGAAGTAGTTCTTTTTTAGAAAGATGGAATTTTAATAGCTTGATCTTTTCAAAGGCAAACTAGCAGCAAAAACTTTAGTTTAAATTATTGGCATTTCTACAATTGGAGGTAATGTTAAGATCAGTCTTGACAGTTGAACATGAGAATTTATGCAATATGTTTGAAGTTCTACACATAAGCATTCTGCACTGGCAAATACTACTACTAAACAGAAACTACACACATCACATAAAGTACTCTTTAAAGAAGAGGGCTTCAATTTTTTCTTTTGTGATACAAAATATAAAAAAATACCATGAATTTAATAATTCTTCAGCCTGCTTAAATGTCTTTCCCATTTATTATTGGACCTGCTCTTAAAAAGAATTCTAGATGATAAAAACATTTCTTCTGTTTTTATAAGGAATTCTTAATTTAGAACAGCTTTAAATTCTAACTAATGTTGAATTAATACAAGTTTTAAAAAATTTTTTGGAATATGATGCCTTCTTTGTAAAGTTTTGTCACATCAGTGATAAATATTTAACTTTTTTCCTGTCTCTTTTATTATTTTATTTCTTTATAAGCCCCAAAAGTTGTTGAAGACCATGTGTAGTCGAAAAATAAGAGCAGGAGCTTCTCCTTTCCTTTGTCCATGCCATATACATCAACCCACTTCATAGGAGTTTATCCCCAGATGATTTTCTATGACTCCATAGATGATTCCATATGACTGTCATATATCTCTACTGAGTGTACAACTATTTGATCTAGTTAGTATTATAAATAATTTGGAATATTTTTTTGTGTAATGAAATCTTTCCCACATCCATCATGATGGAATATCATATTGTTTGAATTAACTTATTCATGTCCCATTCTGTTTTGTATCAGCTATTCATATTTGCTGATTTATTTTCTGATTTTACTCTTCCCACTGCTTGGCAAAAAATACACTACATTTTCAGTAGTAGAAGTGTTTGTCTGCATTTAAGTGTTACTCTTTATTGTGTTTGCCGTAATTACTGTTGGAAGATAATCTTCATTAAAGTTCTCATTCCAAACTTGCTAAACTTTCTTATATATTGAGGAGTGTAATTTTACATGTATAATTGTTGTTAAGTGGCCATACGTGTATTTCCAGCAATTCGGTGAATACCAAGAAAATATGGACATTATATAAAAATAAATTACTCAAAAGGTGGATGATAAGCAAGTATAAAGAAACTGCTCACTAGTTGAAAATTGCTAGAACAGTTATATTCTTGATACAATTTATTTTCAATAGAAATTGTAAGATTATGAGACCTGTTTATTAATGATCATTTAGAAAAAGAAGAAACTAACTTTGAAAGAATTGAAACAAAATGAAAAATAGAAAGTTTTCTGAGATATCACAGTGGGTTTTTTTTCAGTAACCTGCTGTCATCACTTCCTTTTTAACTCTATGTTTTCTTTAAAATCACATTTACTTTTTTTCATTCTATAGCTCTCATTTTCCTTGTTTGCCAACTTATCTAAATTTTACTGAATCACAAAATCAGAGTGAACAAAAGAATTACCCTCTTCTGTCTCAGCTTGGACAGTATCTGGTATTATAAACGTGAAAGTAAAGCTTATAAAGATGAACTGGTTTTGTTTCCTGTATAAACAACAAGTAGGCTCACCAATGGAATGAAAATCTTTAAGAGTAAAGTACAATTTTAAGCCAGCATCATTCATTTGCAATAGACTTTCCAGTACCTTTCTATAATATTTTTTGCTAATATTTGAAACCATAAATCTTGCAGCTGTTGTTACTGAAATGCAAATACTTCATTAGGAAATTAATATGAAAGCATATAAAAGAAGCAAGGGGCAATAACTGTACAAAAATAACATAATTCTAAGTGAACACCGTTTTCTCTAATAACCTTTTTCTTAAGAGATTTTCAGACTTCCAAGTGGAAAAAAAGAATAGGCCTTAGGTGTTTGTTTCCCATCAGTGAAATTTACTGTGGGTAGTTAATTAGAGAAACCACACTATTGTCATGAAAGATTCTAATAATCCTATTTATTGTTTGCATAGAAAAATAAAGATATGTATTTTAAGATATTTTGATTCTCCTTTCTAGTTATTAACCAAGACCCAGAAATTATGTGGTAAATCAGTACTTAAAGTAGATTAAATAAGACATGAAATACATATATTAATGAGTGAGTAGGATTTTTAACTTTCCTTGTTGCAGAGCTTTTTGTCACTAATCTACTTTGTTTTCCAGTTGATAAAAACAAGCACGGTAAAGCAAGGAGTAAAGGCCTTGATATGAAACAGCAACTTTGATTGCAGTTATACACCAATTTCAATATTTTCCATTATTTTGTCTATAAAGCCATGTTTTCTTTTTACAATTTCAAAATGATTAATCAGGGAAGAATTTACAAAATTATCAGGCCATATCTACTCTCAATTAGCTGAAGACTAAACAAGACATTAGTTTTACTCTGAGTGCTGGCACCAAAAGTAATATGAAATGAGAATATAGGATTAAATGTATTCAATTATAATGACATATACTCCAAAATTATGAACAAGTTATGGTGATTTATTTAATTTTAAATGTACGTGTATTTTAACTTTACCCTTTCCTTTACATTTGAGTTTAACTTTTGCTATCTTCACATTTATCCAGCCTTTAATTTTCAAAATGTCAAACCCAAGAAGTCTTATTTGATTTAGAAATAACACTGAGTTATAATTCTGTATGATTGCATACTGAAAATATTTCCATTAACACTACTGTTCTAATTCAGAAAAGTGTTTTTAAATACTTTTTAATGAAGAGTTTATTAGTTGTTGTTCTTTACAGTTTTTCTGATTGATGCATAAATGAAACTAGTTTTCTAATGGAGCTCTAAAATTCAAACTGAGATTTGAATTTTTTTTTGACCAGTGGCATTTCCCACTGAAAAAAAATATTTCCTTAGTTATTTTTTCATTGTCTTCCTCCCAGTGTACCTGTGTATGACAGCAGCCTAAATTAATCAAAGGGATATTTCATGTAGACATACAGCAGTGTTTGACCTTGAAATGGAATCTTAGATCACAACATTGCTGATGACTTGCAGATAGAAAAAAGGGCATGGCATGTTGAGGAGAAAAGAGAAAGGGTGAGACGAAGTGTAGTGAAATAAAGAGAAAATGTTCTTCATAGTTGTTTAAACTATGGAAAAAAGAGTCAAGTGTTTCCTTAAATGTGTGATTATACTTAAATTTCAAATTAATATTTAATATATTTTCTTCCTTTTTTTTTATTGCCTATACATTCTACATTGCCTATACATTCTACATTGCTTATTTTCTGGTACTCCTCAAGAATGGAGCAACAGGACTACAGTTAAGGAGTTGTAATTCCACTTAAGTCAGAAAATAACCTCCAGATGAATTTAATATTCTAAAATTTTCATTGATGATAGTTGAGCAGACATTGAGACAGTTGAGCATAGAAAACCCCCAAATTTCTCCTATATTAATGGACACTGCCCTCCCCCCCCTCCCCCAACACCTCATTTATATTTCTTACTTGTACCCTGGAGAGGACTTTTACTTTTCAGGCTCTGGCCTTTCCACCATCATTTGCGCATCATATTTAGCTGAGAGTGCAAATATTATCATCCCCTAAGGTTACTTGCATTTGCATGCCCAAGTTCTATTGTAAAATGACATTTAGCAGCATTTACTTTTTTTGGCTGCCATTTCTTCATCTTGCATAATACATTTTTCTTACATCACAAGATGAGGCCCAGGAAAATTTTAAAGTTGAAGTGCACCTGTGGGATGACAGTGTGATAGACATCTGTGAAATAAATGCAGACTTATGGTGAGCAGGTTCAGCTGCAACACCTTAAAATGGCATTTTATAATACGGCAGGCTTCAATGGTAGACTGTTGAACAACCACAGAAAAACATTACATCATGCAAAACTGTAGTACAAGGGGAAAAATGACAACAGTGTGCAAAGCTGCAGCTGATCCTACTTGCCATATGGTATGTCACTCACTGTAATAGCACTTACATTCCCTCCATAAGTGCCCTTAAATATCAAGGAGTGAATAAGGCATTATGCAAATTGCAAAAGAAATTTGTAATCATATGTGTTATGAACTTTGTACTCTCAGGAATTATTCTACTCTTACACTAACAGAAGTTTTACTCTTTAAAAATGTGTACATCTTAGAATATTCCCACAAATAAATAATTTAAAATTTGCCCGTGCAAATGTTTAAGAGCAAGGTTTCCTTAGTCAGTATAAAATAAAAAAAAAGTCCCAAACCATGAACAAATAGCTGCTGCAATTTCTCTCCCTCTCTGTTTTCAAGATACTGTGATTTTCACACAAATACATTTTCCATATGTTTATGTACATTTTTGAGAGTATTCTGTTCTTAGAGATCCTGATGAGAAACCACATAACTCAAGTTGTTTGAAGAATGATAATTTAGTCTTTATCTCAGATGTATGGGAAACTGTTCAGCTGTTCATTATTTCTCACAATGCAAAATCTAGAGCGCCCTCAATGCAAGTTTCATGCAGCACTTTTGGAATAAACAAAGGAAGTACTTTGTCATATCATGCCTGTAATTAAATTGTGGAACTCATTGCTGCAAGATGTTTCAGGAGCCAACAGTGTAATTAGAATCTTAAAAGGACTGTGGTCAGCCCCATTTTCTCTATTGAACACAGAAGTCTGGAGCCTTCATCTCAGGTAGT
The DNA here is from genome assembly GCA_013400955.1 of Drymodes brunneopygia. Classification (NCBI taxonomy): domain Eukaryota; kingdom Metazoa; phylum Chordata; class Aves; order Passeriformes; family Petroicidae; genus Drymodes; species Drymodes brunneopygia. The sequence continues at coordinate 665,863 of VZTZ01032794.1, forward strand.
CCCTGGGGCTCTTACTGCTGCAAGACATGCCAGGAGAAAGGACACTCTAGGCATGCCAGTCCCTCGTACTCGTGACTGAAGGAAGGATGCTGGACCTGGTGAATCCTTGTCCTGATATGATCTGCTGTTTTATGGTAACTACATTGGACTGAATTCAGGTTCAGCATTGCGTTAATTATTTCCTGTGTTTTTCACTGGATGCCAAAAAAAGTGAAAATGAGAAGGAAAAAAAAAAATTTACCTGATTTTTTTCCCTCTTTTTCATATTTTTTTTTTTTCTGTCCCTGAGAAAATACAAAACCAAATTGAGTGTGAGGCAAACATAAATCTTGAGGTTTCTAATTCTTTTGAGTATGGGTGAGTTTTCAGACATAAGCAAGTCACTTTCTATTCTAGCAGTCTTATAAGGGACAAATTCAGTGCTTTATTCATTATGTGAAGAAAGGATTGTTTTGACATTTTTTTCTGATTTTAATATCTTCTTCATATACCCCACATTTCATTTGTGTGCTGGAACCAACCTTGCCCTCTGGAATCACGAACAGAGATAGGAAGTTAAATATTTTTTTACTGCATACAGTTTCTAAGATCTTCCCTGATAGGAAAGTACTTTTCCATCAGTAACTTTGTGAGAAATCAACCCTTCTTCTAATTTTATACATAGTTTTTCTGCCTGTACAGTGTCACTTGAGCAGAAATCTTACTGGTTTATCTGTAAAATTCTTTAGTACCTTTGTGACATAGCTAGTGTGGCAAATCAGTTCATGTGCGCCACTAGGAAAAATCCTGCAGCAACAGAAAAAAAGCTACTTGACTATACACGTTTCTTCTATTTCTAGATTATACAGAATAATCATTCTCTAGGTGTCACTTAGGGAAGCAAAAGTGGTTTGAGGTTAGAATCTGAGATCTTATGGGGTCATACCGGGTGAAAGATGTTCAGCACACGTCATCACTTCTGAAGTGGTTCGCATAGTACGATGTCTACTGTATTTTCATTTCAGCTCTTTGGTAGATTTTGCATTTTTGTTTTTTTAACTTTGCAAGCTAGTGGAGTATGTACCAATAAAAAGTAGATCTCAGTGTAGGAAATTTCAGTCCTATGCACATGAGTTGGGACATTTTTTTTCCTACTGACTGACAGATCCAATTCCTTATGAGACCTCTCTTAGTCAGTAAATATCCTAATTCTTCTCTTCACACTTTTCATGTCCCTACTCACCATGTGGCTTATGAGAACTTCAGTCATTTCAACTTCTTCCCACAGCTTTTATGACCCTGAGAATTTTCTCTGATCAGTTGTAGTATTATATTTTTCTACAAGCTATTTCCTCTGAAATGACAGGTCTCTTCTGCCAACATTTCTGTCATCACTAATAAAGCATAGCATTGGAGAATGCCCTTTTCCACCATTTAGTGCAGTATCATTTGTTGCCTCTCTCTATGTTCTTCCCTAGTAATACACTGACTGAGCCAGAGCAACTGACCTGATGGTTTCATCATCCAGGATTGCAAACCTTTCTTTTCAGTCACAGTACTTCCAGTATCTGGGGATCAGGGTCAATATCAGTCCTTGGCAGAGTTTTTACATTTCAGGGTGCTATCTTGTCTGCCTGATTTACTGATAGTTTCTCAGGAGCTGACAAGAGATAGCTTCAAGTACATCTCCTTCAGCTGTAACACTGGAAGAAAATGTTAGTCGGAGCAAGCAGATTATCTAAACAGAGCCTGATGAGTCTGTGTCCCTGCTCATTGATCTTTCTTAATCCACGTTTGCTTAATTCATTCTAATCCATGACCTTTGCTCCCACTTTAGCTTTGCAGTGTCCCACATTCAGCAGCACATCAGGCTTCAGCAGAGTGTCAGTTTATTCCCCAGAAAATTGTCATCCTTGGCCGTTGTCAAAGAGAGGCGACCTGGGCAGCAGCCAGGTTAACTGGCATTTCTTTACAGAAGATTAAAATAATAACAGCTGTAAAAGGATTATATCTTGTTGAGATTAGGGCTCTCTCCCCATGTAGGGGTACCAATGCCTTCTTATGTTTTAAAAATTGTCTTTGAAATGATAAAATAAATGGCAATTGAATGGTAGAACATAGCTAATGCATCAGCTATTATATATTAGTATCAGAGAGTGGCTTTGTGATAACAGTATCATCAGAAATGAAAAATTCAGCTCATAGGTTGTAATGGAAAAGTTTGTGAAACATATATGGAGAGCTGGAAGCTTTGGTGACACAAAATTATTATTTTACTGAAAAAGTAAAAGGCATGTATAACAGTATTTTTTTCTAGATTCCATCAATTAACATAAAGTAGCTTTTTCATTACAAGGTTTCTCCCATATTAGGACATAACAGTAAAATATTGTATTATATAAAGGCTTTTCAGCTGATCTTCAACCATGGAAATGCAGATGAGTTTCACTCCAGAGTAGAACTGTGAGTCACTATATACAGACTACCTAAAACAAGAAAAGTTTTGTTGGAATTTTTTGTTTGTTTGTTTGTTTTCATAGACATGCTTTGTATTCTTTAACATCCATTTGGGATACACTCCTTGGAATCTCATTTATAAATTATATACTCTTCTGCCTGCCTTCATTTGCACAGTGTATCTTATACAAAATGATTGTGTAGCTTTGAGTCTCTCCAGTGTACTTTAAACAGGTATTAACTTATGCATCTTTAAGCACCATGAACTTACTTAGAACGAGACTGGGCCAACATAAATTGAAAAGGATAATTAGAAGAAACACAGGTAGAGCCAGAACAAAAGAACAACAAATGTAGATAAAAATGTTAGACAAAATGATTCTGAAGTTACATGCAACAACTCTGCTAGCCCTGGGGTAGTTGCACAGTAACTTGAACACATAGTACTTCATGTAGCAAATAGAAAATGACACTTGCCAGAATCTGACCTTGACAGAAACATTTGAGTAATATTTGTAGTATGATCAAACAACCTTCTTATTATTTTAGGCAGTAAGATGTTTTCTAGAATGCTATGTCTGCTAGTTATTATGATCTGTGTTTTCATAAATGGAAGGAGAAGCATATTGGAAATATATAGCATTTAGTTTTTAACCTTTTTATCTAGATTCTTGTTTGGTCTGCACTACATGAATGTCTGAGAAGTTTACAAATACGAATTTCTTTTCTTTTGCAGGGAAACATAATTATTGTTGTAAGAGAGAAAACACAAAACTGAGGCACAAAGAAATTGAAATTAGGATCTTTAAAGGTATTTAGGAATCTAGAAAGCAAACTGGGCAGAACGGAGATGTTTCAGTCTAAGAAAATGGCAGGATGGCAGACTCAGAAGGTTTCTCCATTTAAGAAAAAATTATTTTTTTAATTTAATATCCTGTTACTACACATGCCAAGGAGATTCACCAGATTGCTTGTGCTGGGCAGAAAGGATATGCAAGATTTACGAGTACTATGTAGTCTGGCAGAGATCACAAATGTAGATTCTTCTGCACTGTATCCTATCGATTAAATCACTTTTCCAAGAAACAATTCCTCTGCCATGTTAAAGGACCTCCAACCCTGTCTCTTGGAAAAGGAGCAGCTAGGTGATGAATTTGGGGGTCCCTTACCACTAAGCCTCTTTTGTATTTTATGCTCAAGAATGAAACATCATGGGACCAAAAGAAAAGTAAGGCAGAAGAAACTTGGGCATGCATTCCTATTTATACTAACTGCTGCTATTGCCTTATTTCTATTGCCTGGGCAATGTGAGGACAAGCCTGTCTTTTAGCTTCTTTTCCCTGGACTGCTTCAACATTCAAATCTTTGAGATTGAATGTAAAATTCATAAAAAAAGCAATAAGATCAGGTTTTATAATTATTATCTCTCAGGTCTATGCCCTGACCTTTAAACTGCTGCATCAGATTTACTCTTGACTCATTTACTTGCCCCATGATTCTCATAATCTTGGCTGAATATTGGCTGTATCTCAGCAGTTGATGTGGTGGGATCCGTTTATTGTTTTGCATTCCCACATGCTCTGTAATCTGAAAGGGATATGCCTAACAGGTGGGATCTCTACTGCTTGAGTAGAAGTCATAGGACCCCTTTCCTCCATTTCCTTAGTTCCTACCTCACCTACTGACTCTGGTTTGGGATGTTTTTAGTTGATTGGGTGGGTTTTGTTCATTTTTCCCCCCCTGAAATACCTGTCATTGCTATGAATTGCAATTGGCATGGTTACCCCTGAGATATAAAGTGAGAGTTGTAGCACATAATCACCTCACTTAGGTACCCAACCATCTATAGATATTTAAAATGAAAGACTTAATAATTAAGACTGGAGTTGCCTTAGGTTTTTCCACAGTTAGTACAACAGGCTTCTCCAGAGACAGCTTATCTCACTGGGAGTAAAAGTGTCTCCAGAGAGATTCTATATTCAACCTCTTAAATCAGATTTTAAAATTCTAAAAATAAAAGGATAATTTTAAAGTTTATTAGACATTTGAATCTAGGTGAGCTGAGTTCTACTCATATTAAAAATGGACTTGACTTTTTTATATTTATTGTGTATTAATTATCTTACTATTGGTCCTTATAGAAATGTCTGATTCCAGTGGCTTTCTTGTAGCTCATTAATGTTATTTAAGTATGAGATAATTTGTTTCTCCTGCTCAGTTTTGGTCTTAGTGTACTGACTGCCCATGGTTTAAAAATGTTTGTTCCCAAGTTCTCTTCTGATCCAAGCAGTTCCTTCCTAAATTAAATCCAAGCGTGTTTCAGTGCACTGCACAGCCCAACAAATGTTTTTGTAGACTTTACAGATTAGAGGGGTTTTCCTCCCCCTGCCCTGACCAGCCCATTATTATCTACCAGGCTTGGGATCTTCCGACACTCCCATGTCCTTCATCACTGCCTCAAAATATGTGACACATGGCCACATTGTCATGCTATAAAAAAACATTCAGGTGGGCCAAAACACAATTCTCTCATTTTTTCTGACACATTAATTTAAACTTCTTTCCTCAAACCTCACATCAATAATTATATATATACACATATACACACTGATACAGTCAGATCAACAAAAATACAAATATGTGTTTATATACACACTCCCTCTCTCTCTCTTTATTTAAAAATGGACCCTTGTATAAACTATGCTAGGCCCAGAAAGGATCTAAATCCAAGAGCTGCTCATGCAAATACAACTAATCTGCCCTAGAGGAGACTATTTCTGAGGCTTGCTGCCAAGCTTCCCTCCCTGGGGTGGATGCAGTTAGAAGAGCAGATCTAGTCTGATTTACTATAAATTGTACCCACAACTTTTCTATACTACAAAATATTGCACGTCACCAGGCTGTTATTTTGTACTTCTTTTTCTGTTTTTTATTTCATGAATCCTTCTTATAATTTTATTGTAAACTCTTTAGTGTAGGGTTTATTATTACAAGAGGCTTATAGAGCCAGACCATCAAAGCGATGTATTAGTCCCAACTAAATAATTTGGAAACTGCTTTAATTAGCCAAAAGAAATATATGTATCATATATTATAAATAATTTATTTGAGGAAAAAAGTGCTTTAAAAGATACAAAGGCTAAAATTTTTTGGGGATTTTTTTGTGTTGTTGGTTGTCTTTTCTTTAATAATACCAGGAGAAAATTTATGAAATACTTCATTATACACAATCTAATTAGTAATTATTTCCTCTACAAGATCTTTATGGATATGTACATACATTGAACATGAATGTCTATAGGGCTGAAGAAATCCAACTTCTTTATAATGTTTTTTTTTTTGAGCATACTGGAACCATAACTTAAATTTTCGCATTCTTAGAGCAAGAACAAATGAAGGCAAACAATGAAATTTGCAACACAGTTAAAAATAGGAGATACCTCTTCTGTCTGCATACCCTTTGGAAAATATTAGTTAATTATATTTAACATAGAATGAGAACATAATTCCTGCTGTTTTGACAAGTAACAAATTGCATATTATCACCTTGTAAATAATAGTATTAAAAACAGTTGTCCTTGTCTGTAGTCTCTTCTTTGTAAGAAAAAATTAATTTGAGGCCCGTCATTCACAAGATGTGCATTAGAATATCAAAGCAGCAGTCTGAAGATACTGAAAACTGAAAATTCTTTTCACCCTCTGCACAGAGGGAGAAATTTGGTGCTGTAATAAGAAGATAAAAGTAAAGGTTTGTGAAGTCTATGGTAGCAGCATGATCCCTTGTGATAATCAGATTTTCAGTCATGATTAATTTGACTCAATTATTATACTAATAATATTATCTTGACTTTAATCTAAGCATAATATGGGTTTCCATTGAGAAATATAAATTGTACATTATTAAGCATTTTTAATTTTTATTAGTTTACTAATTAAACTGTATTGCTCACCTTTTTTATTCTTAAAAAGTTCCATGGAGAGATTAATTTTAATTCTTCATGTTTAAACACATCATCTTTCATCCAAAGATCCAAAGGTGCTTCACAGTACAAATACTAATTTGTACTCTATGAATGATCTCAGAGCAGTCCAATGAGATATATTGCTAGCTGTTATTTATTAAGCCTATTTTTCAAAGCAAAATGTTCACATCCTTCAACAGTATATAATAACATGAGCATCTACATGTTAGCAGAGTTCTTTTCAAATCAAGGGACAGCACTTGCTGGTAGCACAAAGATTCAATCCATGCAGTAACCTTACTGAAAGATAATAACTCACATTAAAAGTAGGAAGGCTTTTTCCATTAACTTCAAAGGGGTCATGTTTTCATTTAATAATACATAATGGTAGGAGTCTCAGAGACAGATATAGAAAGGGAAGAGTCAAAATCATTGGGCATTCTATCTACCAGTGACATACAGAATGTGCTCACACAGAAGTTTAATATGTAGGTTTAGTTGTTTCCCAATTGCATTCTTAATGTTTGTTTTCTGTCTAAAAAAAAAGTATGTGTGTAAGAGGTTCCTTCAAATGTGAGGCCAGACCAAATGCTGGATCAGTCTGGATCCTTAAAGCTAAGAAGCAACACAGCAGTAAGAACCTACTTTCACGGGGATGATGCAGTGGAGACCTCTGTTGATTACATGTCATTGTTGTAACCACATTTCAGAATCGATGAGCAGTCAAATGAATCATGACAGCAAGTGTGACTACAGGAAGTTAATGCACTGCTACCATACATGGCATTTACATTTTTATATTCAGGTGTTTAAAAAAAGCAAAGCTTTTCACTTTTCTTTAAACAAAAATGAGTTCTAGACTAATTTATTTTTCACTTTTTAATCCACATTTAAACCAAGATAATGGAGACCTTGTAGTTGAGGGTAAAACTATTTAAAAATGTGCTAAACTGTTAAAGATATGGTTAAACCAAACATGATGATCTTAGAAATACTATAATGGGACTTGGTGTTAATCAGATCTATGCACAGAGACAGAGACCCTGCAGGCCTGTGATTTTATTGGAGACATGTAGGTGGCTCCTATCACTGGAGTGTTGGAATGGAAGCATACAGCTCTTTAGGAGCAATTGGCAGGTGAAGACAGGAAGTGGGTGTTGCCCTCTATGTCAGTGTCCAGCTGGAGTGCATGGAGGTCTATCTGGGAATGGATGAGGAGCTGACTGAAAGTTTATGGATCGGGATTAAAGTGAGGGGAGGGAGAGGTGATGTTCGAATGAGGGTCTGCATTTGACCAGCAAGACTGAGCAGATGAGCCCCTCTATACATAGATAGGAGAGTTCACAATTCCTAGTCTGAATGGGGAACTTCAACCAGCCTAATGCCTGTTGTAGGAATGACATAGCCAGGCATAAGCAATCCAGAAGGTTCCTGAAATGCATTGATGACGACTTTCTTCTCCAGGTAATAGAGGGGCTATGAGGAGAGGTGCTATGTGGGATCTTAATGTTACTGACAAGGAGGGTTTGCCGGGGAATGTGAAGCTCGCAGAAAGTCTTATGTGGGGTGACCATGAAATGGTGGAATTTGAGATTGTTAGGGCAGGGAGAAGGATGCGCAGCAAGCTGACTGCCTGTCAGCCTCACCTCCACCCCTGGTAAGGTGATGGAACAACCCATCCCAGATGTCATCTCTAAGCATGTAGAGAAAAAGAGGGGTAGAGAAGTGGAGAGTGAGGGGGATTGAGAACTGGCTGAATGGTAGGTCTCAGAGGGCTGTGGTAGGTGACCCAGAGTCTGGTGGGAGGCCTGTAACTACCAGTGTTCCAAAGCATTCAGCACTGGGTCCAGTCTTGTTCCACTTATTCGTCAAGGACTTGGATGAAGCAACCCTCAGCAAGTTTGCAGATGATGCAGAACTGGGTGGAGTGGCTGACACACCAAAAGGCTGTTCTGCCTTTCAGTGAGACCTGGACAGGCTGGAGAGGAACCCAGTCAAGTCTGGCAAAGCAAATTCAGGGTCCTGCACCTGGTCAGGAGCAACCCTATGAAACAGTAAAGGCTGGAGGCTGACCTGCCAGAGAGCAGTTCTGTGGAAAAGGACTGGGGGTCCTGGTGGACAACAAGATGTCTGTGAGCCAGCAGTGTGCCCAGGTGGCCATTTTTTTCTGGCCTGCATTAGGAAGAGCACTGCCAGCAGGTCAAGGAAGGTGATTATGCCCCTCTATTCAGCCCTGGTGAGGCTTCACCCAGAGTGCTGTGTCCAGTTCTGTGCTCCCCAGTCCAAGAAAAGGAACTGTGGTAGAGGGCCCAGCAGAGGGCTCTGAAGATCTTTAGGGGACTGGAGCATCTCCCTCAGGCTGAGGGAGTTGGGCCTATTTAGCCTGGAGAAGAGGCAACTGAGAGGGAATCTTATCAATGCATATAAATGCCTTACAAACAGATGTCAGGAGGATGGAACCAAATTCTCTTCAGTGGTGCCCAGTGACAGGACAAGGGGCAAAAGGCACAAACTGAAACACAGGAAGTGTCATGTGAATATAAGGGAAGGTTTTTTACCGTGAGAGTGGCAGACGTTCTCATGGAACATGCTACTCAGAGTGGTCGTGGATTCTGCTCCTCTGGAGATATTCAAAAACATCCTGGACGCAATCCTGTGCAACCTGCTGTAGCAGGGAAGCTGAACTAGATGATCTCCAGAAGCCTCTTCCCATCCCCACCAGTCTGTATGAATCTGTGTAAAATACATGACTGAAAAAAAGAAGTGTGTATGTCTGAAACAAGGTCCTTGGGTACAGGGCTTACCTTAGGGTGTTGCTCAAGGCTCTCTTACTGGAATCGGAGATCAGGTGCTTGGAAACTCAAAGGACTGAGTCAATTATGTTAAAAAATGGCAGTGGAACATTCATAAAGTGCATGTAACAGCTGCATGAAATGACAATATGCTATTATTACAAGGAAAATAAAATGGATCATTATAAATGAAACACACAGAGGATTGTTATCAGCAGAACAATTGTTATGTATTGAGCCATCAGAAACACCCACTTGGAAATCCTTAACAAAATGCTTAACATTTTATAAATAGAATTTCCAGGGAATTTAGAGATCAATACAACTGTCTAGCCACCTTCCACCTGTCTGGACCTGCCTTCCAATAAGAGTAAAAGAGGGAAACAATTTAAGTAGCTTTAAATTAGAGCTTAATACATTTTTGAATGAATTATAGGAAACGGGAAATGCCTGTTAGAGCAGAGAATAGGAATCAATGGCCTGGGAGGCCTTTCAGTATCATATCTTGTGCTCCAGAATCTTTCTTTGTTGCCTTTTCTCTGGTAAGCATGGATTCATCACAGAAGACAGGTTTTAACAAAACACCCTGTTGTTAAGAAGTTGTTCTAGCTAATAGTGGTGTTTCATGAACATTTACTCTTCAAGCAATTCTGATATTAACCCTGTGGTAGTGGAATAGGAATCCATACTTCATGAGTCACTGTTTGTAGTCAACAGCAGAGGCGTCTAAGATCAATAGCTAACATTCAGCAGGGCCTTACAGTGAATAAGGAGCAGTGTGAAACAGCAGTTGCTCTTCAATGTGCCTGTGCCAACTGAGATCAGATGAAATTTTTACATTTATTTTCTTTGGTCACAACTAGAATTTACATATACACTCTCAGTAGGAAGGCCTATAAAAAGCAAATAATTTCTGGGGTTAAATCTGTGTTTATTCATCCGCCTTACATGCACCTCCAAGGAATATCTACGCACAGAAAGAGGAGAAGAAGCCCTCAAGGTCAAGTGGGGTTCCAAGGGAATTCTTCCTATTCTAGCTGAAGAGCAGGGAAGAAAACAATCAATGCAAATTCTTCTTGGCTGGTGTGCCGCAAGTTTCTCATTATGGTAATTAGTGACGCATGAAGACTGTTAGACTTTGCTGCATGTTATATCCCTTAATGCTCACTATTTACTGTGGTGCCCAGAGGCCCTAATAGGAACACTGAGCTGATGCAGCACAGCTGGGAGGCTGACAGGGCTGCAAAAGGAGGAAATGCTGCTTCTGGTCTTATAAAGAGATCCAGGCATCTCTTGTTCCCTCCATCTCCTGTAGTGGCTCCAGCTACTGAAATGGAGTGAGGGAGCAAAACTATGACCCCTGTTGGGCTCAAAGACTATGTGCAAATGGTGCTGCAGCTGGGGACTTGGATCTGTCTGTGGCATGGGATCCTCTCCTTGCACTGTTCATAATAAATGACCACTCATTCTTGAAAAAGACCTTATAAAGGATGTGAGGAGTAATAGGAAAAGTATTTTTTCTTCTTGTCTGATTCTAAATGTTTCAGTTGTCATTAAGAAGCAGGTCACCCACATGTAAATGTGGCCCCTGTTATATTGCCAGGGACCGAGAGACTTTGGACAATCTGCTGTGTAAAGGCTGATTGCACAAGTTTAAGCTGCCTGAGGGCTGCTTTAACTTATCTTACCAATTTTTCTGAAACTTGGGGAGAGAGAAGGCTCTATACTAAAACTGATTCATTCTATTTTATTTTTCTCCTTGCCACTTCTGAACTGCCACCAGACCCTCTGTCTGTTGTTGTTTGTTAGCTATTAAAAGTATTTTATCATATTCACGGAAATATTTTTCTGAAATAATACATCACATAGGTTAGAGAAACTATACATCAAACGCTTGTCTGAAGATTAGAAAACTGTTTTATCTCTTAGTCTTAGTTAATTGAGACTTCATTTCTAAGCTTATGCTTGGAACTCCAATGCAAGTGTTAGAAGATAATCTTTTAAGTCTAACTATTCACCTAGTCTTTCCTTATGTCAGGGAGACAGAAGGCATCATCAAAGATTTATCTCATTCTGTAACAGACATATAAGACATTTCAGATAAACTATGCTCATGAGATTCCTTTTTGTTCTTGTAGGTCTAGGCTCAATAGGTTACTACGTCTAATGTTGAAATGCATTGGTTAGACAAAATGGATTGCACAGTATAAAGCAGTGAAATGTGATTTACATGCTTCACCCAATAAGGGTGAAATAAAATGCTGGGATTTAAAGGAAAGATTTGCCTAGATGCTGTCAACCACAAGCAGATGGTTGGCATTTTAATGTAAATGTAATATAAAGAAATAGTAGCCAAAAATATTGGTGTGTATCGTGTGCAAATTTGTCTTTCAGCAGATAGACATAATGAGTTAGTAACAAGAAATTATGTGACTAATAAAATGGTCAGCTTAATATATGAAATAAGGCAGAATGAGAATTTTTGTGCATAAAAATTCCTATTTCTAGAATTATGTGCTCCTGAAATGATGAAATAATTGTTATCAGCATGTTGGTTGCACAGCTACTGTTTCTGCTATTTTAAACTATGAAAAAACCCCTAAAACAAAGCAAGCAAGCAAGCAACCAACCAAAAAAAAAAAAAAAACCACAAAAAACCAACCACCCACAAAAACCCCTACAAGCCCAAACACACCAAATGAACAAATATCTGGTATTACATAGTTAACACTTTATATATTTTCACTTTTATTTAAAATTTACTCATTTTATCATCACATGCCTTTATGCTGTATGAATTTAGAACCAATCATTCAAATCCAGAAAATTCTCTTTGAAATGTGCATGCCACATGGTAAACTTATCTGAACATATTTAATGAAGAAAAATGTTCAATTTTGAATGCACACTATGAAGTTGGCAGCTTTTTCTATGTTATATAATAGCTTAAAAATGCACCTTAACACTTCTATCTGATTAGTATGAATGATTCAATAAAAACACCTTAACTGCATAGAAACTGGAGATGATATAGCCTAACCCAGCTGTCATGCAATTTATAAATACAGAAGCAACTATCCACATCTGTTCTCCTATTTTCTTTTTTCAATTTAAGAGGGAAATTGACCTTACAATCTTCAACGTGACTTCAGGTCATTGTTATTAGTGATGAGAAAATGCTGTGCTCTTCTTTTGACTGAGTCTGGCAAACCTCCCAGATATTTTACAATCACAGTATAAAAGCTTTGAAATGCTGTACAATATTTTATTTTTTTCAGGTTTAGGCACTTGCGCACTTATTGTAGTAGTCTGTACAGCTGGCAAATAAAACTCTTTTTGCAGGAAGTCTGTGGGCTTTTTTTCTTTTAAAATGATGCTTGTCCTTTGAAACCCTGAATTCTAAAATAACTTAGCTGGAATAAATAAGTTACTAGGTGTTCCTTTTAGGCAAAGCAGTTAGTAATTTCCATTTAGGGATCATGGGTAAAGGAACAGTATTATTATTTTTCTAGTTTCAGGAAGAACAAATATTTGCGTGTAAAATTAGAGTCGACTTGAGGCGCATTCTCAAGAAAGCACGGATCCACAAACACAGAAATATGGAAATTTCTATTCTCCCTGCATGAAGGAAAGAGAAAATTCAGCTTTTTGCAGTGTAATTCCCATTAACTACAGTATTATTCATGCATAATCCTGTTTAAATCTTTTGATGTCTAAGTTTTAAAAATCAACAGTTTAAGTACCCCAATAGAAGAATTTTGTCATAATTCAGCAGCATCCAACAGATCTCCATAGGAACTTGTTTGACTTCTTATCTTCTATCTGCAGGAATTCAGGATCCATGCATAAGATTTGATGTTTAATACAATAACTAGCAGACTATAAGAACTGAAATAAAAATTGATGAATGTGTTTATATTCAGATGGGATAGAAGGATGCTGCTCCTGGGGGCTATGTTCTTATCTCCATTTTTTTAAACTGTTCTGTTTCACATGGTATTAAGAGAGAAAGATATTACTCCTGTATTAGCTCAGTATAGCACACACACATGATTTTTGTACTGGGACTGGGATTGAGGTTTCCACTTTTTCTCAACACTTAGGCAAGGGAATCATTAGAAACTTTCTGGGGTAAAATGAATATCTAACAATCCTTAAAGAAAACAAATAACCATTGTGAGAAAAAGGTATTCTTTATCTTTCCTTTAAAACGGATTGTTGTTCAGTGAGAAATTGTGATAAATTTGAGCAGAAATACTAAAATGAATTTTCATTCAGTGATAAAGATCAGAAATTTGACAATACAAAACCATAACCTACTTGATTTTTTTTTTTGTTAAGCAAATCTGTCATCTAAACTGGTTGTTTTACGGTCTTGACAATTTCTTTAGAAAACAACATAAGCTGCTTCAGATGCCACAGCATTCCTGCATTTGTCCCTCAAGGAAGAGGGGAGGAGAGTAAGACATACTGTAGATATTGAGGAAAGCAGATTCATTTCCCATAGGCAAAATTTTATGGCTCTTTAACCAACTCCCTTGGAGAAAAGCTGGCTAAACAGATAGGCTTTGTGGCACAAATTTAAGACTTAACAAATTCAGTGCTGTTAAACTGTAGGGGTAGCAAGACCAAGGATTTTTTTTTGAAAAAAATCTGGAAAGAGTCATCACAACTAGTCATCTCCCATTATAAAATAGGGTTGCCACCTATCTAAAATATGGAATTAATACAAGGAAGCAGAAAATTTCATGGTGTCATCCAGGATCTTAATCATATAAGATTAGGCAGAGGTGGGAAAAAGAATACTTATTATTCAGTTATTTACCAGGAATATTTTATTATAGTCATGAAATGTAGTAGTTAATGTAGCAGTATAGACAACCCCTTAAAATTTAAAAGATCTTAAAACTCTAGAAAAGGAGTTTGTTTTGTAAAATGAAGAGATGACTGAATATGCACTGCATAGTACCTTTCCCACCATTAGCTGTTATTTGATAACCCTGCTGTTAATAAGTAAAGACAGGTCTGACTTAGGCTTTACTTTGGTTTAACTGCCATAGCAATTCTTCTAATTGACTGTCTGCAGCTAATATGTTTTATTTTTGTTGTCTGTGTATAGTGAAACCATTGTTTTCTACAGATAGCAGAAACAAGCAGTTCTATGCAGAATTAAATATTTATGGCACTAAGGTAGTCTCATAAAATAGAGAAATACAGATCCTGATACAACAGCAGAGGGCTCGAGAAATGGGGACACAGGATTTGGCATAGGGATGGACGTGAGATGACAGGAGCTGGCAATTTACACCTCATGGTAATAACTCACTCATGGTCAATGACAGAAATGCAGATCAGAGAAGAACTGGTTAAAAAAAATAAAGAAATAGTATCTACCTATATATTAAAAGTACCACATAAGCAAATTTGGAAATATAGTGGAGATGCAGTCCAACAAAAAACATGCAGAGGTGTAAAAACAAGTTGGCAAATACAAAATTGACCCTAAGTGAACCATAAAGTGAAGAAGAAACCATTACCATAAACATCCTATTGCTTCCACTGAAGGACTCTAGATGCTGAGAGTTTACCATAACAATGCCCCCACACATCCTTCAAGAAATTAAATGTGAAGTGTGAAGTAGAAGGAGGCAAAGCAACAAGTTAGAAAAGTCAGAACCAGACCTGTTCCATATGGTCTTCATTGTGCTACTACTGTTTTGGATAACAAGTTTGAATATTCAGAGTCAGAAATGTTTCTAAAATGCTTTAGTTGCATGCTAATTTTTCCTTTTAACATTCTTGTACTGGGAAGCAATGGGAAAAAACCCAAGCTGACATAAAAAGTGTGATGGTATCACTGAACATTTTTCACAGTCATAGCTATGTAAGTTTCAATTGTTTAGCCACAGAGAGCTGGTTGCTTGGGCAACACAATGGATTTGAAATTTAGATTCCTTGATTCTGCAACAAATATTCTGTGTAATCCAAGAATAGTCACAAGTATTTCATTGTCCATCTTTTATTTCATTTCACCTTTGGTATTTTTTTCCTTCAGATCTGTGGCAGTGGGATTTTTTTTTGTTTGTTTGGGCTTTTAGTGTGTGTTTTTTGTTTAGGTTTTTTTGTTTCCTTGGTTTTGTTTTTCTCTCTGTTGGTTTGGCTTTCTTTTTTTTTTTTTTTTGGATCGGGAGGTAGATTTGCTGTGGATTAGCTTTAGAGAGTGCGCAGAAGAAGAGTAGATGTCTGTTTGATTATCGTCAGGTGTTCCATCAATACCTCTAAACATCCTATTCAGCAACCATTCTTAAATATTTTTGCTAGTGAACAATGTTTTTGAAAGTCAGGATTTGAAGGAAACACCTCTATTTTTCTTACATCTTCCCTGACAAGGATCTGTTTTGCCTTGAATGCAGACATGAGGTTGCTATTTCAATAATGACAGTGACAGTGAACTACAATATGATAAAATTTGTAACTAAAGTATTTAATACTGAACTATACTAGGACAAAGAAGCAGGTTCTTAAATTAAGAAAAATAAGGATTCTTATTTTAACAAAATCTCCTAAGACAATCAAACCAAAATAATAAGAATATTTTTAAAATGCAGGTCTTCAATAGGATTTTTATAGTATTTGCGATAATTAATGTCCACTTTTTATTACCAAAAAGAAAATCAAATGCAATATGTTCAAAGGAACTAGAATGAAGGATCCATCATTAAGTGAATGAGACACTTTGATTTTCCATGGGTCATTAGTTCAATATGCTTTAATGGCTCCTAAAGAGGTGTTGCACATTCTGAGAGTACTTACTGACTGACTTAGCTTATAAATGCATCAATAGAGAAGAAAAAAATATCAATATCAGAAAATCATCTTGGTAGGTCTGTAGCTGATTCAGAATATTTATGTCCACTTTCCATTTATTATAGTCATAAAATACCTGTTTTATTCATGGCATCAGCCATTGGTCATAGTGACATGACACAATCATTGTTTGAAATTGTTACCCTTTCTACAGTTTTTGAAATTTATACCACATAAAATCCAAGTTGTCAACTTGCAGAAATTAAATTAGCTCCTTTAATGTGCAGGTTAGGTGTATTTTAAATGGCCATGTGAAGGAAAACAGTCAAAAAAATTCCTGCTCACTAACCTGTGACCATTTAGGGGTCTTTGCTTTTCAATGTTTTAGAGGCTTCCCTCCATTTTTGGTGGGAGATGACTTAGACACTGGCATTGATACTATTGGCAATAGAAGCCAATTCTTTCCTGCAATCTTGTGTTGCTTCACATGAATGTAGAACATATTTCAATCTGAAGCTTCACTCTACTTTTTAAACTATTTTTTTTTCTTCCGTTCCTACCAACTCCCACATCCTTCTTCTACAGTTATTGCACTATGGTACATACAAGTTCACTGAACTTTTTTTTTTTTTTTTGCATTCCAGTTCCTTTTATGTCCCTTCCTGCCCTAAAAATTATTAAATAAGATATCTCATGAAAGAAAACATCTTAGTTGGAGCAAACACGCATAGCTACATGCCTTCATGAAATATAAAACATAACATTAGAATATTCCCTAGATAAAATAAGTCAGCAGTTGCACACTGAAGTGGGGAAAATGTTTTCATGGAATCATATGATTGAATTTGGAAGGGGTCTCAAGAAGCTATTTATTTCAACCTCATGCTTGGAGCGGGATCAGCTTTGAGACCAGACGAGGTTACTCAAAACATTGCCAAGCTGAGCCTTGAAGATCTCCAAGAATATATGCATGACTTCTTTGGACAACTTGTTTCCCCACTTGACTATCTCCATCATGAAAAAGCTTTTCCAACATGCATCCTGAACCTCTCATTTCAAATTACACCTACTCTCTCTTGTCCTGCCTCCTGTGCAGCTGTGAAGCACCTGGCTCCACCCTCATAAGAAAGGGAGGATTGCTGTTAGCTCTCCCCAAAGCTATCACTTCTCCAGCAGGAACAAGCGCAGTTGCCTCAGCCTGTATTTTGGTACTATTAACTATATTTTTAAAATTTGTAAATACGTTCAGTAAACCTAACTTTTAAAATCATTGGATTAGCATGCAACAGCCTTAGGCTTAGATTCAACAAATGATTTATGAGCTTACCTGCTGTGAAAACTATTACCATCTAATGTTAGCAGTTAGAAGTTGAAAGCATAAATATTTTGTTGGATCTGGGCCACAGCATTTTCCTTCCTTGTTCTCACTTTGCCCTTAGTCATACATCTACCCCAATTACAGTTAATTTTATATTATACGCTATTCATGCAATCTTTTTTCCCATATGTCCTTTTTATTCATACCAAGTAATGCACTGGCTCCTGAAAGCATGTGTAGCCTCAATCATCAATACATGATTTGGCCTCAGCATAATAGGCAGCCAAAGGATATCTATAAATTCCTTATTATGTCTCCTCTCCAAATTCTGCCAACTTCTTCCTGTTCTTCTTCAACAATTCATCAGCTCCTTGTTCTTGTCTTAAAGGAGGTATCATTTCAATATTCTTTATCATTAACACTTCTCTAAGTCTCTTGTCTCTTACCCCTAAGATTATTTCCCTCAAATCTATCAGTCACAGAGCCATTATTTCTTCTACTTTCTACCTGTCTAGCTATCACTAGATCTAGTTGGTTTCTCATTCCTGGATCTTCTTATACAGATTTCTCTTGGACAGCTTATCTGAAATCAGCAAGAATAAATGACCTACATCTAGTCATCGTCTATGGTTGTCAAGTGTCATGGCCTTCCAAGAAGTATGTTTTATGTCCTTCCTGTTTCCTGTTGGAGAAAGGGAACTTAATGGCTCCACTTATTGGATAGACAAGAAAAAGGGAATGTCTGCAACAGCAGTGTGCAATTCTTGTAAGTAGGACTCTACTTTCTCTTTCCCTACAACTGAAACAAAGATGGCACTATTGAAAGAGGCAGGATAGAAATGTGATTGATATAGTATACAGTATAAATATCCTGGATTATTATGGTAGAGAAAGGGTAGAGGAAGGAAGAGGGAAAAGGTTATGGCTTTGTTTGTTTCTTTTAAGCATGGAGGTTTTTGTAATTGGACAATGTACTTTTTATGTCTGAATGTGAAAACACGTTTTAGTACCAGACTCCCTTTTCGATATTAAAGCTAACTTCCTTTTTCTCCCTCCATGCTTGTACAGCCCAAAATGTGAGCCTTCTCTTTCAGTTTTTACTTGATTTTCACTCCTCTGTTGTGACATGAAGAGGAAATTGTCCACATTACTCTAAGTATCAGCTGAATTGATGTAGTAGTCCATCTCTCTCCTACTACTCTGTACTGGTTGCTGATTACCACATTGAAGTTAGACATGTGTGCCTTGGGATAGCTAGCCTTTTTCTCTTTCCCAATAAAATATATAACAGTTGCCTTCCCCAGAAGACATGACTGTGAGTTTTTAATTTACGTTATTTTATGACAGGGTTTCTCTGCACACAAAGAATCACCAGATTCATGAAGTACTTACATGCCCTCTTGCCCAGGTATTCAGGAGAAAGGAAAAGAGATGGGAAGGATCCCCACTATCCCTAACTGGAAGACACATTTTGCACTAGAAAAGATATAATGTCAGTTAAATTCTCCTTAGAAAATTGTGGGGACAAGGCAGAGTAATAAGGTATTATCCATGGAAAAGGACATAGGTTCAATTCACAAGCTAGATTTTCAACTTTTTCATTCATTTTTCCTTGTACATTTTTCATTTAATTTCAAACTGCTTAATTAAAAGTGCATGCTTTTGTCACTCTGGCCTGTGTTTTCGTGCAGGCTCTGTATGGTACAGTTGATACTAGCCCAGTATGAGCTGCTGTTGGGTCTACTAAAGAGACAAAGCGTAGTGAGATGATCTTTGTTTCTGCTGAGATTTAATGGCTATTTGACTTGGCAGCTGCTTTCTAAGACATGGTTCTCACAGGGGATCTCTCCATTTCAGCAGCTATAGGCTTCCTCTCTGGTACCGAGTGTCAAACATCTGCTGTCCTCTTATCTTTCTCTTCCAGTTTTCCCTGTCTCTGGCATAGTTTACTGCGGGACAGAAATCTCCTATTTACCCCTTCAGGATTGTGACAGCAGCTTTTTCTTGCTCAGGCCCACTATGAATAGTGATTTGAAGATATTTCAGAAAACACAGTGGAACTACTGTGGCATGCACTTTCCTTCTTTGCCACTACTGCATTCCTACTATTGCATTCCCCTCCACAATGATCCTTCAAGTGCCAGGAGTGATCCTGACAGTGCCACAGGCACCATCACCTGCTGAAGGGATGAGTCAGCTCCAATATTCTAATAGTACTTATTTTTGCACCCATTTGGCTGCATTTTCTCTCCAGTTCCCATTTCCTAATACACTGCATTACTCTACTCTGCCTTCCTTCCCTATACAGCTTATTAAAATGGAGCCCAGAACAATTACTTGTATGTTTAGTTTTTAACTTTTGCTAGTTCAACAGAGAGTTTAATAGAATGTGATAAACTTCTATATCTTTTCTCTAAGGGTCTGTCTGCATGATCCAATTAAAATTTTGCGTTACTTGGTCCCTGCCTTGCTCTTGATAATTTTCTCTCAATGTCTCTACCCTATTTTTGAGAAGGAATTTCATTCAATATACCTTAACTTTTGTGAGCAGACCTCTAAACGGAAATATGTCTGTGTATTTTATGAGAAGAAAAATGGGTTCAGCTGTATGTAGAGATTTTAGTTTCATGTTTCTTCAGGAAATATTACAATTACTTTCACAACCCATACTTAATCTCCTTTTCAGCCAATTAAGTCACCAAAAGAACCTGTAAAGAAATAAAATATTGTATTTGCTTGAAATTTATTACAGTATTTGAGCACTTGTATAAGTATATGAGACGCCATTACATCCTATTAGCAGAAAGAACTCTGATCTCTACTAGTTATGTTTAGGAGTGGAATTTGGATCAATGGCTGTTGTCCAGTAAACCAGTATCTGTGAATGCTCCCATCTTTGATAGGCTCAGACATCTAAGCTCTCAGTGAAGCATAACAGGCAGACTTTCAGATCTTGAGTTTTCACAAATAATAAACTGTATGCTGAAAAAAAAATCTGAGTAGGAGTTTAAGATGCTTAGATGCTGCTATGCATGCATCCAGTCATACAGTTCGACACAGACGCTGGAGGTAATGGTGAAATGCTGAGCAGATGGGAGAAGAGGACATATGTGCCTAAGTGGGTTGTGCAGAAGGGGTTTAAGAAGTGTGTCATGGGCCAAGAGTTGATTTGAGAATAGTGGGGCATCATTTTGGCTTATTGTTCCTTAATGTCAAATTACAGTCTTGACTGATGGATACAGCAACACCTTCCAGTATTTGGCATTTATTTTGCTGACATTTTAGTGTGTAGATAGAGACAACTTTCCTGAGATCTAGTGTTTTGTCTAAACTTTTGATGAGAAATGTCATAAATCTTCAGAAAGGAAAGGATCCCAGATATTCTAAAGAAATACCAGAGCTGGGATAAAAACAATAGTTAGGTAATTACTGCTTTAATTTTATAACAGAAATTATATTCAATATTTTTTATATTAAATTCGTATGTATTTTTCTTGGATCAGCTCAAAGAGAAATTTAAAGAAAGTACTATTTATTGTGGAAGTGTTTAAATGAAGACATAAAGAATGGTCACCATGATTACATAAGGAAAGCATTTCCCAGGAATTTTGGCTTCCTCTTTGACTGTGGAGGAAGATCAGTATTAAAATAAATGCCTATGCAATATAAATAATGAGAAAAAGAATACATGCAGGGACTGAACTCCATAGAATTTGCATGTACATTTAAAACTCAATTTTTTATTCTTTTCTGAAGACAGCATAGCAAAACTTTCTGGAAATGGTCTACAGCATCTTGCACTGTGCTTGTCCAGAGACAAGGAGTAATTTTGGACTTAACTGGAGGGGTCTATAGTGTTTTTAGAGGCCAGCATACAGAATTTTTCTCTTTTATCTGAAGAAGAAGACACAGACGTGGTGCTTACAACAAAGTCTGTGAGAAGATACGCCAACATCTGCTGGAGGAAGAATCTCAGCAAAGAAGCAGACAACCAGGAAATGCTTGTCTCTAATTTTACTGGCCAGATTGCATATAAAATTCACATAGACACAGCATATAGATAAGGCAAGGGACGCACATTTGCTGCAGAACTTGGTTTGTCTGTTGACGTTGCCTCTGTAGCATTCTCATCCTGACGGTATGCCAAATAGCTCCTGGCAGATGCTCAGCTCAGTGAGCCTACACTGCTTAGAAGCTAGTTTAGCAAATCCTTGTAAGAGGCAGTCAGGCTGTGAAGCTATTGGTTCAGAAGGGATCTAGCTTCAAAGGTAGATGATGATTCCATTAAGAAAGAAAACGACAGCTACAGGTTCAAACCAGTCTTGTGCAAACCATGCTGATCTTTGGCACAAGAGACAACTAATTAATCCCAAATGATTATATGGCAATCAAAAATATGATCCCAAAGGGAATTCTAAAGGTTGTCTTTCAGAAGGAGAAGCAAGTTCTCTAAAAATGCTCAGATGCTCCTAAACCTTAGCTACACTGTAGGAATATTGCATGTTACAAATGGGATTTTGAGAAGTGATATAAGGTCATATTATGTGGAGCTCTTGACTGCAATTGCTGTATGTGTAACACATGGGTTATAGTAAATTGTTAGTATATGGCATAGGATAATTTTCCTCGTTCTGGCCAGGACAGGGTTAATTTTTGCAGTAGCCAGGAGGGATCATGGCCAAGACCCCAGAGGTTATTCTATACCACCTCCCATCTTTTCTGGGGATGGAGGAAGGGCTCTCTTCAGGGCTAGGATATTGCTGGGCTCCACAGTGAACATTTGCATGTGAATTTCTTGCCTCTTCTGTACACTTTTGTTGCAATATTGTTGCTGTTACTGTTCATTTTCTTCCCTCTCTGCCGTTTATAGTAAATTGTTCTTACCTCAACACATGGTCTTTACCTTTTTGTCCTCCAGTTCTCCTCTCTAGCCCACTACAGAGGGAAGGGGAGGAGCAGGGGGAAGTGAGCAAGCAGCACATGGTTTCAGTGGAGTGGTTTCAGTGGGAACACAAAATTGGAGAATACCATTCCTAAACCAGCACATTTTTACACACAGTTCAGGGGTTCTTTTTAAACAGACAGCTGATTTTTGACAATGATGCCTGGCTGTTCTGCAGGATGTCAATTACTGGTTTTGGAAACTTCCACTGATAGAAACTCCATAATATTCCAAGACAAATTTCACCCTCTGTACAGATCAAAAGTTGTGCCTAAACTAAATATAGCTTTCTACAATTTAGGAGCAGTATTTCTTGTCTTTGCTGCACAGAGAAGGAATTTAGCCTTCATTTGCAACGTTTCCAATATTTCAGGACTGACATTTTTTTGTAAAACAAGTTTCCCTAGATTCTTCTTTTTTTATATATTTACCCAGTCCTGATGAGATAGCCAAATGGAGTCTTTACATCCTGTCAGGGTGGAATTCTTCTCAACTGCATAAACCTAAATGTGTCTGTCATATCTCTGACACACACACATACACAGAGCTGAAATGCTGTATTTATAGACAATATAAAATCATGGGAATCCGCAAGAGTCACTGGAAATGTAAGGTCTGATTTAGCTGCCCACACATCGGTGCCTAATGTCATCTGAAATATCCAATGTGTCCGGAAAGATCTGGATGGGACTGCCAAGTGTGACACAACACCAGTGGGAAATCTGGACTCTCCTGAAGTGTGATCTGGATGTTGCTGAGTCCAGCCCAGTGTAGCTGTTCATTTGACAGTGTGTGTATGCCAAATTTCAGGTGAGCTGAGCAGCCCTCTGGGCTCCACTGACTGCAATTATTTAAGACTCTGTTCTCTTGCCCACACACACAGATGCCAAGGGCCATTTGAGATGCTGTAGCACACCTGAGCCATGCAGATGTGACCTCAGGGTATGACACAAGGCCAGTGGTGGCATGTTTTTCTGGAGGGCAGGCACCATTTTATGGGCTGTATCAAACTGTTCTAGATGCCCACTATGAGTAGCTAAGCCACACAAGTACTTTGGTATTTTTTAGCAGCACTGCTGTCTAACTCACTGATTTCAGTGATGTACATGTGATCATTTATATCTACTTTAAAGTGCTATTTTGTTCTTGTTCCATTTTGAATTGCATTCTATTTTTACTATTTTCTCTTCTTGTAAATCATTTTGAATTCCAACCCTGTGCTTCAATGTACTTCAATCTGTTCTGATTTCCGTATAATTTGTAAATTTAATAAGCATTGCCTCTATTTCACTGTCCATATATTAATGAAAATATTAAATTATGCCAGTTTCAGAAAAGACTTCTCTGGAACACCACTTGACACAACCTTCTGTTTTGACTCCACTATTTTTCCATTATGAATCTCTAGCTAATTGTACATGCAACTCACAATATTTTGATATAGATGAATTTTCATTCATTTATAGTAAGAATATGATGTGTGGCAGTGTCATACACACTACTTACGTTAAGGTATATGACAACAAATCTTTTTTCTCCCTTACTACAGACTGAAGTTTCTTTGAGATTACATAATCAGTTCTTAAATCTGTTTTGGCTGCTACTTAACCTCTTGGTCTCTTCTGTATCCTTACCAACAGACAGTTTGTCCCAGAATTTTTCTGAGTTTGAAAATATAATGTTATCACTATAACACTCTGGATATTCCTTCTTCTAGGTAATCTTTGTATTTACCCTGTTAATAATCTGAAAACTGGACTGTCCTAATATTTTTTATTGCTTCACCAAGTTGAAGTCTCTTAGGGCCTAGATGAATAATTTACAAACTAGGAGGATATGACTTTATTTATCAAATATTTGAACTTCATTTGAGTTTTGGTTTGGGTTTTTTTTTAGATAAGGGAATTTTAAAAGGCTTTTTTTGGTTGTTTTTCCCAGTGTAAATACTATCATTGCACTAATAACAGGCAAAGATTTACTCTAAAATAATAAATACTCTAATAAAATAATAAATACTCTAAAATATCTGAAAGGATAGTTTATGATTTATCCTTAATTATTTATTGACAGATGTTTATAAACTTGATTGACAGTATTAATATTGTTAACAAATGAGCAGTGTTTCATTTTAAACACAAAACAAGGGTCCTTATATACTAGAAGTGAGGTATTGGAGAAAATAACGAACCTGCTAAAAGTATTCTCTGTAGCAACATTCTAAAATAACAAGCTTGTAAGTTGTAAGAAGCATTGAATACATAACACTAAACTAATGTTAAGGCTGGGCCAGGCATCCTTAAGTTTTTGTGGAACAAAGAAAGAAAGAAAGCACAAGAAGAAACTAAGACAGAAATGCCAAGCTGTAATAAAATGATTTTATCAAAACAGAGCTGTCTGGTGCATACCAGATTCTCCTAAAGATGAAACACAAATAAACAAACAACTGCAGATAACACTACATCATCTAAGCAGACTGGAAAACAAACTGTTGTATGGCCTGGGCAGTCTGTTATACAGACTCAAGACAGATCATAAACAAAAACAAGCTTCTGCAATTTCAAAGGAAAAGCTGAGCCATGATTATATATGCTTTAGAATTTCAATATGCAGAAAACAAGAAATAGCTTATTAACTCTTGCTGCATAAATACCTCAGGAAGCATCTTGATAAAAAGAAATCCTTCTGTCCCACTTGAGTATGAATTAAGAGACAAGAAATTCAAACAAACTTTCTGTTACATATAAATATTGGGTAATTTGAAAATGCTGCCTTTCTAGGGGTACCTTGGGAAACTGATATCATGGAGATATTTCTTTCATAAGGAAGGAATCACCCGTAGGTGATTGTAGCTCAGAGGTTAATCAAGTGATTTTCACATTATATTGTCAGAAACAAGCTGCTGAAGTTACTCGAAAACTTCTGGGTAAATGCAACAGACTGTACATAAATTACCATAAGGTATTGGAAGAAACTGGAAGAGATTGTTTCCTATTCTGTATGAGCCCTAGCTGTTATAATATTTAAGAACTTGCACAGATAGACTACTCAGTATGTATCAAGTTTTTAATCTCTTGGGAAAAAGGGAAGAAAAAATGTGTAATATTGTCCTGAATGAAATTTGAAATACCTATCTGCATGACAAGGTACTGTGAATATTAAGAGAACTGGAAAATTCACTGGAAAATTCACCCAATGAATTGTTTCAGTGAAGAAGTATCAAGGAGATTCTCTTCTTGCACTCATGTGGTTATTTGGTTATTTTACATTAAGTGCTTCTAAGAGAGTTGTTTTTGAACTTGAAACTCTATAAATTATTTAAAAGTTTCATTAAAAAACATTCTACTGTTTGCATGGTTTATTTGGTTTTAAGAGATGGTGACTAGAGCCAGTACTCAGAATATTTTTATCTCAGTTTATTTCTTTATAACACATTTTGTCATTTTAGTTGTAACATAGATAGGGAAAAAGTAGTTTGGGAAACTTTTTATAATGAGAGCCTCAGTTCCCAAGCTTTCCAGTCATTTATGACAAAATGTTGTGGAAAAATAGAAACCCAGCTCACAGAAGAGAGGAAGAGAAACAGAAGAATGTAACTAAACTGATTCCTTGTCCTTTAAAAACAGGTAGTTTGGCACATTTTTGTTTAAAAACAAGCAAACAAACAAACAAAATATCTAGGTTTTAGTCCATTTTTAAATATTAAGAATATTTGTAAAAGAGAATTGTTGTTCTTCACCTTGCCCTATTACTGAGACTAGGAAATTTATTCGACTGCTGTAACATAGTCCTAATATGAATCTGAGCTCTAAGAGAGAATGCAGGTATGCCAAGAATAAAGTTTTTCAGATAATGTGTTATTTTTTGCAGCCCACAAAATAAATACTTTCACAGAGAAAGAAGCTTAAAATAACATGTATGTATTATTTCATATGTATGAGGTAATATAAAGTTTTCTTTATATGGTGCAATTATTGTTATTGTGTTGTAATTTTGCTGGGTTCACATAAAAACTGATTGTAGATCAAAAAGAGGATTGCACATTGTATGTGTTTATACCGTCAGGCAATTTCAATAAATTTTAGAATAAGTTTAGTTTTAAGCACATGCTTTTTCTTTCAATTTTCTTTTTTTAAAAGTTGTTTTCCTGTGATGTTTAGTATCTGCATATGGAACAAATGAAAAAAGTTTAACAGTATAATGTCAACATACAGGAAAAAACCTTTTAATATAGTTGGCATTTAAGTAATTCAGTAACTGCTTTTATGCTGGACTCCTGATTGATACTTTTTGATTGTTTTGATCAGCATAAACCCGGACTTGATTAACAAAGATATGCAAAGGAAGCAAAATTTCCTGTTAGGATTCAAGATTTACTGCACTAGAAATTTAGAATAAATGTACCACCTTATAATATGAATTGGATTCATTATTTTTTGATTTATTATTTCTTGGTACATTTTAGCATCATATAATAAATCCATCAATTAACCTTTGCTAGGCCTAATAGGCTTCATTTAAATTTTGTAATTTCATATTTGTCTTGAAATTGCATGCTCATAAATATGTTGAAGTTTGTGATTTATCTAAACAACCTGAAATTAATGATTGCATAAGATGCATGCTACAGTTAACTGATGAATTACTTTTATTTAGAATATGTACTTTATACTTAGTCTAGTGTTCACAGACCTTGCAGTGTTTTCACACCACCTAGGTTTATCTGCTTTATTTGACTGCTGACAAAGTATGGAATTTTAATCTGTTATTGTAACAGTTTGAAATGAAGAGAAATTTGTGTTATACTTTTATTGCTGCCTAAGTTGCTGCCAGAAAATCTGATTGAAAGTACTGAGAAAGCAGCCATGAAGAGGAAAGTGCAAGCAATCTTCCATTCTCTGTATTATGGCCTGACACGTATTAGATCAGTGTCTTTTTGTGCAACAGACAGTCTGCCATAATGAATACCAATTTCATGCATGTTACGCACAGGCAAGTCTTATTGCTCACCTTTTTCCTACAGTTTTCTTAAAAATCGAACTGGATTATGAAGTCTATTTCAGTTGCCACATTCTAAGCATGAAGTAAAAAGACATTTTGCTCAAACCCTCCCTGGAAAAAGCTTAGATTTAGAAATATATTCCTTTGAAAAAATTAACAAATTCTTTTCTGGAAAGGAAACTCAGGTGTGCAGACTGAAAAGCCACCTCTTTGCACTGCTAACAGGTCTCTGACTTGAATGATAAGGGGATCAGGACTTGCCAGCCTGCCACGGAGACATTTACCAAGCAATTTAGATGCAGCCTTACTTACTGAACTCCACATCAAATGTAGATAGATTTTTTTGCTCCATATATTTTGACTGCATGCTCTCCAGGGCTGTGCAGAGAAATATGACAAGCAATTCAGGTGCCTAACATGGGTAACTGGTGGCTTTTTAGATGCCATACAGTGTATAGAACATTCACATGGGAGTGGCAAGTATGACACAGGGCCTAACAGTGACTCCCATCTTTTGCAGGGACATCAGGAGACCAGATGAATTTTTTAGGGTGTCTGTAAGAGCATCAAGTACCTCTGTTCAGTCTCCTGTATCTCCTCACCCATGAAGAATATTAGATAACATTATCCCTTGGTAGGTGAGACTGTTTCTGCTTTTCCTGGTTCTACTTAACGTTTGTGAGTTCATATCTATTTACTGTGGAGATATCATAGTGTCACATTAGGTCACACTGTGATTTACTGTGATCAGTAGCCACACAATGTGTAAGTGGAGTTGCATTAACTCCAGTCCACATATTTTTATGTAAGTTTGTCTGTTGCCAAACAATTTGAGTAGGAGAATGGAAGAAACAGAACTCCCCCCTCCCTGCCCTCACTCCCATGAAGAAAATAGAAAATACTTTGTAGCTAAGAGCCTTATTGCTGAGCTAGAGCAGCTTCTTCCGCAGAAATATTTTCATCCCAAGATGCTCAGTACATGGCATGAAAGTCTGATTTGAAGCTGATCTGGGCTAAGCTTTCTCCCCATGGTTTTAAATAGATGCATATTTATGGAGCTGTTCAGAAAAAGCAATATGTGTTGCACATATATTCTGATTCTTATGTTTCTCCTTGCAAAGGAGAAGTCCCAGTCTGACTCACTGTGTTTTCCACATATTTTGCCTAAGTGACACAGAATATATACAAGCATAGTAACTTGTATATATAAGCATAGTAACTGCTGACTTACTTTGCAAAACAAAGACTTTCAAATAGTTACCTAAAGACCTTCTTCATAGACTGTGAAACTACTGCTAGGAACCTAATTTTGACTTCTATTGTCTAGTGATTATACCCATTCCTGTGTAACTCTATTGTTACTGAAGTGCAATGAAGTAAATATTTCTTTACAAATGTCTTCTTTCTAACACAGGGTTGAAATTTCACGTTCAGTAGGACCAACAGTTGGACAACTTTATCTTCTGGTCACAGACAACTCTAAGTGCATACCCCAGAGGAGCAGCACCTGGGAGGCCTGACCTCTAGGAACATGCCTGATGTCAGTCTGTCTGGTTACCTTGGCAAGTCATTTCACCACCCTATGCTTCAGTTTCCCCATTTTTTAAAAGAGGGACACACACATTTTCATTGAAAGCTTTGATAAAGATTTTGTTATTCTGAGGACCAGTAGCATGT
This sequence comes from Drymodes brunneopygia, assembly GCA_013400955.1. Taxonomy (NCBI): domain Eukaryota; kingdom Metazoa; phylum Chordata; class Aves; order Passeriformes; family Petroicidae; genus Drymodes; species Drymodes brunneopygia. The sequence continues at coordinate 694,795 of VZTZ01032794.1, forward strand.
CAGACCCATCTTTCATGTACCAGAGAAAGGTGCTAAGCATTTTTTTGATGATTATATCTGTACAGCCTGTTATATGGAAATTTGCAAAATTGCAAAAAAATGGGGGATCACTGTTTTTTCTCTTTTACCCTGAAGATGGTAAAACCAACTTATTTCTCAGAAGTAAGAGAAAAAGCAAAGTTAATTAAGAGGAATGGTTGTAAGTTTGAAAATTTGAAAGAGTACCTCAGTTAAAAGGATAAATTAACTGAATTTCTAGAATCTGACTTACAACATAACGTAATCAAATAAAAACTATGTGGAAATCTTATATTTCAGCATCAGTTCAATTTTGAGATTTTTGCATGTAATCAACATAGCATTTTTATGCTGCTATTGCTTTTGTCACATTTATAAGAAATCCCAGGAAATCATGGTTTTATAATGACTGCAAGCCAAAAATGTGCATAGGCCCAAAATCCTTCCTATTTTATGTGATTTCTCCACAGGTGCTTTGCATTTTACTGGTTTTGTACAAGTTTTATGTAAAAATCTAAATTTAAGACATAAAAGTTAAGCAAACTAAAATTAAAACAATTTCTCTTTTAACATTTTTTGTAAGTAACATAGTGCAATTTTCAAGGAAAAATAATCTACACTGTTATTCTCAATAATACGTTTAACTATCTCACTCATAACTAAATTTAGATGTCACTGCTAAAATTGGTTATTGCTCACAGTCACTGTGCAAACGAGTGATTTTAGTACTGCCTTTACCTAATGTTTTAGCAGAAGCTTCCGCCACAGGACATGTAACCAGCTGCATTAAATTATAGTTTGCACGTGGTACAAATAATTCCTTCCTGACTGCAGCATGGTATCAGAGTATACCCCACAAAGAGAGATCTGATTAGCCTTATCATTATCTCAGCTACTATAGTTAAAAATATTATCAGTGAGTATAAAATTATCTGTCCTTTTAAGACCTAGTTGAAACCAAATCTTTCATGATTTTCTGCAGTACTAATTCTTTTTCCTAAGACTATTTGGTGTAGAAGCATATTTTATAAAACACTGCATATTAGTTTTCTGTTTTCCTTATATTATGACATTGTGGTATTTTAATATACAGTGAGACAAGCTAGATTACAGTAACAGTCTTTTGGTTTTTTCCCTTATGTTTTATGTTGTATTGGTAACCTGATTCTGTTCCCTGTCAATATTGCTCTTTTCCTGACTAAATAATTTAACAATTTCCATGCTTTCATTACATGTAAATTCTGCTATACATCTCAGACACCTTTGGTGACCCTAGGTGGACCTATTTCACTCCCAAATGTGTCTTAATATCTTTGTGTGTAAACTAGTTTAGCATAAAGAGCATAATGATTTCAGAGTGGCTGTTGCAGGCCGTGCAGTCTGTTGCAGGTCTGTGAACTCAGGTTTCTCTAAGTAAACCACAAATGCTTAGGTCCTAGTGGCTCTGAAATAAAATATTGGAACATCTGAATTGTAATAGTACTCTAATTGCATATTTTTTTTTCTTTTCAGTAAGCCCACTTTGAACTTTTCAAGTTTTACATGATTTCTTGTGAGATCTCTAACAAAGTTGTCAACATCTGCTGGTTCCATGATCTGCAAAAAATAAATTTAAAGTGAGTACTGACTTGGTAGCTGCTACAGCCTTCTTTCTTCAGTGCTGTTTGGAGAAGTGGGTAATTCAGAGCATCTTGCAAATGAAAAACAGCACCTTTAAGCAAAGGTGCAAGGGTACCTCCACATAAATTCATTGTTTTGGGGTAGTGAAATCAGTTGTACCTTCTCAAGCACCTAAAGATGAGCTTTATGGTTTCTGTAATCAGGTTTTGTGGCAACATATAAAGGGCACAGTGAAAGACTTTTATGCCTAAAATGAGAATTGGGTAATCTGAGGCCTCCTAACTCAGAAACCATGAACTGTCAGAAACCATCTGGGTCAGCTACTACTGGAACTGTGCAGGCTCCTCTAGGCTTGTTTCTCTCAATCTCTAGAGCATTTCTGCACATACCCAAGCCTGGCTACTTGGCATCCTCCAGCTAGAGAATCAGCTCCAGAAGCCAGGGCTGGAGTTTGTCCTGTTTACAGATGTAGGCATGGATGCTGTATAAAGATGCACAGAGAAGCCTGTGATATGTGGCTTCTTTAAAATAAATTGAGGCCGAAAAAAATACAACAAACCAAAACCAGTCTCAAGATGTGTTTAGGCTGAGTTACCAAGCTGATCCAGGTGTCTATCTTAGAATGTCATGAATTAGAAGTGCCCATTTCTTCCACAAGGCTAAATATGGGAAGGTCAATTAAGATATTGATGTATTCCTTTAATCAAATCAATCCCATGTGCTAGAGACATATATGGCTCAGTAGAATTTTTGGCATACATTCTGGCACTGTGTGTCTCAGGTAGCATGAGTAACTGTATTTAGTCAAATTGCAGATACAGGCATCCCCAAGAAATTGAGCAGAAACCTTGTTTTAAAAAGCAAGAAAAACATAACTGTGGTGGTTGGTCTCATCTCTCATGTTATGGATTGATATTTCCTTCAGCCCAAATGCCTATAAAAATGTATTCTTTAGTCGTATGGAAAGTCTCCTCAGTATCAAACATAGGCCATTATGCACCAGAATGTGCAGGAAAAAGGAAGAGGTAAGGGTGATAAAATAATGCCACTCTGAAAAATGCAAAGACATTTTGAAAGATTCATTGCATTAGAAATGAAAAGTAACAGAGTGACAACAATCATGAGCAAACACAGCATTAAAGCTTTAAAACCTGTCCTTATAGTACTGGATTTATTTTTGAATATTAAAGAAATTATTTAAAGTCCTGAGACAGGATATAGAAATTAAAGAGGGAGCCACTTCCTAAACAGGCACTTTTAATAGGCCTCTAGGTTATTCTTTTGCTCTGGTCACAGTGTGGCAAATTCTGAAGAGGCTTCTAGGCCTTAGCATGGAAGTCATTTCCAGAAAGAAGCAGATCCTACTCTTGTCTTGGCCTTCCCTATTTTCTTTTCATCAGTAGGTTGCTCACAAACTTGATTTTTGGATGTTCCTGATGCTGATGTTCAACTACATAGGCACAGCAGATGAATTCCAAGTACCTTGAAAATACATATTGCATTTGAAAAATCGGGCCATAAAGTGACACCTCAGCATGACAAAAATTATATTCTTGCCTCCCAAAAATAGTTGCATAATTGGTATGTCTTAATACTTTTCTGTGCAGTATTATAAAAGGAATGGTTTTATTTTCTTGTTCAGTATTGAAGCTGAGAAGGTCTCACGTAGATATTCAGCAATTTCTGAAAAAAAAAAAGGAAAAGAAAAAGTATCAGTCTTGTGAAAAGATTAGAAAATTATTTGAGGTGATTTAGTTCTGTCTTTCCTAGCTTGTATGTTTGTATAGAGGTCTGTGCAAAATAAGAAATATTAAGGTAATAAAGTTAATCATTGAAGTTGTATCATTGAAAAGACAGTTGTGAGAATGAGAGAGAAAGAGAGGGAGAGACCTAATGCTGTAATTGTCATTTCCAGTTAGACTACCTTACATTTTGAGAGATTATAAAGAAACAATGAAATAAATTATGTCTTTAGAAATAGTTACTGGTAATTCAAAAGAGGAGAAATTCACAAGGTGAAGACACTTAAAAGGGTGATCTTCCACATTTTTCTTACAGACAACATACCAAGGAATCCCTTTCTACCATTTCCAAGACTGCAAAATACTTTTTGTCTGCTCATCCTTGGAACCATAGTCATACTTGATGGACCACATTTGGCTGTCACAGTCTGTTTTGGGTACTCTATGTACTCCAGAATACTTTCCAAGCCAGTTGTGCCACATTGCTCATTGGGAAGATTTTCACTCTCTTTTCAGATAATTTCATCTGACCCAGAGTATCACAACTCACCAGTGAACTAAAGCAGTACATGAGTGTTCTCTGGAAAAAGGGATAAGTGCTTTGGAAATGCTGAAGTCTGAACTGCTTAGTTTTTGCTTTCCAAATGGAGGGAAAATGGCCTCTGCTTTTTAGGAATGGCCCCGGGTCTCTTCTAACTTCCAAATATGGGCCTGACATAAATTTCGCAGATTATACCGTTCAAGGCATGATGTTCTCACTTTCAATAGAAAAGATGATTGAATTCCAGAGCAGGGATGAGTTCTGTGGATTCTTTTAATTCACTAGGATAGACAGAATTGCTGCTCATTCTCCCTACTGTTCAGCTCAACACTTTGTGAAGAACCAACAGACACAGTTAGTTCTAAAGAACCATATAAAAGAAATAATGATCTTTCTCAAGGCACCAAAATTTTTCATGGTGCCATGGAGGCTGGGAGGCTGCAAAAGGGGAACCTCTTTAGAGAGTTATACATTAAAGACTGTTTTCCAGTTTGAATGTGACTGAACTATGTTATTTGTGCAAATTTCTTTTGAACTAACAGTTCTGGGAGACTTTGTTGAACTCAGAGACATGAGCTGCTACTTTTAACTGAATTCTAATATATGCTCTCTTCCTCTTCTTATTGTAAAGATGAGAGAAGAGAGGCGGAATTAGATATACTTTTCTTCTTTTTGGAGTAGATGGTGTCACTGAAGTTAACTTCTCAGTCAAATTCCTGGTATATGAAGGCAAAAAATTAATATGTCACACAATGCACCTCCTTTGTGCCACTTTGCTTCACCTTGAACATCTCCTCCAGACAGCCTGGGAAAGTTCTCTGTTTTCATACATATGAAATCATCAGAAAGCGTTTTGTTTGTGCTATTTTTTCATATTTTGTTTGTTTGTTTGTTTGTTTTCCCAGTAAAAATGGAGTAGAGAGAAATAAGTCCTTAAAGATTATGATCCTTGATTTCAAGATCATTATGGGTTGGTGAATGGAAAGAGGGCAGCTGGATTTAAATAAAATAGACTGACACAAAAAGCACAGAAAAATAAAAACTCCTAAACTTTAAAAACTCTTCAAATATACTTTAGTTTTTAGTGCAATTGATATCCAAAGAAACAGGGAAACATGAACACAAATATTCTGTTGACTTACAGGTGATTTATTCTTTGTTCTTTCTGTAGCTGGCTTGGAGAATCCTGGAATTTCAAGATCATAGATCTAATACTGGTAGGTATTTTGGGAGTAGAAGAAAAGTATTCTTAAATATTATATAATGACCAAAAAACCTATTTTGACAAGTATTTGTAGTTCTGAATTTCAGTAACCTTCACATGTTCTAAGTGAACCTTCAGCATTTATAATAACAAGCTCTCAATCATCCTATTAAAAATTCAGATTCTTATGCCTTGGGAGACCTTAAATTTAGAAATTTAAATGTTATCTAACTGTTTCTCTCACAATCATTAAGTAATATTTCCTGTATCTCCTGTTGAAGGAGTATACAGCAACACATTGAATTACCCTCTACTCCTGAACATTTAGTGAATATTGAACTTGAGTATGATTTAGATTTCCTGGCATTATGTGTGTCATACTATTGTAAATAAATAGCTGCTTTAACTTCACCAGTGCACAAAGTTGAATGTCAGAAAACTATATTTGCATTTATACACAGAATAATTACATGCTGATCAGAACAGTGTAATTAGGGATACTAGTGTAAAATGTTGACCAAGAGCTCATGTGTTTGCAGAAATAAAGAGGAAATCAGTAAGAACAAACAATGAAAAAGATGCTGAATGTTTAATGTCTGTTGTGCAAAGTGAAGAATTGAAAAAACTTACAAAATATCTGTAATGCTTTTCAACCAGGTATTCAAATTAATTCTTACCTAGTAAAAATATCATATATTTTCTTTAATTTTTTGGGTTTGTTTTTTTTTTTTTAGATCTCTAACAACACAATGAAGAGCTGGAGATCTTGAAAATGAATTTGATGGTTCAGCTCAGCCTCTAATGGATTACGGTAAGAAAGTAATCAACTTTATATTACATTAAAAACTGTGATCTGCTTCCATGTTTAGAAGAGGCCGAAGTCCATCTTTTGATCCCAGAAAGAATGCAGAGAAGGAATTAATATCAGCCTTCATTCAGTAGAGTCTGTTTTGTGAACACCCACTGAAGAAACATGCACAAATATCAACTTCACCAGACACGTATCGTAATTTTACAATGATGAAATGAAATGTTGATATGTAAGATGCCAGAAAAAATTTTTTTCTGCTGTTGCTTGTCCCTTTTCTACTTTTATTTTCAGATGCTTTTTGAACCCCACATCTGTAACTGTGACTGTGTGAAGTATGGGTGATCCTGCAGCTAAAAAATGAAAACTTTGAGACAGTGACAGATACCAGTTTTAAGAAGCAGATTGGCTTCAGCAGTGCCTATGTTTTTCCTTTGTAATATGTCTTCACTATCTATAAGTATGGCATTTTCTGGCAGGAGTTTTTGTGGAAATAGATAATACTAAGCTAATAGAAGAGGATAGTCATGTGAAGTGAGTTCACTAACATAATTCACATTTTCAATCAGGCAAAAACAGCAGTGTCAACATAACTTCAAGTCAGTATGATTCCTGTTTTGAATTTCAAGTACTCAACAAATGGCTCACAAGCAACTATTCTTAGAAACTTTATGTCACATCGCTACATAAAGATATATAAAGGGAAAGCAGTTATAGCTCTTAATTAACTCATAAACAGAAAACTGAAGCAAAACGCTTCTAATGGGATTATTTGATAGGAACTGTGAATTCAGCTTTAATTTTTAGAAACTGGACTTTTTTGTTTTGCTGTGATACCTATAAAATTTCAGTTTCTGTGTTTTGAATGGTAGCAGGCTGACCAAACCATGAGTTTAGCCTACATATTCAGCAACTCAGCCATAGCTGCTTTTTAGCAGCTTGCATCAAAGTAGGAAACTTGATATCAGAAATCCTGGGAAACTTAGGGTCTGTGTGTTTTTGTTTTAAACATTTGTTTTGGTTTTAACCCAAGGCTAATGAGTAAAATATTGTAGATGAATATCTCTGTGTACTGAAGAAAACGTTTGCATCAACCCTCACACCGTGAAACTGCAGAATGATGTACAGCTCGAGATGATGTGACTTCGGCTCACTTGGGTGAACACACGAGGAAAGCTCAAAATCACTTAGGGGGTTAAACTCTAATGACATGTCATTTTACTAGTCTCTCTAATCTTTGAAAGGTTCCTGGGATGTTTTCAATTTTCTCTGAAGACATTTGCTTATTGCTCTACAACAACAAATATCTGATTCAAATATATAAGGGTGGGAACTGCAGAATCAGAGGGAAGGTGTTCCCTGTGTCTGGTGATGAACTAGGGATTAGGCATGCCAAAGATCAGCCTCATTAACCATATTTAGAAATGCAGGTGAGGAAAAAGAATCACAGAATGGGTAAGGTTGGTCACAGTGGGTCATCTCCCTGCTTAGGCAGAATTATCCCAGAGCACATGGCACAGAATTGCATTCAGACAGTTCTTGAATATCTCCAGTGAGGGAGACTCCACAATATCTCTGGACAATCTTCTCCAGTGCTCAGTCACTGCACAGTAAAGAAGCTCTTCCTCATGTACAGGCAGAACTTCCTGTGCACCGGTTTCTACCCATTGCCTCTTGTCCTATTGCCTGGCACCATGGAGAAGATCCTGGCTTCATCCTCTTGACACCCTCCCTTCAGTTACTTGGAGACATTGATGAGGTCCCCTCTCAGTCATCTCTTCTCGAGACTGAACAGGCCTAGCTTCCTCAGCATTTCCTCATAAGAAGATGAAGATGTGACCTCTACAGTTGCACCATTTCTAAACACTAGGACTTCACAGAATCACAGTATTATGACAAATTGTGTTCCATAAGAGAGCACAGAGCTGTGATGGGCCACAGGTACACTTTTTCTTTATACACCCATCCTGACAGATATAGAAGATGAGAATAAAAACTGCAGCCACGAAAAATGGCCAGGGAGATTATTGTTGTATTACTTGAATGTATGACCTGGTCTCTTTTAATCCTGGAAAAATTTTCTGGCTTTCACATGAACTCAGTATGTTCAAGATAAGGATAGACTGAAAAAGGCATGTGAAAGTTAGTATTTAATTTCCACCAATTTCTGAATGCTTATCTTTAGTTGCTGTATTTACCTCTGATTAAAGACCTTGTATCTGAAGTCAGTTCCAGTCATCATCAGCTACAACGCCAGAAGATTTATGGATAGCCAGATACTGCTGGTCTTAATGTCAGTCTCTTAATCAGAATACCTTCCAAAATGAACTTTCATGGCTTTAGGTCCTGATTTTAGGACAAGCATGAGAACGACCAATTTTTATTCAACAGCAGCCACAAGTAAGCCTATATTTATAGGCTGCATTTTAGTATTCAGTATTTCTCAGAACACACACAACTTCCTAGTAAGAAAAACAGAGCTAGATTTGTTACTAAATGAACTTAGAGGAAATCTTCAATAAAAATATAGTGACAAATAAAACATGCTGTCAGCTAAACCTTGATTTTATGGGATAGAAAGAGATTTTCTGTCTAGGCCCTCTGATGATGGTATTGTGTAGAAGGCCTTAGGCTCAAACTATGGACTTGTGATAGCCATGGACTTTTATAGCCACTGTAGCATTTAAGACAGGACACAAGAATACATTTACATGAACTCCATGAACACATTTGAATGACATGAAAACCTTTTGGTGTTTTTGCTAGCCCAAGAGCTAGATTCAGATTTCTCTATCCTTCCTCCTTCATAATGTGCGTTTCTAAAACCTATTTTCCTATTGTATAACATATCCAGGTTGATGTCTGCTCTCAGAACATATTAATGCTCTTGTTCTGGAACAGTTTTCACGAAAACATTTTCTGACAAGCAGATTATTTTTAAACCATTGTGTTTTTTCCTTCATTTGTCTCCCTACAATGGACTGTATTATACCTTTTTTGCTTCCAGCCTATGCTTCTACATGCCATCTGCACATCATTCACAGACTTTCTGTGAAAGTAGCCAAATCTTTCTGGAATTCAGATCTTCCATGGAATAACAAATACACCTTTACACACACATCAATATAAAATTCAAGCAAAAGACAATGGAAGACTGCTAACAAATTCAGTGTTGTACAATACTGATTCCTAAGGCATGGATTATCATACATTTAAATTATGCTTATTTATAGCAGTGATGACCACATGAATTTTGTGTTGGCTCTGACTGAGATGAAGTTAATGTTCCTCACAGGAGCCCTCACAGTGCTGTGAGCCAGACAGGTATTGGTAACACACCAGTGTTTTGGCTACTGCTGACCCATGCTGGCACATCATAAGTGCTGTCTCTCCAACATTTCACCTTCCTGCCAGTAGGTGGTGGTGGACAAGATCTTGGGAGGAGAAATGGCCAGGACAGCTAATTCAAATTGACTGAAGGGATATTCCATACAATATGATGTTTATTCAGCAACCAAATCTAAGGGAAAAGGGTAGGAAGCAGAAGCTTTTGATATTTTAATGTCTGTCTTCCAGAGCAACTTCCATGCCTACTGAAGCCCTGTTTCCTGGGAAATGGCTGGACATCGCCTTCTGGGAATTAGAAAATAAATATTTTATTTTTGTGTACTTTTTCTTTATTAAACTGCCTCTATCTTGACCAATGAGGGTATTTTTCTATCTTATTCTCTCCTTCTCCTGTTCTGCTGAGGACAGGAGTGATAGAGCAGCTTGAAGAGCAGCTGGCATCCAGCCAAGGTCAAACCACCACAAGTATGGACAAATTTTCAACTCATTTGTTACTGTAATATGACATGCAATAATTCTGTACATGAAGATATCTCAAATAGTCAGTTTCTCCTAATGACATTGGACACTGGCTTTGCAATAAAGAGCTGTTGATTTCTCATAAAATTAATCTTTGCCTAATATTGCCAGTAAAATAAACAAACATTAATTGTCTATTGAAGCCTGAGACTTTGTGAAAGACCTTCATATAGTATTTGAATTCAGAGCATTTTCAGAGGCAAAACTCTACACTGTAAAGAAGATATATTTAAATGAAAAAAAAAGTATTACTTTTGATAAGCCTTCAAGGGAGTTCATTTCAGAATAAATCTGTGCACAGCTATACCTATTACCTGCCTAAAGTTCTGTCTCTCAAAAACTTGATGCATGGTAATTTTCTTGTATTGTATGCTACATAGTAAAATGTGCATTCTTCTTAACACATAATTAGTTCTCTTGGGGCTTACACAAATTGCAGTTCTTATACACCTGTGGCTAGCACAAAGTAAATTTGAGTATTGAAAGCCTTAGGATCATGTCAATCTCTACAAGCTGCCCACTTGTGATAAGCATAGACTTGCCCTTTGAATGTTTTATTGAGCTACTAAATAAATAAATTAATAAATCATCCTGCTCTGGAACTCAAGATCCAAAGATGTATTAATTCTATGCCTAAAATAAAATGTAACCCATTGAAAACCATTTTATATTAAGATATTAATGCTGAGTTTGGAGCTGAAACCTGCAGAATTGGGAAGTCTGATCTCTTGGGAAATTCACACAAAAATAAATGCAGAGCTTATTTATGCTCACCTGTTCACCCTTTAAGAAGGCGGCTTCTATCTGTTTCCCCAGTTTGAGAGGTGTGAGATATTAAAGTAATTACAGAATCAATATCAGAAGATTGGTTAAAGTTGTTTATCTGAATGACAGAAAAAATTTTAGGATAGTGACATTTCTTTGGTTGAACAAAACCTACTGTACATGACATTTAGTTACCACTTAGAGACCTTGTAATCACTACTCAGTCAAGCCAGAAAAGATGAATTGCTGTCAAGATCTTCACAACAGAGTATGACTAATTAATGAAAATCTGTTATCAGTTTTGAGGTTTAATCCCCAGGTTGGATGACTATTTTGTTCTATCCCAATGAATGACTGTTCTTGGCTATATCTAACAATTTCATGAAAAATTTCTGCTGTGCATTGAGCAGTATCAGAGTGGGCTATAGGATCCTTCTTTTCTAGATGACTGGTTTAAACCAGACCGCAGAGAAGATTGAATTGCTTTGGTCTGTGTGAAACAAGCCTTGTGATATATGGCTGTTGACTCATGAAAAGAAACATTAGAGCTACTTGTGTTTGCCATATATTTTGGAAATCACAGCCAAGTAATCTAGCATAGCTACACTCAGCTGTTGAACTATTATCTTTATAGTAAGCGTAATTTTGTCTGATTTTTAAATGCTGTGGTTTTATGTGAATTAAGAGAAGACATCACAGGGCAGTAAATTGTCACTTTATTAAGTACTACATTTGCTTTTCAAAACCTACATTTCTTATATTCATTTTAAAAATCAATTTATTAATTAATAATTGAAAATACACTTCTATGTGTATATCTTCCACCTCTTACATCATCACTATGTGAACAGTGGCATACTGTGGGATCTGTTCCCATGTGTTAGAGTACTGGGATCAGTCCTGTAGGAAAACATAGACCTTATATGCTAAAGCATGTGTGTAGGAAGCATTTTTCATTGTTCACACTGTTATAAAAAAATAATTCAGTCTTTTGAAAAAAATAAGAGGAAATGCCTATTTGTTAGCTGTTAGCACCATTTTGTTTTAAGAAAAGAAATGTGCAGAAAAAGTGGTGGGAGAGAGGTAGAAAGAGGGGGAAGAGGATGGAAAGTAGCATGTTATTGGAAATGGACAGCTTTGTATTTCTTGGAATTCCTATAGAAATATATCAAGCAGCAGTAGGTATTTGAAAAGCTCCCTTGCTGTACTGCAGTAAGCAGATGATTTGTTTCAGTGCAGCTAATATGCTTCTGTTTGCCCATCTTTCAGGCTCTTCTAGAAATAAATTATATTCCATTATTTATTTGCCCTCTTGGTACCATTACACTGTGGGTTTGTTTTCTGGAGAGAGGCAAATGTTCATGTCTGTGTTTGTGTTTGTCTGTCCTAAAATTTAACTGGAAAAGGTCTTTGGATACAATGGAGTTTGCTTTGGAGTACTCAAGTGAGTCCTGAAATTAGCCAGCTTTTAAATAGGTATTTGAAATTTCTGTTGTTTTCAAATCTAGAGTGGAAAGTCTAATGACTGCATAAGTGATGGAATTTAAAAACTCTCTGTACCTGCATGGTGTGTGCATGTATGGGAAGGCTCTTTACTGCATAGATAAAAGAGTGAGAGAAAGGCCTTAGTGGAATTATGCGATTAAGAGATGATGGAACTCTTGGAGTAAATCCAAGCTGAAATTATTTGACTTCCCCTAAATTGATTTGGAAATTAGTAAAAGAAACAGCAAAATCATAATTTAGGAACAGAAGCAAATTTAAATTTTTAAATTTCAATTAAAAAATAAAGGAGAAGGCAAGAAAAAAGGATATGATGTGGTTGAGTGGGAACCACTGAAATGTTTAAAGCTGAGGAATGAAAATGAATATAAGATAATCTGTCTGTGAATGGAGAGAAGGGAAGAAAAACGTAGAGATGCAAGTTCTTAGAAAAAGACCAAGTCTAGTAGGACTCAGCACTAATTTCTACTGGGAGTTGAAAGGATGTTTCTAAATGTCTTTTGAAGTAGATAGGAGTTTTACTTGTTGTTTATCTGAAACTGGTACTATTTCAGATCTTTTCACTGATTACACTCAATTTTGAATCAGATTTTGAGACTCAGTGTGATTTAGTCTAGATATCTGCCCAGAATAGTCTGTGATTCTCTAAAGCATATTCTGAAAATGTCTTCTACGAAATATTCCACTCATGTTGTCATTAACATATATTTGACTGACTTGGACACAATTTATCTGTCTTAATGTTGTCACTTTAAAAATTTTAACCCAAATCTGAGATAGTCTTCCAGATTTTCTTTTTAATTGATTTTAAAAAAGCTGCACACAAAGATGAAAATTCATTTATTCTTGAAATATACATTTAAAATATGCTAGATCTATTGCCATCTAGTTTTGCCTGTTTAGGAGATTAGAATCACTAGTTGAAACTTTGGTATGAAGCTCAACCAGAAATATCTTCCCATTTTGTTTCATTATAAGCAGTTCCTTTCTTTAATTAAATATAGGCTTAGTTTTCAGGAATAAGGCTGATTTGGAGCCTCATATTTTTTACATTTAATTTTACCTATTTCCCTCCCATCTGTTATCGTTTAGATGTTTTCAGCTAAATGTTTTTCATTTCGTGTTTCTTCTTATTTCCTACACTTGTGCCATAAAATCACTTACACTGCAAGAGAAGCTTTAAGTAACAGTCATAGCATTGGAGCCTCAGAGGTGCAGTGAAGGCAAAGTAAACTGGGAGTCTAATAAAAATTATATAATACAGAGTCTGTAGGATCTTAAATTAAAAATCCCCAAGGAATAATGTTAATTTAATGTACAAAATTCCAATAGAAGCTTTGTAAGAAAGAAGTATTCTTTTTTAAATCCTGCTTCAAGGCAAACAGATTTTAAAAACTGAGAGCTGATACCTGTGGGTCTCTTGTGGGTATATTGAGCTGGTATCTCAAGTTATGGAATATCTGGATGAAGCTAAGATCTCATGTGTGGGCTGAAGCATCCACTGTCTGATATAAGCTTCTAAAGCTCTTACACTCCCAGAAGAAAATCCAAAACTCTGCACGTTCACGAGAGACTGTTTAATTTTCAATACAATCCCACTCCCATCACTCCACATGCTTTTTAATAAAATATGTTCAACTAATTCTTCCATTTAACTGAAAATGTAGTTTTATATGCCATAGTAAATGTATCAGCTTTCTTGTGACTTCAAAGATTTTATGTTCCACCAATTTCTTAATAAGATCTCACCAATGTCCACCTCTGGTTTGCTTCACCTGGGAGGTATAAAGAAAGCAGGGAAGAGCTATTCAAATATGTTGTGCTTTCTGTGATTGTGTTCTACTTTCCTCTTTTTCAATAATCTCAGTGAGGAACTGAAAAAACATATTGCAATGATTGCACATCACTGTCTTATTCCCTTATATTTTTGCAATAGATTTCTCATTTAAAGTTTCTATTTAATGAGATGGTGGGTACCTAGTACAAGAATGTGTTATATGTCATTGCTGTACTTGTTTGAATAGAGATTTTTTTCTGAACTCCCAGCTGTGAAGGCCAGCTCTCTAATTTAAGTTTGAGACACTCATGTTTTCCATTCTATTAGTCTCTAAACTTTCAGCCATAAATTTAAGTGAAAGCACAACTGGAGTTTATAGCTCTCGAGATAAAAATCTTATGCTGTTAAATTTCTTAGGTAAAGAACCATTTTCTGCTGCTGGGGGTGTGAAGCTCAGACAAGGCTGCTGCAAGGTGTTTGTCATTCTACAGAGATGAGAAATTATTGATCTGCCCTTCATACGACAATGGAAATGGTGCACACTAGTTTCTATTCCTTTGATTCTGCAGTACCAAGCTGCAGCCTGTGTTGCTGGTTCTAGTCTTGTGCTTCAGACCTGAGGGACTGCAGAAATCACCAGCTGTGCAGTAAGTCACCCTCTTCACACGGAGAAAGATGCCTCATGTGAAACTTCCTTGTGCAAGACAAATCAGCAGAAGAGGCAGTCAGACCTCCTGAGTTTAAGCCCATGATGTCTGAAAGGTCCATACTGTTTCCATTTCCTAAAAGGGAATCTTAAAACTCAACTCCAAAGGGAACTAAGATGAATAGTGTGACCTTTTGCACTGGTTGAATTCAAACTGGAAGACATTTCTGGATTTTTCTATTTTCTCTCAGTAGCTACTACTTTCTCATTCCTAGGCAGACTTCCAGAAGCTGTGCATTGCTTTACATCATTAAACTGTCCATAACTGCATCAGCTACAGCTAATTAATGCATTATGCTGTGTACACAAAAACATAGCTAACAGTACAGAATTGACTAACAACCAACAGAGAGCACAGGCCTATGTAGGGGTTAACATCAGTCAGTTGGTTCATTTTTTTCCCAAAACATTGACTCCTACTTGATAACACAATCCTCGACCATATATTCTTCTAAGTTATAAAGGTGAAACTAACTATAAGGGCAAATGAGGCAAGAAATTGATTTAACTTTCAACCTGCCTTCCTCTTTAAAGAAAAAAAAAACAACTAAAACCAAAAGTCATTTGACTTATGTTAGTGGAAGGTATTTTTGTCACATATCTAAATATGTTTTGCACAGAAGGAAAATGAGACAAAAGGACAAATACTAAAAGGTAATGCTGTGCATGGTTCTACTGAGGCCTAGTTTGGGATACAGGGACGTAGGCTGTGTTCACAGTTTCAAAGGTAGAAGTGTACACCTGCTTTAGGGAAATACTAACTTGCAGCTGCATTGTGCTACATTTCAATGGAATCCCACTGCTCTGATTAAAAGGTGCTGTTCCACAGCTACATTATCTCATTCGCTTTGAAAGGGAAAGCGGCAGACTTGATCAAAACAGGCCCCCCCATGGCTGCATTCTCAGAGCCACTCTCACAGCAGAATCAGATGACGTGAATGAGAATTGCTCTTTGCTAGAACTGTTAAATAAGTATCTGATAGCAAAAATGCTTCTCACCTCTTCTTTGTTCTCTAGTCTTATGGAAGAATTAGTAGTCCTGGCAACTATCAATAATGTCCTTCAACCCTCCCTTCTCTCCGCTGGGTTTCTATGAAAGTACTGTCTGTGAAGACCATAATATTTTGTTAGACTTTCTTTCTGCCTTCTAGAAGTGAGTAGTATGGTTCATTATGAATTTGTTGAATAGACCAGAAAGTAATTTGCAGTTTTTCTTCATACTCATGAAAAGAGATGACAAATTCATTTTATTGCTATTAACAGACCATGCTTTTATTTGACTGATTTGAATCCTGGCTGTTTAGAAGACCTTGTGAATTCTGTCAAAATTCCTAACTTAAACAATGATTTCATTGAAAGTAAAATATTGTCTGAAAAATTCTGAGCCACCTAAGAAGAGATGCCCATCATCTTGCTGCACTGAAGTTCAGCTTAAGAATATCTAATTGTCACATGTAATGTCAGTGAAAAATACCACAAGACTGGAAATCACTATCTTTAATATTATTACGGCAAGCAGGTTATTCAAATACAAGAGTATGGCAGAATTTAGGTACTGTATGCTATAGGTAGGCGTGTCTGAAAAAGTCACAACATTTTTCATAGTCATTAGGATTACTTCTGTTGTATCCCTAAACACTGTCTCTCTTCAGGAGGTTATAAAATCCTCGGTCATCTATCTGCCTATTCAGACTGGCTGTAAGACAATGGAATAAAGGTGAGCAGAGGTATGTTAATAAGATGGAGGTTGGTTAGCTTTCATGCTGAAAATCCAAATAAATTCTTGATTTGGAGCTTCCAGGTTCCTGTTGAGAAGGTGATACAGAGTGTTTTGTTCACATGAATACAGTTGAGCTATGGCAGAAGATGTGTTGAATGTCTTGGAAAACAAGAGGAGAGAGCTGGACAACTGTGAATGCTCTAACAAAATCCCTGGACATTTTTCTCATAGGAGCTGGAACTCATCAGTGTAGAAAACGTCATCACAGATCTAATTAACACCAGCCAATATCCTACTTTGTAGCAGTACTAACCTATACCATTTCATTCCTATTCATCAGTGTTCCTAATATATCACTCTTTGAGATCAAAAAGTTTAGGTCAAAAGCCAGAATCAAAGATTTCTAGGGTCATTGTGGATAATGTAACCTTTTCTGTATTTTCCAAAGCCAGAGAAAAATCTCTGTCAAATGTAATTTGCTCCAGTCAACCTCATTATGTGGTCAAAAGGTGGAAATACAAGGCGGAGACATGGAGGAAAGTTTCTGACAGTGAGCAGAGGGTGGAGCATTAATGTTGACACTGTTCTGTCCAAATGCTACTCAGTTAGAAGCTTGTCTTCCACTGCAGTCTGGCTTTGTTATACTTTTTTTTTATTTTATTTTTATTTTTATGTTCTTTTACTGCCAACTAAGCAGATTGCTTATGAACTGACTGCCTGAGTACACAGCTCATACACTAGCACTACTGTTGTGACTTTCACCCTGTGCGTATTTGGAAAAAACTGCTGGCCGATTTTCACAAGCATGTCTCTCCAGTTATTGCATCTGATGCATGACTCGGGTTTTGTCATTTACACACAAGTTTATTTTTTATACGTTGCTGAACTTCTTATCTTTTGAGAGAGAAATATAAAAATAAAAGGATTTCTTTCCACAAAAGATCGACAAACCCAGAATTGTACTTAAGTTTAAATAAGTTCATGTACCTCTTAAGCAAACTTCAAGCTTTTAAGCTGAAGTAAATTTGTTAGGTTTTAGGGGCTTCTAGCTACTTCTCTGCAATGAGCAGAGAACCGTTATTGACTTCTGACTTGATTTATGACTTATATTAATATTTGTTTTAATTTTAAGAGATGCCAAATAAAAGGTGTAAATGGCATGTAGGTTTGAGGGCATATTACTTATAAAATCAATCTCTATTGAAATTGATTACATAGTCAGTGAAGGAGTTCTCAGTAATGAGTAGCTTGCAGACACGCTTTGTACTCAGACTTCCTAGGCCAAACAGTTACACTGTAGGTAATCCATTTCGCCTCTGTTTACTCTGCTTTCTGAAACTTCCTATGTGCTGAAAATATTTTATTGACTTGAGAAAGTGAAAAAAAAAGGTTAATTCTCAGTACTCCTAGAGCTGATAATGAAGGTATTGTCCTTAGAAATCCTTATAATATTCATGATTAATTTCATGTTACATTGTTTCTTTCGTGATATTTTCTATTTTACTCATTTATTGCTCTGGCTCTTAATGACTTGCACTAACATAAAGATAAACTTAAATTTTATCAACTGCAGGTACATTCATTTAGTTCTTCCTCCAAACACCTAAGTGAGTGTAACATATTGTGGTTAGATTGCCATATTGACAGCTGTCCTGCTTCTCAAGGAGAGGAGGGGAGAGAGAGAGAGGGAGTAAGAGAGAGAGATTGAGAGAGAGAGAATGCTGACTTTACTTGTTTCAGAAGCAATGGAAAATCTTTTAGAAGATAATGATGAACTATAATGATAGGTAAGACAGCAAGATAGAAATTATCAAGTCGACTTTCAATTCAGGCTGCTTTATAGACTTCATCAACACAACTGTCACGGAGAGGGCAGATAAAAGGTGAGCACAGGTTCTCAGTGCTACCCTTTATCTCAGAAAAAAATCTATTGCCACCACCTCAGAAAGATTATTTTTGTATTTGAGGAGCACTGAGTTATTTGCAGAGCTGATACATAGAGTGAATGACAGATTTGCATACATGGTGAGACATTTGGGGTGTTCATTTATATTCCTGGGGGAGAGCTGGATTTGTTCTGTGAGGAACTGAGAGTGCCCACAAGCCAAGGGTACTCAGCAATTTTTAGAGCCTCTGAGTCCTTGAACCGAATCTTTAATATTATGCCCAGAAAAACAGGCAGGCTGGATTTGGGCTGGAATATATAAGTGAGAAGGCAGGAAAACTGCTCTGCAGAGTGACCCTAACAAGACTGCTTCAGGTAGATGGTGTGAGAGGAGAAGATTCTTTCAGTAGAGGCAGACATTTTTGACCTCAGTCACACAAGTCAGCTTCCAAATGTTGTGCAGTTACCCATCCACAGCATACTGATGCATATAAAGCACCTCTGATAAAAGGATTTGTGTTTTCCCACAAAAAAAGAACCTGTAACCTCCCCTTCAATCCTCCCTAGTGATAACTCTGTGTTCGACCCTTTCTCAGACCCCAGCGAGGCTGTTCTGTTCTCGCTGCAGGACAAAGGTGTATTCCTTTCTGCCTTTCTCAGACCCAGACACATAATATTTTTCTGGCTGTTCATGTGAACTCTGAACTGGATGATATTTCTATTAATCAAAAAAAAGTATTGTTGGCTTTCCTTAGGCTTTGTCTGACCTCAGTCTTCAGCAGTAGGAGACTATATCTCAGATTTGGGAAAGAATAATCATTACAGGGCATCCTCTTGCCACCTACCTCCCACAACTCACTGATATTTTCTCTGCATGTGTATTACTTTCTAAGTGCTGCCTTTTATTTGGCTTTTGCTGAACTACTGTCTGACTGATTCAATGATCTTTAGAGTTAACCTATCAAAGCAGTTAAGATTGTTAAACCAAAATTTACCAGCCTACTCAAATTTACTTGGTACATTACCTACCTAATGGTTTTTCATTGCATACACTGTCTTAGCTTCTAATTCAGGAAGGTCATTAGAACACCAAAGAAATGTGAAATTGTTTATTGATTTCTTAATTATTCAGTGCTTATGGTTACTTCTTCATATTCCAGTATGTTGTGGTTGAGGTTTTTTTCCACTTGAAAGTTTAATAAACCAAAATATTAAAACTAAGGAAAACAGTCTTTAGTAACACAAAGGTCAAGACTCTGATTTTGAAACATTGCTATTCAACTATTTAATCTGCTAAATTCTCACTGAGGGAATATTTCCTTATTCAAGTAGTTAGCTTTAATTTTACAAATTTAGATAACGTGAGTGCATATATGTTTGCATGCTTGTGTACCAGGACTCATCTCTATGGATCTGGCTGAGATGAATTTCATTTTCCCATAGCAGCCTTCACAGTGCTGTTCTTTGCTTTGGTATTTGGAAAGGTGTTTATAGCACACCAGTATTTTGGCTCCTGCTGAGCAGGGCTGACACAGCCTCAGCACTGTCTCTCCAACATTCCACCCTCAGCAGCAGACTGGGGGTGGGCAAGATCTGGGGAGGGTACACAGCCGGGAAAACTGACCCAAACGGATCAAAGGGGTGTTCCATATCATATAATATCTGCTCAGATATAAAAGCTAAGAGAAAGGAAAAGGAAGAGGCTTTCATTACTTGTGACGTTTGCTTCTGGGGTAACAGCTATATGTGCTGAACCCTGCTTCTTGGAAAATACCTGGACGTCATTTGCTGATGAGAAGTAGAGAATAAAATGTCTTGCATTTTTCTTTTGCTTTATCTTGACCCATGATTTTTTTTTCCCCATGTTAATTTCTGCTCCTGCCCTTGCTGAGGAGGGGAGTGGCAGAATGGCTTGGTGGGTAACCAGTGTCCAGCCAAGGTCAATGCACTGTGGGTACTGGAGCAGAGTGTAAGGAGGAAAATCTTGAAGCTGAGGGCTACTGCAGTCAGGCTAACACAGAAAACGTAGTACGGAGGCAAAGATGTTTCCTGTTGCTGTCTGCAATTGTGAGACAAACCTTACCATGTCACTTATGTATGAATCTGAAGGGACTGATCTTGATCAATACTTTTTACAGAGCAACTTGCCTAAGTAGTGATAGATAATAAGGAAAAGAGGGTTCCTTTTCAAAGAGGTTTCCAGCTCAAGAATGGCTGTATATGCCTTTGCTGTCTTGTACTTTTTACACTACTAATGGACCAATTTTATTGAAGCATCTTTTGTGCAACTGCTGAACAATTAGACTATTATCCTAAAAATGCTCAGTTCAATTAAGAGTGTCCATTTGCTTATCTAAGCAGAAATGCTACCTTTTTACCCCCTCTTGATTACATTTAAGTTAGTAGAATTTCAGTGACTCATAACCTTTCAAATAAAAGAAATGCAACATTGGACATTTAGCACATTCTTTGCTTTATTAGCACAACTAATAGAATAATTTACACCAACTAATTTATTTGACAACTTTTCTCCTAATTTTTTTTTTATTTTCCCATTTTCTTTATTATGTTAGATAAAACTAGTCACATAGAAGTCAGCAAATTATTTAATTGAATTTAACTGTGTATAGTTGAATGATGTTGATGATGTTGTTTTCATTTGAACCTCTAATTATGGCTTGCCTTGTTGTTCCATGTTCTAATTATCATTATACTTCAAAACAAATAAAGAAACAAAAAAGAAGTGTTTTCCTATACAATCAGTACTTATGGCAATTTTTCTCTATTGCAAATAAGATGAATCAAAGGATGTCTTGGACTGTCAGTGTCCAAAATGGCATGAAAATGTAAAACAATATTTAGACAACTACATCATGCTAACTAATTTGCTGAATAGTGGTTCTCATGAAAGTAAGATATAATTTATATTGCCTTGATACCATTGCCAAAAGCAAACCTGTTCTCCAATATCCTTTCTATTCCATTTTTGGGTTCCTTAGAGAATAGTACTCTACAATTGCACTCTGCTGCAAAATTATGTACAATACTGCTTTTTTGAAATGAACAAATGCCTACTGAGGGCTAATTTGAGGCCATTTAGCTAATTTCACTAGTGACCCAAGACAGACTTCAGCCCAGGCCCTGTGAAGGTGGCAGACAAATATATTATCTTATGGTTTTATGAGACTTGCTCCAGGGCAAGGAGATTTCAATAACATTAAAAAAAAAAAAAAAACCTCCTAAAATTGAAATATTAATAATTTACAAAACAAGAAACCTCAACTAATAGTCTCTGTTCATTTTCAATACCGCTGTGACCTGTAGGCTATATTACAGAAACATGTTTTATCTGGTATAGCTTTTGCAGCAATATATGTGGTAGGATATTGCTTTTCAAGAAGACATTGGTATGATTTTGCCTCTATGCATAGCAAAATCTATAATTTTTAACTGATTTTGCCAGTCTATTAATCATCAGAGATCTGGTCCTCTAAAGCTCCCAACTGGAATTCAGAGGAATAATAGTCTAAAGAGGTCTGAACTCATGTGTCACTCATACACATATGTTATGTTAAAGCAGACATTTAACAAAGGCGTTAAGATGTCCAGCAGTTCAAAATCCCAAAATTGGATATCTGGTTCAAGACTTGCAGTTCCAGGCTAGCTAGGCACCTGAGTCCCACAAAACCTGTACAGCACAGTATATTAAGTACTTTTACATTTAGTAACCTGTAAAGCAGTAGGGCATACTGGTCCGCATATATGCATGTGTCTCTCTTAGGGCTGCAGATGAATATTTCTGTGAAATAACTTTACAGTCTGAAGCAGCTTTCTGTACTAAATCTTGGAAAAAATCATGGTATTTTTTTCCTTGGATTGTTTCTGTCATTGCATCTGTTATTGAATGTTCTGAAAATATAAAATAATCTTCTGCATTTCTGTTTTAATTCAGACCAGGAATGCTTTTCAATTTTCTCTCTTGCCACACACTGGGGTTTATTGTGCATTGTTTTAAAGTTCAAGAATTAGATACATTTTGGATTTAAACTGGAATGAAAGATGGGCTACTGGACAGTAGCTGATTAATATATGGTCTACGCCACTAGTCTATGTCCTGCCTGATGTAAAACCCACTGAAATATTTACTGTTTGTGTGACTGTTTTGCTGTAAGGGTTCACATCTACTGGACCATACTGCCCAAGAAAATAGGCAGAGCCAAATACAGGAGAAACCTCAGGTTCCTGCTGGCCACTAAATGTATAAAAATTGGGCTACAGGACCAGGATCCATTTTGCTGGCTTTGCTTGGAATTTGATGATCCTGTTTTCCTGAAAGAACAGAGTTTCAGTGTCAGGAAGAAACTGAGTGTTCAAAAAAGTGTTGGAAAGTCTGTTGCTCAGGAGTGTTTTTAAGCTGTCATTTAAACACTATGTTGTAAAATCATAAATTCAAATCTGCTGTGTCAGCATTGGACTTCATGGGTTGGATTTTGGTCTTTTAAATAAGGACCCTAACAATATATTACACAGTGAAAAAGCCACAATACTGTGATGTCTTCATTTTCTAACAGATAAGGAATTTCTACCTCAGCCATGAAATATAGATATGATTTTTCTGTACTTTTCTGATCAAAATATCTGCATCTAATTAAGTAGCAAGAGTTTCTGAGTCATATAATATAGATTAGATTGTAAGTAACTCAATCCATATCAAATTATCATTGTTTAACAGAACACTGAGTCTTAGCTAATAGTGCTCAATTCTCAGTATATTTTTGCAAGGGAAAAGTGGTGTGTTTGTCATTAATAAAAGCTGTTATAGAGGAATGTTGGGAAGTAATTTTATATATAGCGACAAAGTCACTGGGTACTTTTTTACAAAAAAGATTCACATAACAACTCTGTTCAGTCAATAGAAAGCTCTGTAGTGATAAAAAACTCCTAGAAGCATTAATAAAATATTTAAGTTGGGTTGACTAGAACCCCTAAAGAGTTAGTAATTTCCTTTATTCTAGATGTTACCAAAGTAACTGTAACATGTTTCTAATATTTTTCTTCTTTAGGTTTTAACTGTCTGTTCAGTTTAAATATGTAATCAGTAAGACTTCTCAGCAGATAGGAAAAAGATGTACTTTTAATAAAAATTATTAAGAGAACCCCAAAAAACTCCAAGTGAGATAATACAGTCTAAAGACTTTCTGATGAGAGTGGCTTTTTGTACCATGACCATCAATTTACTCTTTGTGTTTATTTTCTGTGCAAAGACACCATGACTGACATGAAACACCTAAAATAATTGCTTAAAAAATGAACATCCTTTTTCTGTGCCCAATAGGGTTAATGGAGAAAGAAACTATATCCCTTGCAGAGGTTATTCAGCCCACTGTGATCTCCTTGCTTTCTCCACTAAGTGTAGAAGAAATGTACCCTGCTAAATTAATTGCTTTAATTAGCTGCCTAAAACTAAACTAGGCTATTGAGTTTTGAGGATTGTTCTGGGAAGAATTCACCAGGATAATCCTTGGGGGCTGCAATATTTCACTAATATAATACTTAGTTTAGTTAAGGAACAGTATTTAAATGTAAGACATGCTGATTTTGCATGTTTAATCTTTCTTTGATGTTATTATTAATTTTTTTATTTTTTGTTTGTTTGTTTTTTATTGTTTATAACTAATTTTAAACCCTAAGACATTCATAAATAAAAAACTATGGTTAGTGTACTACAGTCAGTGTAAAGTACTTCTACAAAGCTGTGGGATCAATATGACAGAGTGCCCCTGAATTACTTGTAGTAATTATTAGAGTTTAATTTGAAGGAAACAAAAGATGTTGAATTTATCTTGACTTAAAGACCAGTTCTCCAGTTGCTTTTGAATTACAAAGATTGGCAAGAGCTGGTAATGACAGCTAGTGCTTAATTTAGGATTGTAATGGTCAAAGTGCATGTCCAGAACACTGAATACAGTTCCTGAATTGCTAAAATGTGACTCAGCTGTATTCCAATCTTTCTTCAATTTGTACTTTGGACAGGTAACTGAGATGGAGAGAAATAATGGCTATATGCTACATGGATAGTCCTCATTTTCTGGAGCCAATGAGGGATGAGTCTGGCAACTGGGAACAGCCAGTGCTTGTGTTCAGTTATATTACATGTCCACCCATAATAATGAATAATAGGAGTTTTAGCTAATGTAGAACAACACTGGTGTCTTTAGTGTACTAGTACAAAAGTAATTTGTAAGAGCTACTGTCATGGCTTAACTCCAGCCAGCAACGAAACCCCACATCAGTGCTCGCTCACTCACTCACTCACTCACTCACTCACTCGCTCGCTCACTCACTCACTCACTCACTCACTCCCACTCCACTGTGGGATGGAGCAGAGACTGGGAAGGGTAAAAGTGAAAAAACCCATGTGTTGAGATAAAGACAGTTTAATAGGTAAAGCAAAAGCTGCACATGCAAGCAAAGCAAAAGAAGGAATTCATTCACCACCTCCTGTGGTCAGGCAGGTGCTCCATCATCTCCAGAAAAGCAGAGATCCGTCATGTGTAAGAGTGACTTGGGAAGACAAATGCCATCACTCCAAACATGTACCACTTCCTTCTTCTTCCCCAACTTTATATGCTGAGCATGATGCCCTATGGTCTGGGACATCCCTTTGGACAGCGGGGGTCACCTGCTGTGGCTGTGTCCCCTCCCAGCTCCTTGTACAACTGCAGCCTCTTCACTGGGAGGAGCAGAAAAGGTCTGGTCTTTGTGCAAGCACTGCTCAGCAGCAGCAAAACCATCCCTTTGTTATCAACACTGTTTTCACCACAAATCCAAAGCACAGCCCCATAACAGCTACTGTGAAGAAAATCAATTCTACCCCGGCAGAAATCAGATGTATTTGTAATGATGATGGCTTATAGATCTTTACAACAGAGCTGCTGGAGATTAAACCAGAACCCAGCACCTTGTTTCCAGTAGGTAAACTTAAGATAAAAGTAGCACAAACCATTGTGCTTATCATAATGAAAGGTTATGCAGAGCAAATGAGCATCTTTAGGGCAAATGGTATCCATGGCTTTGTAGCTCTCCATGTTATTGAAGATCTGTGACATGGGAACAACAGAGGGTCCATAATATTTTTCAAATAAATATTGGAAAATACCATAAAGCAGAATCAAACCCACTTATATTTCTAAGGCCAGAAGTCTTGAGCAAGGGAAAATATGGATCCATTTTATCACTTGAATAATATATAAATTTTCTGCGAAAACTGTTACATGCTATTCATGTTTGTCTTCTTTTACTTTTTTTGATTTTTAATCTGAGGGAAATATAGATAATTTCTTTACCTAGGGAAAATTTTTGTCTTCTAACCCTTCTATGAAAAGTTATTCTTTCTAATAACAGGTAAGGGTTAAAATGCTGGAAAAAGTAAACTTTGCTGTATTTGAAGACATGCCAGCCTCATAGAGGAAGAGAGATAATCCTACTACTGAGAATGAAGGAAAAAAAGAGACTAAATAAAAGATATTTACATAATGTTTTAATAGGCAGGTTCCTTAGTGAGAGTGTGGTTTTTCTTTAACCTCCTGTGTTGTATAAAGAAAAGAGGAATGCAGTGCTAGACACATCGAAAACTGATTAACATTTGACTATTTACTTCCAGTTCATACAGTTAAATATGTTGGCGTTAAGCAGACAATGCACCTAATTACTTCTAGGAAGAAGTATGAATGATTTGATTCCTCCTTGGGTGTTTGTACAATGTGAATTAAGGAAAAAAAAGGCCTTTATAGGACTCCATGCAAATTCTACTGTTTTCATTTCAAAAAATGTACAAATGTCCAAGAGAGGAATACCATAAAGTGTTCCAAAATTAAAAAAAAAATATATATATATATATATATGATAAAGACTATGTGTCCAAATTTCAATCAAGTGACTTTCCACTGTTTTTTGAAGATATAAACACCTTTTCAGTTCTTATTTACTAAGAGGTTTAAGGATGTATTGTAAAGTGGACAGATTCTGCACCTTTTTGATCCAAAAATAAACCAGAAATCACATAAACTTACTGTGAATTTCAAATATTGCCGTTGCAATAATATCAAGAAGTATGATACTTAAGGAGAGAAAAGGGGAAAAAAAAAATTCCTATTCACATTTCTCTTGCTCTGTGTCATTGATGGGAACATACAGGACTAGCAAAAAGTGGATCCAACTGTGACACTGACACACTATGTCACCATAGACACATTACATAATGTTCTGTAAGCTAAAGTCAGAATAGGTCTTTGGAATGCATGCAGAAGCACAGGGTGCTAAAAGACATTCAAAACTTAAGCTGTAACTCTGAGAATTTTTATTATTCTACTCCTTTGTCCAGTGGTGTCTTGAAATTATGAATTTCTCCAGCTAAATCTGCTTTTGAATCTGATTTGTGAGTCTTTCTGAGATGTATCTATAATGAATTAAGATGCTCAAAAATCCCCTAAAATGTTGTTGTTGCTATTTTTTTTCTTTTAATTTTTTTTATTTCAAACAGTAGAAGAGTAGATGATAGCAAAATCTCTTTTTATTTCATCTATTTGATTTCAAATTATGTAAAGACATTCACTCAAATCACTCCTGGCCAAAGAAAATTATATCCCATATGTCCTTATATTTATCTGATACTATAGCAGTGAGATTATTTACTGTTTCATCTAGGGGAATTCTCTGTCCCTTTATTGCAAAAAATGTGTTGAAAAAAGGTTAATTTTCTAAATATTGATCAGATAATCAATAACAATTAGACACAAAATTTCTATTATGATAGTCGGAGTTAGCTTTGCAAATGCGATAAATAGTATAACTGTCTCAGGGCTGTTTTTTTTCTGACAGATTGAGCACTCAAAATTTTTTACTTTAATTCATATATTGAAAGGTATATTGTGGCTAAGAGGGACTAGATTCAAAAGCAGAATTTTGTATAGGAAATGGATAGCAAAAGAGATTCTTCAGACATATAATCCTGAAGAACTTCAGGTTATAATAAATCAGTTTTATTTTTAAATGATCACACCCAATCTAATTTTTTTTTACACAATCATCTGATTATCATCAGACTTTGGCCAGCAATCAGTCCCAAAAATGCATTGTCCTACTGTTCTTTTTTTAAATTTGCATTCTCAGGTTCTTACCTAACAAAGTATCTTGGCTTAAGTTTTGAAAATGAAGACATTCTCAGGAAGAAAGTCTTACAACTGATGTGCATTTTCTAACTAATCGTTTTCATTAGTAATTGTTTTCCTCCAAACCACAGATATCATAATAAATTTAATGTAAGCTGAAATATATTTTAAATTCAGAAGGAAAGCAAAAATATCTGACTGAATAACCGAAATCTCAGGATACGAGAAACCCATGTTTAAATTATGACCAAGAATTAAATTTCCACATCTCAGATGAGAGTAATTAGTAGTGTCTTTAAAAGAGCATTTGTTTACATAGAGGAACAGTTACAGAATATTGTGTGGTTAAACTATCCACTTTCAAAACTTCATTTATGTTTAATTATGTAAAACTTGTTGAGTTTCATTTTTATGGAAATGTGAATCTAAACTAAACTCTAAAACCTTGAAACTATTATGCAAATGGAAGGCTTGTTTTTCAGTTAACCTTACCAGGAGTGAGAAACGAGTAAGTCTAAAATTTGTGTTAAATAATGAGGAAAGTTCCAGTTAAAAGCTTTTCTCAGACATGTTTATGTGCTTGGAGTGTTTATTCCACTTGAGAGTTTAATTTTGTGGGAGTTTTTTAATAAGCAAAATTATTGTTTCAACGAGTATTTTTAGCATGTTACAATTCTATTACTGTGCCAGAAGTGACAGCTACTCTCTGAGTCTGAAGATGCTCTCTTTGTACCTGATGCTTTCTTATGGGGGAACACCATCCTCTCAGACCCCTGAATCTGCATACCCCATCCCAGAACATTCAAAGTCAAACTCTAGCCCATCCAAAGAAAGTTGTTCTCCATTATGGTCAATGATACGCTGCTGACTGGAAAAGCTCTAGCACGTAGTCAGTTTATAACATATTTTAAAGATCCTTTGCCTTTCTGCTGTAGTCACTAGTGTAAAATATCTAGATATCTCATTTTAATTTATTGTCTAACTTTTCCTCAAGAGCTGTAGTTTTCCTCTCATTTTCATTATGCTTTATAAAACAATAGAATTAGTGTATTTGACATCGTTAAAATGGTTCAGTGATGTTGGGAAAAAGAAAGTTAATATAAATCCGTGATTTTAGAAATATTAACAAAATTTTGATTATTTTTTACTATTCAGTAATCTAATACACTTTTTAAACTAGAACATCTTAAAAAGTGAGAGGTTATTCAGTAACAATTTCAATTACATTTACTCTCCAGAAAGAGGTCACCTCTTATACAGACAAAAAGCCGTACTGAAAAACTATTTTACATATGATCACACTTTGAAAGAGTTAGATGCTGAAATATTTTAAATGCATTACTGATTACAGACAGATGCATTCTGACTCACAACATCTCAGAGCTAATTGAAATACTGACATGGTATTTAGGGTGACGATTTCCCTTCTTGTTCATGCATTCCTACCATTTGGCCACAGCAACTTCATACTGCATCAAAATATATCAGGATTCCCAAAGCTACAATTTCCATTGTATAAAAAGCAAAGGAAAAGAAAGGGCAGTATTTTGCAAGAGCCTTTGCGGTATTGTGTTTATTGCCACTGCATATATTTCTATTTTATACCCACTTTTATTTAGTTGTAGTGATTGAACTTTGGTTATACTACTGCCCGTTAAAAGGGAGTACCATGCCCATCATTCACTACTAAATGCTGACATAAAACCTTCAAAATATGTGAAACATTTATATTAAAAATAATAAATTGGAAAGACCCAACCGAAACTGAACACCCCACACAAAGAATTCTGGGTAGACTTTCAGCCAATACATATTTATAAGAATTATAAATCCTGTATATTCTACACAGCTGGTAACAAACGATTATAAGGTCAGATGGCAAAAATAACACTATTTTTCAGAGTTTCTGTGATTCTCAAAAATCTTACCTTTATCTTGCTTTTTAGGTACCTTGTTTTCAAAGGTGTTGGAAATTCAAACCTTTAGGATGTTGTTGGACTCCTGATTTTCTGAGAGATGCACATGCATGATAAATAACAAAAAAACCTTAAGAAACATAATAGGTATTAATATATTATAAATTTATAAATTCATAATAACAACAACATAATAAAAATTGTGAAAAAATATGGTTTATTAAAATTTGTAATTGCACAGTAATATTGTTCTTCTTGAAGTCAAAGGTGGTTTAATAATTCAGAGTAGTATAAAACATCTTGGAAATTTAGATATTAATATTGAAGAATTTGTAGCACTGAAAAAAATACAGAAAGTAAGAAAAAACATCAGCAGGAAGAAAATCTAAGAAGTTAGTTTAGAACTAAAAAGTAATTTTTTTCACTTTGCCCCCTGGTTTTAGCTCTACTATTTACACAAATATTTAGTGGTGATTAGGATGATAATGATAATAATGATAAATGGGAACACGCTGTCCTTAAGAAGTAGGAAAACTATGAAATAAAATAAAACTTTCTAAAATTTCTTGTCATTGTTATTCCAAGTTCAGTTTGTGGAGTGGAAATTATTCCAGAGAGAAAATCTACTTGAAAACTTGGTAGTTGCCTTTCACTGCCACTCAACCATCAGAAGTCGTGTTTTAAAACTTAGTATGCCCACTGCACAATGTGTTTTTAAATTCAGTTTCCTTCCAAGCAAAAGGTACCTGAAATTCAGGTGGGGAGAAATGGTGATTCAGTAAGCCTACTTTTGTGGAATGAATATATAAATCTTAATCTGAGTCATAATCCATAAATATTAATCTCTTTTTTTTGCACTGGAAGAATACTGAATATCAGTTTTTCTTAACTACTTAAAAAGAGATGGGATATAAAACTTCAGAAACTGATGATTTAAAGAGATGATTTGTCTTATCATCAGCCATCTTCTGCTGTTTCTTATTAAATTCTTCTTTCATGACCCCAGTAATTAGGATATAACCTCTGATAAGTTGAATTCAACACTTTGAAAAAGCTAAATTCCTTTAGTGAATTACCACAATACTTGATTTTATGAATTAACTCCAGATCTAACAGTTCAATTGTTTAATGGATTCCTATGTGCCTATACATATATTGTACATTTATTAACATATATTGTAAATTTAGCTTTAAGAGAATAATATTCAAGTAATCTACTTGAATACAAAAATGAATTTTTCTCATTTAGAAATAATAGCTTATTTATTCTATGCATCATTCATGGTATATAGTGTACCTCTTTACCAAACATAGTTGTAAAACTTTTAACAAAATACTTTTAAATACAAAAAAAACCCCTAAGGAAACAGGTGAACTTTCTCATGTGTTACTGCATTTCTCATTTCTTAACAGAACAATTCAACAGCTTTTAACATTCCAGTTGTTACTGACCAATTCCCACCTACTTATTCCACAGAAATCTTAACTTTTACATAATAAAAATAAAAATAAAGGAATCCCTCTCTTCTTCCCATTGATTCGAAAGGAAACCTGAAAAGTCATTAGTTTTCTTCACCCCCCCATCCTTTTCAGTACTGGGAAAACAGAATACAAGGAGTGGGAAGTGTTTCATACTAATGTTATAGTTCCAAAATTCTGATTGCTGTTGTGTCTATCTCTAATTTCAGAACACTGGGTTAGAAGATAATTCAGATGAAGATGTATTTGCTTCATCTCTCCAGCCCATTATCCTGACCTCTTGGGAAATAATGAATTTCAAGATGTATTAGGGTATTTCACTCAGCAGCTTTTAATCACTAGCAGATTATGAGTACTATAAAGGGGTTTGATTTGGACATTTTAGGTAAAAGAAAATTTGAAAGAGTTGGGATAACTTAAAGTACCTCTGTGAAGCTGGAAATCAGAGCCTGAGGCCTTTTCCTGTGCCGTGGTATCTTTTGCATGATTACTTGCTTGTAGAGCATTTATCCAGGAGAACTCTGTTTTAGGCCATCATCAGACTGGGGAGCTTCAAAATGTACAGGTTTTGTATGTCAGTGTTCTGCCTTAGCCATCAGAACTGCTGTACAGCAGTGCTCCTTCTGCATTTTACTTTAGACAGCCACTGAATAGCAAGGATAGAAATAGCTATGGGGAAAGAGCCTGCTCTCCTCTAAATTGAATATTTCAGCCATCTTTTGCAAACTGGGCCACTGCTTCCCTGAAAAACTTCTAGATCACGTCTATATCCTCTCCCCACTATGTAAAAAGGTGAAAACTGAAATATTCCAACTTTGACTTGAGCGCACCATTTATTTTGCCAATGTTTTGTGTCCCAAACTGATTATTGTTACTTCAGGAAAAACACTTGATCTATTGCACACACAAAGTCACCAGTTAGAAGCCTGTCACCAGAAACCCTTAGTCCCCTACAGAATCTCAAGTGCTTTGGTTTGTTGGGCAGGGTTTTTCCCATGCTGCTCTTTTCACTTTAAGGTTCCTAATGTCACTTCAGCAGTACTTTATTCTCCTTCAAGCCTTTGGGAAAATGGGATTTTACAAACTTTTGTCTGCTTTGTTGTTTTGTTGGGGTTTTTTTAGGAGAAACCTTAGAGACATATACATAAGAAACGGCTATGCAAGGCTATAATTATCCCTTCTTTTTTTGACATCTGAATTTGTGCATCTGTGAATCCTCCTATCTGTCCCATATCTTCATAGGGCTTAGAGATAACATGATTTCTTGCATTGCCCTTAAAATGCTCATTAAACTAGAGCTTTGCATTCAGAAAACTATAATCTCCTCTAATCAATATACTGTCATTGCAAAAGCAGTAGGTCACTCATGGCCTCTTTCCAGATCTTTTCAAGTAGATCCCTGTAAAAGCCTCCTGAACACTGACATGTTTCTGCTGATTAAAACAAGAGAGTCCAAATATGTAGGTGTCAGGCTGAAAGGCAACAGTGAGACTAAATGATGGTCTTCTCATATTTAAACACAGCATAACACTGCTAGCTGTGCTTTTTCCCATCTGTTTTACAAGAAAGAATTAAAAAGGAAAGTATTCATTGTAGCTCCAGGTGCTTGCAATGCACCCACCTAACACAGATGGCAGAAGGCCTGCCTGCCAATGGGTGGAACTTCCTTTGCCAAGCAAACTAGAATTGCAGCTAAAATTGTATGGGTCTTACTTTGCCTTTTCTTCCCTTTTTTTTTTCTTTTTTCTCACACTCTGCCCATAGGAGATAGGACATTTTCTTTACTGCATATGATTTATGAAGTGCAGACTTTTTCCGATGCATGATATAGATAAAAGGCAGTCTTGAAGGAGATGTACTTGTCTTCCACCTTAAAAATTCTCAAGGTTAAAATGCCTAAGAGATGGCACCAAATTCTTACAGGAATTTCACCTGTGGGAAACTACTTTACCCAGAATTTAATTATAATCTAGGTGAACACAGAATTTCAGATATGGAAATGACCATCCAAATCACTAAATCCAGTTTTTGTTATTACAGAAATCCCCTCAATGATTCACATAGTACCGTCATAAATTCCTGCACTAATCAATCAAACTGAATTGCTCCAGCATTTATTGGATATGATTTCTCTGAAGTGGTTCTTCTGCTTACTTAGCTGCCAAGTTGTTAATATCCTTGAAACATTAATTTAGTATCACAAAAAAGCTCAAAGGCCTACTCTGATTCCTTTCTAAGAATTCTGTTTAGTTGCTCTGCATTTGTATTGCCCTATGGTTTTAAAGACTTGTCTGTTTCCTCTAACATTTTGTCAAGAAGAATGTAAAACTATGGGCTGTTTTGTCTTCTTACCAATGATGCTATTCTCTTTCTCATGAACAGGATTACTGCATCCTTAGCTCATCTCTTAACAAATATCAGACTCACAAAATAAATTAAAGCAGAAATTAAATGCTCTGAAAATCCACACATTGTTTAGAGATGCACACTTGGTGTGGGAGACTACAGAAACTCTTTATATCTCTTCCTATGTATTCATGTGTGTGCAGCAGACTATAACTTGCCTTTTTGACTATATCTAAGGCATTTTTAAATAAGTCTGGCCAGTTGTCCTGCTGATACAGCCTGAGCTGCTGAAGACATATTTGTTTCACAGGCAAATATTCACCACATATGTTACAGATCTCAGCCAATGTGACTGCAGACTAACAGAGGGCAGCTTTTCTGTCAGCTCTCAGGCTCTTTCTTGTCCAGTATTCCTTTGATATATCGCTCAGGGAACACTAATCAGAAACATACAGTTTGCATAGAGGCAGCCAGATTACAAGAAGCCAATGTGTCTGTTTTTTGGGTGATTATAATTTTTTTTATCCTGTGATTGGCTACATAAATGCACAGGCATTTGGGGGCAGAGTAGAAGGTAAACTTGGAACTTCATAGAGTAGGATAAATTATTCTACTAGATTAAAATATGCCTATGGCAGACTCTTTCCTTGGAAGCTAAAGAAGATATCAACTGATGTGATGAAGAAGTACTACCAGTGATAACTAGAGATTGACAGAATATTTGGAGAAGATGGGGGATTGGTGTCATCTGCATAAATAACAAAGAATAGGAAGCAAAATAGCTTCCAAAGCAGATCATTAAAAGGAATTAGAAATACAAATTAAGGGAGAGACTGATTTTTGGATTAAAAACTTGTTTCAATTATGCCATTTTTAAAAAGTGAATAATTTAGTGGTTTGGGTTTCTTGTGTGGATGTTTTTTTTCCCCAGTGAAGTCTCCAAATAGCCCTCTACTGCAGGGTGTCATGTGGAAATCTTTTTCACACAGATTTTCTGGTCAATACAAAAACGTTTACTATATGATAAAACATAGCTTTGTAAATCCATTCCCTGTAGTGTGTATCCTCTGCAAGGATAACGTTTGGACTATGAGTTAAAAATGATCAGTGACCAGCAGCTTTGCACACTGTCTTGATATTTGCAACACACTGCTTACTTGGCAGTACATACTGGTTCTGCTTCTGCTTGCGGTCGTGTTCTGTCTGCATTATCAGAAGCTTTGTTACATTCAGCCAAACCCCTAGCTGAGGTCAGAGGTCCTCATTTCAACTAGGACTGGTGCAATCATGTTCATTTAGTCTGGATGTGAGAGTCCAGCCCTTATGGTGGGTAAGCTTAGCAGGTTTTTCCAAAATTTGCTGAAAACTGGGAAAAGGGAATATCCTGTAATTAATCTGCACATAGGTTTGGTTTTCCTCTCTTTGACAAAGCTATTTACAGTCATGATCATTATGCACATTGGTAAATTATCCGGACTGTGCAGGATCAGTGACTCTAAATATAACAGAGGAATAGAAGCAATTTATGGTATAAAAAGAGGGAACTGCTCAATTTTGAGAGTTTATTAAAAGAACTGTAATTATCAGATTTAATATTAGAAACAATAACAGATTTTTTTGAAAGCCACAATTTATATGGTAGAATTGCCTAGACATTTTTTTAAGATTTAGGAAATTTGAATAATTAAAAATTATTTCCCCTCAGTCTTCCCCAATTAAATGGAAACATTTAAAAGGAATTTAAGAGACAACATATTGCAAGTTTTATTTCAGGCTAAAATATACACAGGATTAGTATTCTGAAAGCAAATTGGTTCATAATTGTCTGAGTGCCTTAACACAGGAATATATCTTTCCTTCTCACAAAAGTGTGATGTTCTTTATTCCTTTTACATAGGCATTTCATATAACTTCTGCTTAAATTAAAACCCCATGTTGTCTTTCTCATAGGCACCATTTCCATCCTTTGCTCTGTATTCATCCCTGATCTCTTGAAGCTAAGATATTGAAAAGGATAAATTTGGCTTGATAGCAGTATGTATAACGATGCTACTGTAGGTTGCTAGGATACCATTTGGTGGTCAACTGTCTCTGGTGCAGCTGCTCTTAATAGCCAGACTGACGGACATATTTGCTTTTATCCCCCTTAATGCTTGGGCTACACAAAGTTTCCCTTCATCTATTAAATTTTGAATTTTGAGGGGAGGTAAGCTTAGAGACAAAGACATGGCAGAGGGAGAGAGATGTTATTTTATTTTAGTAACAAATGTGTTATCCCAATGAATATAAAGAGAAACATACCAGTCTCTGCTAGTTTTATAACTTTTGGTACATGAGCTAACACAAGATCTAATCCAATGTCCATTACAGCAGCTGAGAGTCTTTCACTGATTTATTATGACTCTGCTATCACCCCTTGGCTTTTTCTTTGAAGATTTCGAGGGCTAAAAGCAAAAGATGCAGCAAGCTGAGTTACATATCCATGTGATTTAGTTGGGGGGGTCTAAAAGTACATATGCTTTGTAGGATACATGTGAAGGAAACGTGTAAGAAATTCACACTTGACTTAAGAAAAGAAAGCTTTTTGATAAGAACAAAAAGTTGTTGCTTTTTTTTTATAGAATTGCTTATGAAAAATTGAATTTTGGTGCCAATCCCTGGGTGCTGACCACTACTAGAAATTAGTCAACTTTACTGAACCACAAAGTATGAGTTTGCTACCTTAAATTTAGATGACATTTCTCAAAAACAAACAAACAAACAAACAAAAAAAACCCAAAACCCCACAAGAAACAAGAAAAAAAGCACCCTTTCCAACTGGTAGCTTCCATTCCCCTCCTATCCTGTTCCTGTTTGCATTCACAAACTCTAGGTAATGGGCACTGTTCTGGAAACACAAGGAAACAATGCTATACCTAAACTAGGAGACTAAAACCTTGGTATTCATATATTTAAGATGTGAAGAACCCTGATTACAATATGTATTTCTTGTTTTTGAAAAGAAAAAAATCCACTAACCAACCAAAGCACACAATGTTCTCCATTAATATGAATTGCTTTCCTAACTTGATTTAAGTTGATGGGAATTTTCAGTGAATTTTAGGCTGAGTGAGATCTGAAAGTCCAGTCTTAACTTCAATAACAAGAATATAGGGAGTAAGTATTTACATGTTAAGAGTATTTCTCCCTGTAATATCTGTCCAGTATAGGGAAAAGTAATTATATTCACAGAACAAGAGTCTAACTGATAAATGGTCTTTATTCAAAGTTGTCTTTACTAAATCTCCAGCAAAGGTGGGAGGCATCTTAACAATATATGTGGTAGTGACTTTAAGTACCTGACCATAGTCAATACAGAAGAAGGAACAGCTCTAGTATGTGATTTAGCTCACTTGTTTTAGACATTTAACTATAAAATGAGATGCATTGCACATATTTCTCCTGAAAGACTATAAAAAGAACCTGAGGTTACAGACAACTATATTTAGTTAGATTAATATTAATCTTAATCTTTCTTGTAGGTTAAGTTCCTAAACTATGTGATATTTGGTTCTTTCTATATTCAGAAGAAACAGAAAATTGCCTTCAGAAAAGAGTTCACCGTAAGTATTCTAGGTGTCTCAGAAAAGGATGAAACCCTCTTTAGAGATGCCTAAGTTTCCTTTTACTGTAGTGGGACCCAGTATTGCAGTCTAGACTAAGTACCAGACTTTCAGAAGCCTGAGGAGAGGGGATAGGAATACCAGCTTTAATGGGTATCTATTATTTTACAAAACAGCATATCCTGCAAAAGTAATGAGCCACGAGCAAATATTGGTAAATGTTACAGAGGACACATGTTATTTGGGATAGCAGATGGGCATCAGGTAACAGCTGATTAGGAAGCTACTCCCTAGTGTGTTCAAATATATCTGGACAGAAGGTGCACAAACAGTATCGCAGCACACATGTGGACTCAGTGAAAAATTCTGGCCACATGCAATGGTGCTGGCCAGTCTCTGGGATTCCTCTCTCCACATTCCTTTATGCCCAACACTGAGTTCATGATTGCTAACATCTGCAAATTATACTGGCAGTGCATCATTTTCTGGCAGCTATGGCTGCCAGTGAAAGACTGTATACTTTAGTTAAGCCATGGGCAGTTTGATGTAGTGAGGTCAATGCAGTTTATTCTGAGAATTTGCTGGGTTCTTGGCTACTACAAATACAGATAACTCTAAAACCACCTCCAACAACAACAAAAAATCAAGCTCTAGCCAGGTACCTTAAAATTTTATTGTGTTTCACAGATTTTTCTTATAACAATTCAGATACTAGTAAACAGCATCAAAGAGTTTAAAAGCCAAACCTAATACTACCAGTAATAAAGAAACCAAATGGTAAATTTTGTGCAAATTGTAATACATAGCTGTTCTGTGCAGTTGATTTTTCTGTAGCATTTTCTATCTAGTGTCCAGGAGAGAGATCAAAAACAAGCTTTGGTGTTATAATCCAATTGCTTTCAACATCACCAGCACAAAGGTAGCAATAAATCTACCTTATTTGGCTACAAACTCCTGGTAGTGCTTTATCATTAAGAGGATATAAAGAAGGCATTTTGCATCAGTACATATATACCTGAGTCTTCAATCATATAAGGTGCAATGGACCCCAGCATTAACAGGTAAAACAAGGAAGGCACTTTTTTAAGAACACTCAGATAATCAAAAGTTAATGCAATGAACACAGCCCTCTGTTTTGTTG
The DNA here is from genome assembly GCA_013400955.1 of Drymodes brunneopygia. Classification (NCBI taxonomy): domain Eukaryota; kingdom Metazoa; phylum Chordata; class Aves; order Passeriformes; family Petroicidae; genus Drymodes; species Drymodes brunneopygia. Next base: position 732,605 of record VZTZ01032794.1, read on the forward strand.
GGTAGTCTAAACTCTCTGAGTTACAGGGATGCTCTGCAATTTTTTTTGGTATTTTCTCCATAAACTCTTAAAAAGAGCTTAAATTGATGGTTATTTCCATTAACAATAACAGCAACAAGTGTGTGTCTTATCAAATTGACTCGCAAATACTTTTTGGGTTTTGTGTATTTTTAATTAAAACTGGTAGGACTTTTGTTTTTTTTTTTTCATGAAAAATAAAATTTTAGCACCAAAATTTTAAAAAGAAAAGAATAACATTTTTTATGAAAAGTGGGGAAAAAAATCTGGGTGTCTGGTTTGACTCTTTACTTGCAATAAAGTAAAAAGCTTTTTCACTCAACAGCTCTGAGGAGGAGGCATTGCTACAGTGTGAAGTTCTGTGGCTGCTAACTGCTGAGGTCATCTTCACTTTTGGGCTGAGACCAAAGCTAGGGAACAAGGAAAAGAGGAAATTCTTAAGAAATTCTCTGACCTGAATTTTCTGTAAAAGTGATTTATGTGTCTATTGCTACCTTTATTTGGTGAAGCAAGATTTGTATCAACATCACTACAAAACCAGCTGATTTCTGCTTTCAGCTGGACACTGATTATTACAGCATAAAGAGAGATTTAATTATATTTTTTAAATGGTCAGTGGTGTACACTGTGTAGTACAGTCATGGCAACAAGGATCTCAACACTGAAAAATATTCCTTTAGCACAAAGTCATGTACTTTCTATGGCAGAGAAGCCAAGAGCCATCCAAATACAGAAGATATCTGTGTTCCTTAGACAGTTATTTATGCACTACTTTATTGTGGACTGAGAGTGGGATGAGCAGACAGCTGAGTCCTGAGAGACCTGCTGATGTTGGCTTGAACAGCCAGTGCTGGCTCATTTCCTCACTTCTGGTGCAGATCCAGAAGGCTTTCCACCAGGAGAGCTTGCCCGCAGCCATTCACATCACAGTTTCTGCAACAGACCCACACTTGAACTGTTCAGATGCCACAGGTTTGCCCATCTGGTACTGCTAAACCTATGGCTGTCACTCCCACACTAAAACACAGCAATGACTTTCTCCACCCTTGACATCTTGCTGAGCTGGCTGTATCCGATAATGCAATATCTGCTTATAGCAAGGGAATATGGATTCTGGCGAAAACACCGGAACTCGTCATGAATCTGTCTCTGCCTGTGTCTCATTATTCAGCTTTATATCACTGCTGATCTCTGGATTGCGTTGCTACTGATGTTTATGTTCTAACCTGTCAAAACTAGTGTCAGTCGTCTGCTTCTGGTGTTGCATACTTGCCATTGGTCCCTCTATCCTGTGGATAAACAGCCTTTTTGTGATTCAGCTGTATTAACAGGAAAGGTTACCACTGCCAGTTTAGCCCTGCTGTTCCTTTTCCTTCTGCCTGACATTATTCTCCCCAGTAGATCCCCTTACACAAACACTGTTACAAGTACTCTGTGATTTGCATCAGTCAAAATGATCTGGACTATAGAACACTTGCAATTTGCACATTTAAAGTAATCTAATTTGTTTTGATTAAAGTGTCTTTGGAATCAGGGACTGAGAAGAGGCAGTCTAACAAAAGAATGATGATGGTCAGCTGCAAGTGAGCTATGCATGGCAGCCTAGAAACAAATTTTATGCATTGCTAGCTTTAAAACAAGTCCTATGTGTGATTTCATGTCATCCAAAAGTTTTCCCTGTGTATATTCGCCCCAGATATCACTCCACTGATACATATATTTCAGGAAATATTTAACAAAAAAGTCCTGATTTAGATAGTGGCTTATTGTCTATAGAAGAATAATGCTGCACTTCCTCAAACTGAATTGTCCACCTTGGAATCCCTTTTTGTTTGGCATTTGACACTTTTTTTTTTGGTGCTGTATAAAGCCTGAATATTTTACTACATGAGTTGCAGCAATAACTAGATAGATTTGAATACAATCACCATGAACACAGGTACAATTCTACAGGTGCAATATCTGATGATCTGTTTTGCTCACAGGAACAAATACCTATGTTACCTCTGCAGCATGTTTGCATGACTTGAGAGGTCAGTTATTCACAATATTTTTGTAATCTTTGCTTAAAATAATTTTGGCTGCAGAACTCACTTGGCAATACTGAGGGATTTCTGTCTTCTTTCTGTCAGGAGCTACATGAATGGCACAGTTGATTCAGAAAGAGAACATAAATTGCTATCTGTATAACACAACAAAACCCCCAATTTTTTGTTTTGGGAAGTTCTTTGTGTAATACTAAGCCATAAAATGTTTCTGGAACATGGATTTGTGGTACAGTTTGTATACTCGTGCTTTTGGCTTCTCTCATCCTCACCAATCCAGAAATTTAGCTGTTAATCTCACACTGCTATTGTCACTGTCATTATGCCAAGTCTTCCTGTACTTAACCAGATTAAGAAATATTCTCTTAGGGCAAAAGTAACAAATACTCATGGTTACTGTAGAAATTTCCATATAGCACTGTGAGGTTCCTGATTTTTCTGCAATATCACATTAAGGATACATCTGTACTGAATGAACAAAATTACTTTTCAGCAACACTTCCTTAGAGTAACAGTCAGTTTAGAAAGCATCCATAGAAAGATTCCATGAGATCTTATTAATAATTGTTCAAGACTAATTTAGATGTGCAAACAGCAATACAAAGGCCACTGACAGCCAGCAGTTATTTGCACAGTAAAATGAGTGTGTGTGTTTATTGCTTAGTCTAAAAATAACTGGTTCATTTACTTTAAATGTATCATTAACCTGATCATATTGTTAAAGTCAAATGTAAAAACAGATAAGGTATTTTTGGTTTATATTAGCTGGTGCATGTATATGTGTATGTTCACATTTAGCACTCTTGAAAATGCAATTTGACTACACATTCTGCAGGGACCAGAAGTTTTTAGAGGGTGAGCAATGACAGCAAACCTAGGACAGGAGAATAGGATCAATTTTGTTTTCTCTGTATTAGTGAATCTTAATATTCATTAAAAATCAAATACCAATATTAGGCTTAATAAATCCTGTGAGGATTTTGCCACTTTGTGATTTGTATAATTTGCTCCTATGTGAACTAATGGTAAAACTATTGAGTTAAAATGTTGGAGAAAATACTATGCATGTCAATAGATATTTAAACAGTATTTTTCTACCCTTCTCCATAAATATCAAATACAACCAAACATTTAATCTTTTTGAGGAGACACCAAGATGATAGCTGGAAGGAGCTTGCTGTAGGGATTCCTTTGAGCTCCTGTGTCATGGAATAGACCAGATGGAAGAACTAAAGGAAATCCTTATCTTCACAGAAGGGATTTAGATCAGTTGATTATTTTTGCTAACCTGTTCACCAGGGCTTGAGGGAGCAGAAGGTCAGTTGCCTTCATATGAATGAAATGGAGCTGACTTTGCTAAGGCCAGGCTGGATTAGGACTCATAAAACCCATGAGACTTCTCCTCTCAGACTGCTTGCTGCTATTGTCATTTCCAGATCCAGACACTACCTGAGGACACATGAGTGTCCCAGAGATAAGCACAACAGACGTGACTGGCCACGTGTCAACATGCAGACAGCATGCATGGCCTTTTCCAGGACCCACATAAACACCAGCAATGTGCACATATGCCCGAGCACTGACACCCCAGGGCTCTTCCTCTTCTGTGTCTCACCAGGTTTGAAACTAAGCAGTGAAACATGCACACACTCCCATTTTCTTGATTGGCAAAACCACCTCAGTTCATGGGCTTTAAGTCTGATATCCATGCCTGGACCTTGGGATGCTCACTCAGCTGTTGTCTCAGACCTTGGGTTCTGATCAGATGCCAGTGACCTCCTACACTAGGAAGGTCTATCCATCTTGACAGTCACTGGCAAATCATCCTTCAAAACACATAACATGGAGAGGATAACCAGACCACACAGAAAAACGACTGCACAAATTTTTCATTTCATTTAGCTTCAGGGTTGGCCCTTCTTTAAAGTGAATCCATGATAGGAGAAGTTGTCATTGGCTTCACTGATACAAGCCTTTTATCGAATTACAAGAGTGCCAGGTCACCGTCACCTTGAAATTGTGGGCCATATCACAATTATGTGAAGTTCAATGATGACTGGTGAGTCAGTCTCCTTCAAACAGTGGCTGCTAGAGTAGCTGATAATGTATAACATAATCTAATTAATTAATTATTTAAATTTATTAAAAAATCATTTAAAAGACTGTCTCATTTTTATATGAGGCTTTTGTGTGGACAGTTAACTCTCTCTTGTGTATGCAGGTTTCCTTTTCCCCATTGTTTTAATCAATAAGTTGCTTAGAATAAATATCATACCTCAGAATGGCCAAGAGATAAAAGTTGTGCTTTGTAAAGTTGTGCTTTGTAAAGATTTCAAAACTTGATCTCCATTACATGATGGTAAATAAGTCATTCATAAAGCAGAACCATAAATAAAAAGTCCAGATCAGAAAAGGAAAAACAGAATGAAAAAGTATAATGGATGTCTTTTTTTGCTCACACTGATGCCTTAATCAATTCCTTCTCATTTCTATTATAAAACAAATGTCTGTGCACTTTTGTGTGTGTTATTGCCTCCATTTATGAAAATTTTTAAAGAAAAAATATGTTTATAACATCATCACTGTCTTGAAGATGTATATAATGAGATCAGAAACTGTTATGAACAAATACATGGCATATGTAAATGAGAGTGGACTTTCTAGTTCTTTCACAAACTTGCACAAGAAAAATCCATGTACAAATATACTACAATAATTTTAGGGATCAGCATGGAAGTCTTTGGTCAATCATTTAATCATTTAATTATGCTTTTTTTAGATATATTCAATGGCAACTTGTCTAAAACACTGTTAAAATACCATACTTTGTGCCAGCATAAGAGAATGGAATGTCTATGCAGTACTGGATGTTGGTATTCTTTTTCTAACAGCTTACTAACTGTGGAACTGCATTCCATCGACAGTAGGATATGTTTCATGTGAGACTCTGGGTTTTCCTTTGTGCTTATTAGAGCAAATTTATTTTTAATTATTTTCTGCATGTTTCCCAATATTCTGAATCACTGTATTGTAGTCAAAACATGCCTTTCATGTCTGGGATATGTCTTCCCTGTTTGACACTTCTTTTAGGAAGTCACATTGGTGAAGCATATTAAGGTGAAGAAATGATCTGTGAAGGTGAAAAGGAATTAATCATGACACCAAGACTAGTCAAAAGTTTGAAGAGGAAAGTGAGATATGCAGCATCTGTGGATCTTTATAAACCTGTGCTGTGCATAAACTGCCTGACAAAGTATTAGACACTATGTACTGAATGTAAAAAAGTGAATACAAAGCAGATGGGTCACACACATTTAAAACTCAGATTTCTAGCTTTCCAATCCCTTCTGAGTATAATCTTCTAGTAAAGGTAAGATTTATTCCACATTATTATTCAAAATAGCCCAGGAAAACTCTAGAGTTTGGTTGATAAATACACAACCTCCAGTTATAGATGATGAAATCATGAAATTAGCTTTCATTATTGAGTTCCAGTACTGAATCTTATGAACCTTCAAATCCACATGGTGCAGAACAGAAGGCAAATTTATGTCAATTAATTGTTTTATGAAAAACTGATAAAGGAGCACTGTCCTTGAACCACTTAGATTAATGAACCTAAATAAAACACGTGCATGTATCTCTGTATATAATTCCATGTTAGAGGATATTAATGTCTGCCATCAATCACAAATCTGGTTACAGTTGATATGTGAAATTGCCTTCACTGAGTCTAAATGAGAGAACAGTCTAATGTTTCTTTTGTGTTGGCAGAACTAAAACAATAGAAGCCAGGGTTAAAAAAAAAATAAGGAAAGCATCACTGCAGCTGAGCATCTTCTCTAACCAGTTTCTCTTTTCTTTTCTGTTAAAAAGAATATAAAAGAGATCGCTCACCCCAGCTATCTCAGATAAGATAGCTAAGAACTTCATTATAGAAGTATCTGTTTATCTCTATTGTGTCAAAACTGGGATTCCCAGCCACAGGTGTGATCTAGCTTCTCTGACTTAGATAAAGGTGTAGAGGCTTTCTAAGTCTAAGATGCTTCCATGAATAGTTAGGTCAGTTAAGTAATGAAAAAAGGAGATTTCAACAGAGATAATGATATAATGAATTATCCTTCTATTGAAAATAATCTGACAATGACATACTACTACTACTTTTGCAACTGTTACTAAGACAACCCAGGAACTGTTAGTCTTTGTCTATTGTATGTGTCAATATATGTAATTTTTTTTAAATTGTCTTTCCTCCTCAGTACTCTTATTTTCTCTGTCTTCCCACTGAAAACTGAAGGGTCCATTAGAGAATGATATGTTGAAGCAACATCTGCTTAGTAACTTTGCAGTATGTTCTACCTTCCCCCCTTCCCTTCAGTCCTACAGTACAAGGTTCATGGCTTAAATTTAGATGGAATCAGGATATGCTTGTCCAGATCCCAGTTTTTGATTAACTGCTGGAACAACAGCTACTACAGAGAGGAATCTACTTTAAAAAATATTTGCATATATATTGTGAGCATGTGTGTGTCTCTGTGTTTCACACTATCATACGCATGCATATATGTGCTTGTATGTATATTTATGTTAAAAAAATCTTTTTGTTTTTTTCTTGAAAATAAAGTACAAGCAGTGTGGTGCACGAAGTGATCTGGGCACAAAATCAGGACACTGAATTCCTGACTTCAGAGACTTCTGTCAAACTCCTGACTCCAAGATTAAGTTGTTTACACTGTTTCCGCCCTCATAGTGTTGTTTATTCTGTTTATTCATAACATAACTCTTTGGGTGCCAAGGACTGAATCTTACGCTTACTCTAAGTTTAGAAGTCCAAGTACCTACACCTATGCCTGAGTTAGTCATTCTGACAGGGAGAAATAGGCAGCTCAGAGGTAGATGTTCACTTACCAAACAGTTGCACCTGGTCATATGACCTTGACTTTAGTTAGTGGTTCTTGAGCTTTAATTATTTATCAAAATGGGCAAACATGTGTTAACGGCTTTGGTACCAAACTGCCCTTCACATATGGGCATAAACAGTGCTGTAATGCACGTGTAATTAATATTACTCACAGATGCTGGAAAAAAAAAAATGCATCAGACCTGAGAGGTAACAGCAGAAAGTCAGAAAAATGTGCACAGTGGTTATGCAATAAACTGGTGTATATTTTGTTGCTTAAAACTTGATTTGCTGAGGTTTTTCATCCTGTATGACTAATGTCCTAGATATTCATAGCAAAAAATTAGAGGAACAGCTATTCCTAAACCAGTGTCTTGAAGTAACCAAGTGGGGGACAATATTGCAATAAGTTTGTTCTCGATATTCTTTTTGTCTAATTGATAATTTTCCAGAAATTTCCTAAAATACTGTTCTATTAGTCACACTGTCCAGGAGCCAGTCCCAAAATGTGTTATTAGACATATTTCTGTATTTTTCTTCTCTCTTGCATTCAAAGAAAGGAAAGGTTGGACAGTGAAAAGAACTATGAATTAATGCCAATTTACAGTGGGAGTTATTTGTCTTACTTTTCAGTGTACCAGATAAGTTAGTATACTACTACAAAGTCTTATACAATCACCTCTTGGTAACACACTAGTTTTTAATTTTCTTTTTCTATACAAATTTAAGAATTAGATTCTGATTGAAGAGATAGAGCTCCTCTATGATTCTCAATATATACCCTTATTCTGGGTAAATTAACGTTTTCTTGGAGTTTCCTGTATGTTTGCACATCTTTTTTCAGAGGGCAATTTTTCTATGTAAAAATGCATGAGAAGTATCAGTAGTTGTGACCTCTCTGTCATTAGTCCTTGCTGATAAATTTCTTGAATTAATTCTGTCTATAGGGTTAGACTGAGGAAGGCTAAACTTTGTAGAAGGAAATCTATCACACAGTGAACTATGCTTAGAGCTTGCTTATTATAAGACATGAAAAAATAAATGGTTTTAGTATCGAGCACAATTTTTTACCTAGAGAATAACTTTGGGCATAATGGACTGCATTCAGGAATCTTCTGTTATTTCAGTCAATGTTTAATGCATTTGCTTTCTTTTTTGTCAAAATACAGTCCTAATTTCAGCATTTGCTTTACTTTTAGTTGGAAAATAACATTTAGAAATGCAGTGCATTTCACTCAGTCTAGGTTAAGCCCTAGAACTTGCACAGTGTATTTATCCACAATAAAATGTAAGTTTTAAACTACCAAGAAACCTACATGATGTATTCTCAAGACATCTCATGGTAGCTCAGGATAATATGCATTGGGCTCAGCCTTAAAGGATTCAGTGTTCAACTGTAAGTTTCAACATAACTTACAAGTAATGGGTAAGTAGAGAAAGCACTGGAATTGAGCTACTTTTTCTGTGTAGTCCAAAATGTATTGCAGAGGAGAATAAAGGGGACACCATAGTCATTTTATCATCCAAAAATCCCATCAAATAAATTAAATAGTAGCCATGGGAAGGCAGAGTAGAGTGGTATATTGCCTCTGTTTATTCAGACAACTAACATGGGTTGATATTGGCACTGAAGGGACAAAAACAAGATTAAAATATAAAACATCTTTTCCATACAGAAATTTAGAAAAGCAACAATTATTGGGTATTGCAAAACTGAAATACTAACTGCTTTAGAGAGGAGTCTTTGTCAAAGGAAAAAAAAATGTAGTAAGACATTCTACAGTTATTCAGAGGAATAATTTTTGTCATTAAGCTTCAAACACCTTTTTCAATTTGTTATAATCCAATTATTCATTCAATAAAATTTTTACCAAGGCTAGAAGTGATAGGATAACAACAGATGGCTTTAAGTTAAAAGAGAATAGGTATAGGTTAGATGTTAGGAAGAAATTCTGTGCTATGACAATGGTGAGGCACTGGAAGAGGTTTTCCAAAGAAGCAAGGCATAGCCCATACCTGAAAGTGTTCAAAGCCAGGTTGGATGGGTCTTTGAGCAACCTGGTCTAGTGGAAGGTGTCCTTGCTTATGGCAGAGATGTTGGAACTAGATGGTGTTTCACATACCTTCTGCTGAAATCTTTCTATGATTGTATGATTTTACATACCTGACTGCAGTAAGATTTTATATAAAACCTAAAGTGTACTTCATTAGTGAACATATATGGGCATGCCTATGTGTTTATACAGTCACAGAATCCCTCAAAACATTTGGCAAGATTTTCAGTAAAACTGAGTCTGATATCTTTAAGAGTCTTGAGATTTAACACTGCTTTTCAAGTAAAAGCTGACGACTTTAAATTCTAAAGATTATGCCAAAGCTATAATTTTCTTTTTGAATTAATCTGAGTGACTACTGGGGATAAATATATGTGGTATTTTTAAAATCTAAAAATACTATAGCCATATGATTGACCAGTATGGCAAAAATATTAACAATATTTGACATGATCCACAGTGTTGCAGCAAGCCCACAGTGTTGCAAAAGACAGTGTGAAACATATGCTGTCCTCTCAAATGTTAAATAAAATCCTTACTATTGACTTTGGCATATGGCCCTTTTTGCACCTTGATTTGGGAAGAGGCATCTCTCTAATAACCCTAATAATCGGATCTTAACAATAGGAACAAATAGCTTGGCTAAGTTGTTGATAATAAATAGTTTATCTTTAATATTTAAGAATGGAAAGGAGCAGCTTGGGGGTAATGGGATCCAATCCCATCAGGCCTTGATAAAAAGTCAATAAAATCTTCCTGAGCCATATTTAGCTCTTGTGCTAATATCTGATGATGTGCATCCAACCTGGCATTACACTATGCAATAACAGCAGTTTTGCCTCTCAGTAGCGTGTACACTGTGCCTGCACAGTATCCTTAGTAGGGATTTCCCTGGCTGCTAGCCAGAAGTGGGCATCATAAATTCATGATGAACAAACCCAGAGGAGCTGGAACCTTGAGCAGTGTCAGTGTGAAATATGTGTGTGTCTGTGTGTGTATGTGTGCACGTCTCAGAATACAAATCTTAGATTACAAGGTTGCTATTCAGTCATTACATCCATACTGCTGAGCAAATAAGGTTTTGATTGCATGTCACTGAGTGGTGCAGTTTTGTTCTTGCCACAACCCCACTGAAATTTCCTTGTGGCAAGCAATGTGCAAGACTAATGCCCCTTTTTTCTGTCTTCCAACATCTGGCACCTAAATATTCTTGTCTTGTGTTATATTAATAATGAATAACCAACAAACTTCTTGCTTTACATAATATTGTTCTCCTAGACCTCCTCAGTGTTATATGCATGCATATTCACATACACATGCACACAAAGAGAATAAAATCGATTTCAAAATTTTCTGTAGAAATCCCTACCAGCTAAAAAAACCCATTAGAATTGACACAGGTAATAGAATTCAATATATCACTGATTCTGTTATTTCCTTTATGCTTAATAACATGAAATTGAAGACATATCTCTTCTATACCCCCTCCTCTCACCTCCTTAGCATCTTGGCTTAGTGCCTCTGGTGACATGTTTAAAACTTTTCTCTTTATTATTGTTCTACACATCACATAAGATACAACATGTAATGCAGAAAGTCAACAATGGTTTTTCTCTGCTATTACATTAAAAGTTATAGTTATTAGGAGCAGTTACCTGAATTTTGTTGTGTTGCTGTTACTGGAAGCACCAAATGGTGTGCTAATGTTAATGATCCAGGTTATTTCTGGGTTTCATGGGATTGGTTTCTTTTGAGGAAGTTATTAGTCTGGATATACATAAGTATTCATTTGTATTCCAACAGATTCAATTCAATTTTTTATGAAGCTTTATTAAGTATTGTACAAAAGTATGCTTAAAATTCTGCACTGAAATTTTGAACACTATTGGCCTTTACTGCAGCTTTGAATATTCACCACCACCCCCTTGGAAACCATTGCAGGTCAGTTACGAATTACCAGTGTGCTTGTTATGCTGAAGAGAGTGGCTGTCACCATGAAATGCATGGCTACAGCAAGAACATAAAAAGAGGAGTATGTCATTCAATCAAAGGTCCGTCTGTATATGATGGATATCAGTATCATGATTTTCGGCATTGGCCAAGAATAAAAATTATAATTACAGGGGAATCAGCCACATTTCTGAACTGGTGTGAGTAAGCACCTTGCTTTTGTTTTGTAATTTTTCTTCACACAGACATACACACACAAACACCAAAACAAAACACAAAACCACATCAAAACAAACAAACAAAAAAACACCCCCCCCCCAAAAAAAAAATAGAAAAAAGAAAAATAAAAAAAGGGTACATTTGGAGATTGAGGTCAGAAGAAAAAAAAGGTTAGTTTTTTCTCTTTCTGTACATGCTTTTACACAGTCACATAATGATCACACATATATGGAGATTGTATTATATTCTAAAAGTTTTGTATAAAAACTGCCTTTAGCTAAGCCTGAGGTCTTCATCTTCTATTTTTTAAAATAGGCTATTTCTTTAATGCAAAGAGACCCATTTTGCAAGACCAGGAAATATTTTTGCTTTTACTTTCCCCGTATTTTCTCTCTTTTTCAGAAAAGAATATGAAAAACTGTGTTTTCAGATAGGTGGAGAGCTCCTTTATTTTTGTCTGGTCTTAAGTCTAATTCTTCACAGAAACTGTGTAACTGTAAAGTGTTTTGGAATAACCTAGCATCCTATGAAAATTCTAACTCAACATCCAAATGAAATCTTGTTGAAACCTTCCTTCTTCATGTTGTACATCTGAAATGCACGTAGGCAGTTTGACATTGAAATGCCACAGTACTCCCTTGTTTAGTGTAGTCAGCAACAGAGAAAATATTATGCCAGCTCTTTAAAGACAGGAGTGCTTCCCTCTCCACTTACACATGCAGTTCAAGTTGCAGTCACATAATTGGGTCTCAGAAATTGCCTCTCTTTCTCTTTCTCTTTCTCGAATCCCCATGCCCAAGTTAAGAACTACTATTAAAGGTCTGACTTTCATTCTCCAATTGCTTTTCTCTCTGAAAGCTTCACTGTGGATCCCTAGCAATTTTCTCCCTTTTATCTGTTGATTTTCAAGTGTGTTAAATCAGAGTACAGAGTTAAGCTCTTTCTCAGGTTTTTCTTATGCATGAGTTTTGGGTATCTTACGGTATTTTAAAAATATAATTCAGAATGTTATATTTAGCAAAATGTTGTGTAATCACCAATTATACAGTCTTATACAATTATTTTCCAATCTATGTGCATAAGATAGGATTCTCTCACTTGATATATTTATTGCTCACAGCACTGAAGAAACAGAAACAAGCTGAAGATATTCAGTATCGTAGTCTTGTTGGGCTCTTTGGATTCATCTCAGCTGCAGATCTGCTCTTTTCAATAGGGTAAACATGACTGACATCTGAGTTACAAAACAGATATATAGACAGACAGATTAACCTCTTGCCTGATAAGGACTGAGCCTACAGTAGCTCTGAATGAATTCTTTTTGTCCATAGTTGTTGGTATCAATAGTATTCATTGCACATGTGTGTATTTGTATGTGCTCCATGGTGAAAAGACTATTATTTTTCAATATGAGTTCATGTTTCATATATGAGTGAGGAAGTATTTTTTTTTCTTTTTATTTCAAAACAAGGCAAACCTTTTTATATCACTCAAATAAGTAGGTTTTAGGGAAGCTGGGTATTCAGCACTCTAAAAATCAGGAATTGGAGAAAAGTAAAAAGTATCTAAAAACAACAGTGTTTTTTGTCTCTAAATAGTAATCTAGAAGTTAGGCATGGTTTTCTGAGCTGCCTCTATATTCACTGGAGAAAAATGAATGCTGCTAAATCTGAGTTTTTGTCTCAATTATCTCAATGATATCACAGATGTTTGAACTCATAGAATCATAGCATGCTAAGGAGTTGCAATGGGCCTTAAAGATTGTCTAGTGTCAACCCACCCTGCCATGGGTAGGGACACCTCCCAGTAGACCAAGTTGCTCTATGCCTTGTCCAACCCAGCTTTGAATACTGCCAGAGTTGGGGAATACACAACTTGCCTGGGCAACCTGTTCTGGTGTCTCACCACCCTCACAATAAAAAGTTCTTCCAAAATATCTAACCCAAATTTCCCCTCTTTCAATTTGTGCCCATTGCTCCTTGTCCTATCACTGCAGTTCCTGAGGTACTGTCCTTCTCCAGCTTACCTGCAGGCCTCTTTGGAGGTCTCCATGAAACCTTCTCTCCTCCACTGAATAGCCCCAAGTCCCTCAGCCTGTCTTCATAGAGGTGGTACTCCAGTCCTCTTAATAATTTTGTGACTTTCCTCTGGACCCACTCCAACAGTTCCATGTCCTTGTGTTGGTGGATGCAGCACTCCAGGTGGGGTCTCACAAGAACAGAGTAGAGGGGCAGAATCACCTCCTTGGACTTGCTGACCACACTGCTTTGGATGCAGCCCAGGATACATTTGGCTTTCTGGGCTGCAAGCTAACATATCAAGTTTTTAATGAACCTTCACTCACTTGCACACCTCCAATTTCTAATGCTTGTTTCCCAGACTGCATATGCCTGAGGTGAATTTCCTTTTGATCTCATCTATAATTTCTGAGATCTCCCTCATTCCCATCATCTTGAACCTTTGCTTTCCAGCACTATTGAACTCTATTGCACTTTACCATAAGTTGTGTTGTTTCTAGTTTAAAGCTCTTCTCATCACTTTGGACAGCCTTTTGCAAAAATTATCTTGTCTTGACTTTGTAAAGAGCATCTACTCTTCCTCTTCCAGTCCTTCACCCTCAAAGTGGGTCCCATGGTTGTGAAAGCCAAATTCCTGTCAACACCACCAGCTGTACAACCAGATTGTCGACCTGCAGGTGTTGAAATTAATATAATTGTATGACTTTGGTGTGACAGGACTCAAAATCAGCCAGGGTTTTTGAGGGTAGATGTATTTAGATTTTCTTCAGTCCAAAGACGGAATGGTATTCAAACAGAACTTTAATTTTTTTTTAGTAGACTAGAACATAGAATATATAACTCTGAATAAAGAAAACTGTACGTTTTCTTGAGGTAGTAAAATAAACCCTGCCAGAGAGATCTCCTGGCTATTGGAACTTTATTTCCTGTGCTATGAAACCGTTAGAGAGGTCCCTAACATGCTTTAGGCCAGGCAGAATAGGCAGATGCCCTGCCAGGGCCCTAGTAAAGTTTGGATTTAGCACAAGTCAGACACATTTCTCAGCAGAGAATATGCCTCCAGCCTACCTATTTTGGAAGCTTGAGTGTATGATAGTGTGTTCATGGGCCATTCCATGCCTAAGAAGAGTTTTGGGAGCCTTGTTTTTTTTTTTTTTGCCAGTTTAAATGTGGTAAACATGATTAGAAAAAGCAGAATAAAATGGGGGATAGGGAGGAGCATTAGAAACTGTTTTTATTCTACCAGCTGTGTCCTTGCAGACAGGTTCTGGCTCTTAGCCCAGCTACTGAAACTCAGTTTTTTGAACTAAGAGAAACCATATTCACTTCTTCGTAGTTTTAAGGAAATTATTCTCTAGCTATCACTTCTTCAAATTCATTTCATAACCCATGCACAAAATGTTAACTTTCAAATCTTTCTACATTTCTAGAATCTTTTCAGCCTTTTCTATTTGGGTATGTTCATTTATTCATCCCAGCATGTTTCCACTCCTTGGGGTGTTTGTTTCTTAGCTTTTGTTTTGCGGTTTGGTGTTTTGCAGGTTTGTTTTGGCTTTGGTTTTCCTATTTTCTGGAAGGTTCCATGTGTCTCAATGACTTCTTAAAGGATGATAATCCAAGAACATATAAAACATATGATACCTTTCCTTAAATAGGGCATTATGCCCAAGTTAATTGGCTGAGTCTCAGCAGGGTTAGTTAACTCAGGTGGAGCTCCATGGTGAGAGACATGTTGTCTTTGGTTCCAAAGCAAAAGTGTTTGGGTCAACAAGTGCTCTGCACAGTACTGTCCTCAGCAGGGTGAAGCTCTTCAGCCTACCATCAGATATATGAGCTATAGCAACCATCTTGAAAAATTTGTCTGGTTGGTGTCTTCTAACCCGAATAAATCAGGTGACTTCTGCTGCATTTTGCTTTAGGCATGATATTTCTCAGTCTAATTGCATTAATCACTTTAGAAACCAGTTTGTGTGAAAGCTGAAGCATGAAATGTGCTGGCAGGGAACTGCAGCAGGTGCATAGCCACCATGCCCTTTCATGTATAACTTTGCAGAGATGAGAAACACTAAAGACTTTGTTAAAATTATTATCTGTAATCCTAGACAGGGGATAGTAGGCCAAATTTTTTCTCTCTGTCGAAGAGGAATCTTGTTAGAAACTAATCCAAATTATTGATGGGTCATTTGAGGCTCATTCCCCTAACTCTAGGCCTGGATTTTCGTGACAGATGGATGAGTTGACATTCTTGATAGGAGCTGTGCTCCCTGCAAATACATAGTATACATGCATGGTATTTTGCCTCTCTGAAGTCTTGAACGTCTGTTTGGATGGCATTTTGCCTACTCACAAGTCAGTACAAAAGTCAAGCAATGGTAGGTTTATGCGGACAGTTGGCATTACCCTGCAAATGTCACTTTTTTTCCAGGAATTCCTCATCATGTGCCAGTATTACATATTGGCACCACATGCCTCTTTACACCTAATTACATGAGTTGACACTTACATGACAGAACAGAAATGGTTGATCTGTGGAGGAAAAGAAAGGTTGAAATCTATGGTTGCCCTTGCAAATACAGGTAATACATTTTCAGACTTGTTGTAATGTCAGTATACAGGAGGAGTCATGACCCTTTCTCTCTCTCATGTTCAAGTAATTTTCCTAAAAGTTAACAATTGTCATTGTCTCGTGTTTTGGCCCAGATTAATGTCTGATAAGACCTTCTACTAAGAAATTAGTGTTATTCATGTACTAAACTTTTAGGGGAAAAACCAGAAAGATAATTGTTCTGTTTCCTGCAAAACCAGGATAAGGAATAGTTTTCTATTGCAAAATCCATCTGAAATATAAAGTGAAGGTAATATACTGAAACGTAGCATACAGAAACCTGTTTTGTGACTTCTATAGTCATGCTCATTCTTTTCCAGCACTATTTTCCATCTCATCTGTGTACAGTCCAATAGAGAAAAAAAAAAGTTTTTTAAATCTATTCTGTACAGAGTTACCACTTCACTTATTGGTACATAGGTCAGCTCCTCTCCTCTCCTCTCCTCTCCTCTCCGAACCTCTCCTCTCTGAACCTCTCCTCTCTGAACCTCTCCTCTCCTCTCCGAACCTCTCCTC
>VZTZ01032794.1:748946-838053 GCA_013400955.1 Drymodes brunneopygia
CCCTCCCTTACTATGGCTCAATGACCATGCTCCAGTTAAACTGCCTAATTTTGCAGAAAAATAACGGAAAACCCCACCCAACCATCCAGCCAACCAAACTAAAAGAATAGCTTTCTTTTGGATTGGTGAACAGTAGATCCCACAAGCACGCAGACTGCGATAAGGAACAGCAGAAGACCAAGGCTCTCCATTATGGCATCAATGAGATATTGTCTCAGCAGGTCACAGACAGGCAACTTTAGGTGCTTCCCTCTCGAGCAGTAAAATCTTTAGCTTTTTGTTTTGGCAGGTAGCTGTCTTTGGGGAACTGATTCAAAATTACTCTGATTCTTACTCAAATTAGCAAGATCATCACTTTTTACTGAGGACATCAGCTAAACAGCTTCACAGATTCCTCACTTCCCTCAGATCTATAAAGACAAGTCAGCTCTTCCACATTCACTAGAAGAAGACTAGAGAATGTCAGGTATTAAAACAGAAAACTCCTGAGACACAATTTTATTGTAATAGATAGAGTGAGGACTTAAATAGCTTGAATGTTTCTCCTTAAAGTAGCTTGGATGCTCATACCCTCACTGCTTCAGCTAATTCTGCAGTGAAGATTTAGCTATACTTAATCTACTTTAAATAATAATAGCAACATTAATAAAGCAACAAATATAAATAAAAGTAATTATCTTCATGATCCAGTCACTTAAAATTGTTCTCTTTCAATTTTGCTTAAGTATTTAGCCCTTCCACTCCTCCCAAAATCATCAAAGGAAAGTAAACAGGAGAGAGGAACCTGTGTCTTACCTTTTCCCTTTTACTGGTTTGTGGAATGGATTTACTACACTGAATAGAACAGCATCCTATAAAATGGTAACACAGTACATAAATAATCTTAATTCACACAACCCCTCCCAAAACCTAACTCTTACATCTAGGTATTTTTTCCAAAAGGGATGTAAAGGTACAAATGTATTTTAAGAGCAAGCATTTAATATGGGTTGCAAGCAGTGACAATATGACTTTGTCTTAGAGGTCTATTGAAAAGTCAATATATGAGTTATAAAGAGCTTGCCTGCTACAGCTACAATTGTTTAAGAAGGAATTACTCCTCATCCACTAAACACCTAGCATATCACCCTCATATGTGAAGCAATCTTCAAGACTTTAATTTATTCTATCTAACTATAGGCATCAACTTGTATGCCCTAATGTTTGTTTAATCTAATCTTGTAGCTCAGACTTTCTCGATAGTTGATAAAGAGATTGAAATATTTACAGACAGTGGTTCAGATGGAAAGAATCACCTTCTAGAGAATACCTGTTCTCTTTCTCTTCAGTACCTGTATAGGAGTCATGTGATTTTTGGTTTTACACTGTAGTGGAATTAGATGGGATGTAAGTTTCTGGGTTCATTCTTAGTTCAGTTCAGTACAAGTAAATTAAGTTTGCCTAAATGACTTACATTGCTTCCTTAACACAATCTGGTTTATTTGGCCTGAAATGGGCCAGCAGTAGTCATGAATCCAGTTATCACATCTCAAGTGAGGAGTGATAACTAACAGCTATGGAACTGTCATCTGCTGAACAGCTCCAGCTGTTCTGTAAGACAGCATCTGGTTATATCTCAAATTAACCAAAAAGGTTGAAAAAAAATCAAGAAATATTCTAAGTTATTCTCTTAATTAGTTATTTTTGGGCATTATTTTTGTTAAATATAATATGTATAATGTAAAAATGTGTTACTTTTCTAAGATGTTTAATATTTAGTAGAAATGTTTAAAAGTCTAAGAAGGCAAAATTAAATATGTATGATTTTGTTTAACTGACTTTTAAAGCCTTATATATTTCAGTGAGTGAGATTAGACTACACCTTATGCTAAAATATTATCTTTGCAATATATTTCTTTACAATCATTTATTTTAAAATAACTTTATTAATTTCTCCACTAATACTTTTTGCCTAAGGCTTCTGTAAAAGTTACATGAAAAAAAGAGGGGAAACCCCTCAAAAAACTATGCTAATATTTGCTCGGATAGGTATGCATAAAGTTTCTGAAGATTGTCCTCTTTTGTGAGAAATATAATTGCTAGAAAGGTGACTCTCTAAACTAAAGATTTAAAGACATCTAAAGATCAAAAGGAAAAATGCTGTTTTGTGGGAGAAATACAGGTAGTGTATCTTTTAAACTGCACAGAAAGCCAGATCAAACTGTACAAGCTGGGAAAGAATGGTGTCAAAAGGCACACCAATGAAATATAAGCTCCACATAGCAGTGGTTCCTGTGGCTCCTCTGTGGTTCCTACGAACTTCTTCAGTGTTCAGTGGTGTTTCTGTATAAGGCAATAAGGATGAGAAATGAGGACTATGTTCAGCTCTGTGTCCTCCAGCATTCATTTTTCAGCTCTGAGAGCCCCAACATAAGAAGGCAGACTGTACAGCAGCCTTCCAGTACCTAAAGGGGGTCTATAAAGGGGGGACTTTTTACAAGGCCAGTACCCATAGGATAAGGGAGAATGGCTTTAAACTTAAGAAGAAGAGATTTAGATTAGATATGAGGAAGTAACTCTTCACTGTGAGGGTGGTGAGGCACTGAAACAGCTTGCCTCATCCCTGGAAGTCTTCAAGGTCAGTTTGAATGGACCTTTGAGCAGCCTGGTCTAGTGGAAGGCGTCCTCAGAGCATCAAGCTGGCATTTTTTAACAAATCTCAGTTGGAAATACGTTCCTTTTGTGACCTCACTCTTGGCATTACAAGTGCCCCAGAAATCTTCTAAAGTGAAGTAGGTGAGCTACTGCAAGGTCTATAGAGGAGTGAGACGAATGATATTTTGAGGGGCAAGAAATTTTTTACAAAAAAGTTTAAAGGTGACAAAAGCTTTTGGACCAGAATTAACAAGTGTGCTTTGAGAAGTCCACACGCATTTTGCTAGGATTTACAATTGATCAATAGTGGGTTGAGAGAAGAGAAAAAAATATTCAAGGCTGCTGAAATACCATCACCTACATAGTCATTAGAACACTTGCTGTTTCTTGGTACGATAATATATTGAAGCAATTCATGCCTAACCTTTCCCAAAAACAGGCATGCTCTTTAAAATCGAAAGCTGAATATGCACTAAAAAAATTGTACTGCTTCTCTATTTTCCCCTGAGAGTTACACCAAATCTGTATGGGAAGCTAATCTTTTTCCCCTTGATCGTTATCTCCAGTTCTGGTGACACTCTGTGTAAATGTACTGCAAAACATCACAGTGTTTTGAAGATACCCAATACTTACACAAAACTAATAAAAAGAAGTGCTTTCTTCATTTGAAGAAGAAGGAAATACCAGATCATCTTCCACACAGTATCTACACACTATTAAGAGATACCAGCAACTGATTTTCCACTAGCATTTTTGTTTTTGGAGTTCATGATATCAGTTTGTTTGAGAACTGCCAGGGTTTAGAAGACTGATGAGACTTCAAAATGCACTCATCAATTCCTTAACACATAAATAAGCTTTAGAAACCTGGAAAGAAAATATCAGCCACAAGATCAAAGTTTCATGAAATAATATTAATTTTCCTCACTTTAAAATTCCTTTTCACTCTTGCCAGATATTCTTTCCAGGTTTCATGAAAAAAAGTGGAGTCATCTAAATTATGAAGTTATCTTCACATCTCAAAATTTGTAACAGATCATTTACTACCTACTGAAATATTCCTGGGGCATTCATGACTCACAAAGGCATATCTTGGGTCTGGAACCTCTGTGGGTGTCCCAAAAGTAGTTCTTCCTTTATCTGTAAGTGTTTGATGTGGTCGCTTCCAAATGCCAGAACCAAACTACTATTTTTCTCACGACAGTTTAATGAGTTGATCAGCTAAGTATGGAAATGGGTAGCTGCCCTCAACTGACTGAAATTTTCTGTTGTCAGCATAATCATTTACTTGCCATTAGATTTTTTTTTTTTTCAGATTGTGATTAAGATTTTCAAGTGTTATGTATATTGCTTATCTGAGCCAGCTTTCAGAATGTGATTAATTACCTTTTTACCTTTATCTTAAGTATTAAGAAACTGGGACCATGGTCCAGCCTTGCATCCAACAATATTTTTCTCAATTTTATTTTTGGGGAACAGCATATTAATCAAGGTCTAATCAACTGCTCTGATATCTGCCTTTTGCTACACATAGGTCCTTTTCTCTAATACTGCCTTCAAACACCTAACATATGAGGATCTTAAAGACACTAATAATGTCAGACATTATTCTATGCTCCTTTTTCTAACTACTTATATATCCTCTGCAGTCGTAATGGTGGTTTTTACTCAGAATTCCAGTTTTAGTCTAGGTTGAAGCAAAAGTCTCATGACAGAATTTCTGGCTTCAAACAACTTGGCAAGTTCATTTTGTATCTTTCCTAGATGTTATGCTTGGCTGAAGGAAGAGTAATTTGTCCCATTCACATAGGAGCTATAGAAAGTGTCTTTATCACTGCAAGAATCTAAATTTCCTCACACCCATTAACTAGAAGTTTATAAATATTTTTCATAATTATGTCTATTACCTTATCATAAGACAGATTTTATAAATACATTTCTATTTCTCTCTCAACACAATCTAAAAAGTATAATTAGCATAAGAAATAGCCACTGATATACAAAACTTACATATTCTATGTGAGACTGATTTTTCTGTTGTTGATACTACCTGTCTGATGATGAGCCATAACCTATATAATTTTTCCAGTAGATGATTTCTTCCATTCAGCACAGCTTGTTATCCACAGACCAAAGCTTGTTGTTATCATGAGTTCAATGTTACTTGACTTTTCCAGTGTCAGTGGCCTCAAGCATGGAAATGGATACTGGGCAGTTGTCTTAGTTGTCAGTTGTATTATTACTAATTTCTAATTTCTTTTTGGCTTCCATATGAATGGGAAATTGGCTCTTCAGCAGCCTTTTCCTCCACTTCATTTGCAAATGTCATCTGACTTAAGCTAGTTTAGGCACGGAAAATGGTCAAGCCACAGCAGTATAGGACTCCACAGGTTAATTTCTTTTTATTTCCTTCTCCCTGAGATACTTGTTTACAGCTAGTCAGTGTATGGCTTTATTGTGTCTCAGCACAGAAATACTATTTGGTCTTTTCCTTTAAAAACACAAGGAGACTGAGGACTGGGGAATTAGTGCTACCATGAATTAGAGAATGAGAATAAAAATATAACTTTGGGGATACTACTGTTTACCTTATTCCAGTAAATTTAGCCCGGTAAGTTCCTTGTTAGAAGAAAACAACTCCTACTGTCTCTCTGTTGCTTTTATATCATGTGTGGCTTGCCTGCAGGGGACAGAGTGAAATGTAACTTTATTTACTTTGTCTTAGGGAAAAACAGAGACCTGATTAAAGAGGAGTAGAAGAAGAAAAGCCTCTCTGGGCTCTGTTCTGCAACATAACATCTCAGTGGTTGCTGGAATCACAAATTCTTTGGGTCCCTCACACTGTTAGTTATAAATCTTCTTCTTTAGACCCAGGAGCCCGGTTTAAAATCCAAAGAGCTTAGAAATGTTACCTTAATGCTGTTCTCTGAACAATGCTGTGAGGAAAATGAACTTGCTTACCCTGTTTATTGCAAGCCATATTCTGAAGTCTTCATTTACCTCTGGCAATCATATAAGCAAGCCAATTTCTGTGAACGTTTATTATTTAGCCCCACATTCGGAGCTGGTGAGAGACAGTATTTGCAATATATCAGATGCTGAACAGCCATAAAATATGCCACTGAAAAAAATCCTAGTCCATGCCAAAAGTTTTGAGGTTCAGTCTACTAATTGTAATTCAAACTGATTGAAGCATGTAGAAAGAACAATAAAGTACAAGTTATTTCTATTTCACATAGAAAACACCTACTTTTTATAATGAAAATAATAATGTAGGAACATTGGGGAGCATGCTAATTTTGCCCTGTTGTTATCACATTGCATACCTAGGGAAGGATACTTGTGCAATGGGATTTCTGTATATTCATGCTGTTGTATATTGCAGCTGGAAGTATCAGTAGATGGCATAGGTCCTTCCCCAGGAACT
Organism: Drymodes brunneopygia; assembly: GCA_013400955.1. NCBI lineage: Eukaryota > Metazoa > Chordata > Aves > Passeriformes > Petroicidae > Drymodes > Drymodes brunneopygia. Next base: position 755,008 of record VZTZ01032794.1, read on the forward strand.
GGAGCCTCATCTGTGACTGCATAAAACCTCAGCTTTATCCATTAGAATTTTCTACGTTGCTTAACAAAGGGGATGGAAAAAAAAAGAGTTTATCTACTGACCAATTTATACTTTCTTCATATGTTGGCTAATGGTGCTAATTCAATGGAATGATGATATGCAATCTCAAGGAGAATTTTAATTAAACAATAGTACAAAAATATGTGTCTTTTTAAGAAAAGGTCTTCATAGATACCTTTGATTCTTTTTTGGAAAAATATATTGTTCTCTTTAAACTGCTAAAAAATCTAGTAAGTTTCTAATATTATAAAATTTAACTTTCAATGAAAAAACATGCATAACCTATTCTAGTACTCTCTTTTAAACTTGGAAATCACCAGGGTAAAAATGGGTGCAAAGCTGCTAAGACATCCATGTTAAGTTTATTCCTACTTTTTTCCTTCCAAATTTGGAGATCTAGTTTGCTTACAAGACAGATGATAGAAAATATTCTATTTCTTCAAATATCTCCAGACTTCAAGGGGGAAAAGTGGTACAAAACCCCACTAAGTTGCATTAAACAACAGAAATATACTACTATGATAATCTCCACTGTTAACCTCCATGTTCATACCAATTCTATTTCTAGAATATTTCAAGGTCTTCTGATAATGATCAGGTAACCAGATCTAGTCTAATGCTCTAGCAGGATGCTTTTAATATTTTTATCCTTTAATACTTTTTTAAATTATTTCTTTACATATAATAAGAACTTACATGTTTCAGAAAAGTTTAATTTTAGTTTAAGGAACAGCGGCAGGACAGCTGACTCATCAGGGACTGTAATAATTGACTTCTGCACTAATAAGGTCAGAATGCAAGACGTCACTGAACCAGCTTTCCTGTTCACTCATGCTAGTCATCAGCCTAGTAATGATAATAGCAATAGAAAAATCTGATGGATAATAATAATAATAATAATGGTAAAATCATTAAGTGGCTATGACTCCAAAGTCAGCATCAGAATGTGAATCCTGCACTCAAGAAACCTCCTATACAAAGGTGCTATAAACCAGTGGCTGTACACACAACTTATTACTATGAAGAACTACATAACCATGAAGTGGAATGATTGTATTTGACTTTCAGGCTCCTGTACCAAATGAATGCAATGCTAAGGGGTGAAACAACATTTGTGACTCAGCACCCGTCCTGTTCATGAGTACAATATTTAAATCCCACTGAAATGGTTTTCTTTCACAGTATAGAATCTATCAACAGCAAATGACTGGAAACTAAATTTTCTAGTATCTTGCTCTTTTATGCAATATTTTCAATGTGTCCATGAGTCAGAATGATTTAACCATTCAGACTGGCAGCAGTTTACATACTATTAGCAAAGTAGATAATTGTAACAAGCTGCAAAGCATCAAGCATATTACTTCTATCTCTATTTACTCTTACACATCAGGTATTTCAGTGATTAGAAAGTTTCATTTCAGGAAGGCATCTGAAAATCCCAAGATGTGTTCTGTGAAATTTTCATGAGTTGCAGCTTGTGGGTAGTTTGTTGCTTAGCAGGAAACTTATATAACTGCAATCCGTGTCTCCAATAAGCTGTTATTATAATCAGCTCCAAAATATTAATTAATTTTATCTTCATCCCATTTTTATTTTGCTATAAGAATATTGTCTCAGTAATATACCACTTTCAACAGTAGAACCATTACTTATTTTCAAGAAAGACTTACAAAATATATATGCAGTAGAGAAACTAGCCTTTTTTTAGGAGAAAAATTCATAATCAAATTAAATTCATTCATCATTTACAAATACTAAATGGCTACTTAAGTTTAAAAAATAGAAGGAAAAGATGAAATCCATTTTGAATACATGAGGTACTTTTGTTGCATTTAAACAGAGGAAGGCAGACATGGTAACATAGATACAGAACACTAACAGTGAGATTTAAAAGTATATTTAGAAATTGCACATAATATAAAATTTCTTTATGTTTTGTTTTACTTTTTTCTCAATTTCAGTATTAGTGATGTGTGGAAAACATTTCTTTTTCTTGTGCATGGTAATTTTTTCTTATGGTTAAAATCCATTGCTAGGTACTTCTGTTATGGAAATAAGAACACCTGAATAGGGAACTTATGACCAAAGAAAAATGTAAACCTTTAATTTCCACTTGAATTGAACTAGAACTCATGATAACAATCATAGGCATTCTCATTCATGGAATAAGAATGCCATGTCAATAAAGGCTGAGAGTTATATAGGAAAATGAAATTAAAATTAAATATGTGCCTAATTTTAGGTTTGTTATATAGCACATGAAATACAGTGGACTGATGCCTCTATCTGAAAAAAATCACACTACAGAACAATAACCAACAGTGTCCATTCTAGGTATATTTCTGGAGAATAAAACAAATCCAGAGAGAGTTTTAAGGTCAGCTGAAGATGAAACAGCACAACTTCTGTAAGTGGGCCATCCAAAACTGATTCTTTTTGTGTCATTTACAGAAGGAAAATGTATCTGTTCTACAACTGGACAAGGTCATACCTTGTTATGATGGATCTATGACCAACTGTTTTACACTCAAGAAGCTGTTCTTTTTCAGGATTGCAGAAGTCAGGCTCAAGTTTTTCCAAAAGGTTGGTGGATGAGAACGTACACAATTTTGTGAAGATAAAGGGCAAAAAGACCTTGATAATTTTGCAACCTTACAAAGGTAATTTCTGTGAAGTTCCTATATATATATATATAACAGCTCCTATAAAGACAGAGTTCACTAAGTATTATATGTTTTCAAAGAGATTTTATTTTTGATCTGCTGCATGAATGTTCTATCCTCTGTATCCTATAGCAAGTGAATAATTGCTCATTAATAACAGGCTAGAAGAACAAAATGTAACTGAGAAGTCCTCTTGTTATGCAGTGTCTAAAAATTATATTTAACTTAGAAATCGCTCTGCCGGCAGCTAAAAAGAGACATTATCTCTAAGTACCTGAAAGGTCTAATCATGAGAGGACACTAGGCGAGTACTGTACTAGCTGGAAAAAAAGATGGACCCTGATGATAAAACTTCAAGTACAAATTTAAGGTAAGAAGCAGAAACAACAAATCTTAAAGGAAAAAAATAAATAAAGAGTCAATAAGTGTTCTTGAAAAGAGTCTTGAGAAAGAGGTCTTGATACACGAAGATGTCTTATGTACGTTTAGTCACAAGAGTATACCCTTTCTATCAAAAGATATGAACCAGCACAGCAGCTGGTCTGTATTAAGGAAAACTTCATGTAAGTAGACCTAAACCATCCTTAAATGTCCTATTTAGAGGCATAAGACATGATTCAGAAGACTGATATATAAGCAATTAAAACACATATGTGGGCTAAAGAAATTATAATTAGCATTGACTCTTATTCAAGCTTTAGCTTTTAGCTATTTTCGGACAGCATAAGGTAAAGCTAGTAGAAAACTTATATGAATGAAACATCATAGTAGCATCATTGCAATGTACTGATGTTAAGTTTTAATGGTAGCAACATAAACCAGGTGAATCCAGATGAGTCATGAACTGAAATTATGAAAATAAGCTTAAAAACAAGAGAGAGATACAAGGCTAAATAATTTGAAATTATTCTGATTTTAGAAAGAATGAGGCAAAGAGAATTTTCAAGCAATAAAGCATAAAGTCAGACTTCCATTATAACAAAAATCTAAACTCATTATTTTGAGATTCTTGTAACCTTTGTTCTGAAAATAAACTCTAGGAAAGCATCTGTAAATTACCTACCCTGTATTTTTTTGCCTGTCTTACACAAACTTACCAGTACAGAGTTGCCCTGATGGTAATTTGAGTTTTTTCTTTTTGTCTGTTTTTCAGACTATAAACATTTTATTTCTGTTTGGAACAAACAAAAATGTTGATATCTTCCAAAGAGTTTGTTCTTGGACTGTCATGATTCTGATTTCTCAATCTAAGTTCAGAATTTAATATATGTTAGAGGTACTTTTCCATATTGGAACCTAAATTGGAAGTTAAACTAAGGTGTAGAAATTAAAAGAAAATTTTCAATTAATAATATAGACTGAAACTAGAAAATGGACAGTTAACTTGATGGAGGATAAACACAGTATTTGTAGAGTTATAGAAAATTCATGTCTGAAACAACATTTAGCAGAAAACTCAGCACAATGCTGAAAACTTAGTAAATGAAGAAGGTTAAAATTTCCAACAGATTGTAATGGATGTAATTTTTTTAACCTACATATGGTTTATATTTCTGATTTTGGGGCTGAGGTTGTATTCAGATCAGTTCTGATCTGAAGTCCTGTTATTCTAGTGTTGTTGAACATTAGGTACTGCAATTTCCAATGAGATGCTAAATGAGTGGTTTTTTTTTGGCCTATATAAATCTTAAGCATATGTTACTATAATACAGAAAGTGGGTAGACTTTACATACGGAAAAGATTGTAATTTCATATACCTCACATAAACTTACACGAGGAATTTTGCCATATGAAAACTCAACACAGAAGCAACCATGGGGTTTGCAATTTACAACACAAAAACTGTTTCTGCCAAGATATTTTCAATTACAAATATAATCCTTAAGACTCATGCATCTATGACTTAATTGCAGCTAAGATGAGATTCAGGCAGGTAAGTTCTCAAAAGAAGCATAGAGTAAAACACAGAAATAAGCATCTGTTATCTGAAATAGCATCTGTTATCCTTCACTGGTATATATAACAATAATCTTAATTTACAGGACATTTTTCTAACAGAGATATTTCCTTGTTAAATTCCAGACATTTATTCTAGATATAGTTGTTATCAATAGAAGGGAAAGAAGGAGAGGAAGAAAGTGGGTTTAATTAGCATCATCTAGACTTTTTTTATTAGTCTCCATTGAGAAGGTTTGTCTCTGCCCAAACATGTTTAGATTAGAATTTCTGATGATATAACTATGTTTTCCTCCAAGAATTCCTTATTGCAAAAAAAGGAAAATTACAGAAGAATGTACATAATAGAGGAAGATCCTAAATTTTTTTTAAGGGTCATTGTAGACCCGTTTTTACAGAGATTCATTAGCAATAATGATTAATAAGTTGGATAGCTATATTTCTACTTTATACTATCATAACTGTAGAAAGGTTAAATTTTATATAATGAAGACTTTTTGTAGAAGTTCACATTTTTAGTCTGGATGTAAATTTATCTTCCAGGTGGAATTTACTTTACCTATCTTGGCTTCTACTGTGTTGATATCCACTCTAGAGATAGTTAGTGAGGTTACTTTTGTAATCACTGCAGAGAAGCAGGTTGCTCTAATGCAATTCATTCTATCCTGAGGCAAAAAAAATGTGCCTCTTTCTCTTCATTAAAGGTCTTCAGGTAGCCAGCATAGATGCAGAATAAGAGAAAATGGTATATACTTTTCATATGCTTTGCATATGCTTCTCTATCTGAACATGCCCAGGCTGTAGTGGAAGATTGGCCTTACTGTGTTTCTTGCAGTCTGTGCAGCTGAAATCCTGAATATATCTCTGACAGGTGGGAAACAAAAAACTGTACTGAAAATTATATTTTTTCTCCAACAGAAATGGGATGTTATATTTGCTTCATCTATTTGATATTAAGGAAATAATTTAAATGTTCAGATAATATTTAAAATATTGCAATAAATGTTTTTTTAAGATGCAGTTTTGCATCTTAAAATTAGAGTATTTCCTTGGTGCTAGTGACCCTAAGAAATTTAATGATTGGGTGAGAATCAGGAACCTGGTTCCATAAAGACATGTATTCATATTTGTATATGTCAACTTTTAACAGCCTGATTTGTTCCATGCTATTTATAGTATCTGATAATAAACAGCATAAATGAACAGTAAATATTTTCAAGCAGGAGGGAAAGAAGGAGGAAAATAAAATGTTTATAAAATGTTTTAAGTCAGATGAAATAACATTCTTGCAGGCCTGAGTGCATTTCCATCATGGTATTTATTTATTTGAAGGTTAATGCATAAATATATAAAGATAAAAAGCTTTAGGCATCCTGAGTATGCTTAAAGAAAACAAACCAAAAGAAACAGTAAGTTTAATATATGAGGTGAAAGTGTTGTGAAATACAGGAATCAAATTCTCCTTGCTTGGGGCAATGCAGATCTCTTTTCCTTTGGCTTATATGGGCACTAGTTGGAATCTAACTTAGAGTAAGGAGTATATACCTTAAAAGTAATTTTTAAAGTTATTTTATGAAATACTGCTGGCTTTCTGCTTTAAAGGTTACTTATGAAGTATTATTTTCCATTAGGATGAAACATGATGCTCATCTGTATTATAACTTTTCCAATTTTATTGCATATATCCAGAATGATCTGCACATTTATATATAACTGAGTTATATTCTGAAAAAAAATGGCTGAGAAAATGTGCAGCTAATCACTGTAACTTTTTCAACTTTTTTTTCTTTGTCTTTTATGGTAACAAGTCAATATTGCAGAAATAAGACTAATACAGCACATATTTTTTACTACTTCAACAGCATACAGTAGTCTACAGAAATATTTATTCTAAACTTTGCCTGTGGAAGTACAAATACCTCTGAAAAATAAACAAAATCAAAAATCTGGTTATATCAATCAGTATTTACAATTCAAAAACATTTTTCTTCCAGTAGACCAACATTTCCTCTGAGCTACTTTTCCTTTCTCTGCTTCCTCTGGCTGTGATGAACATGTTCAGGTAACCTACTACCTATTTACTTATGCCCTGCCTCTTTGTAAGAGTGCCCTGATGCTGTTTCAGTGAGCAGGCTTGAAAATAATTAATTGCAAACATCAGAGCAGATGAACTGAAATATCTAATGAAGTCTCTGAAATATCAAGGAATAAGAGTCTGGGTGTCCCAGGAGGTTGAATCAGAGGTTAATAATCAACTAAACAGTGCCAGGGATGGTTCTTCAACACTAAAGCAAACTGATTTACTTTGGTTGGACATGCCAAACTTTTGAAATCTCTATTTGTTTCCAAAACAGTCAACAGGACAGAGAAGTAGAATAGTCACATCCTTTTCTGTGCAAACCATCCAGCCATCCTGTGAATAATTTGGGGGAGGATGAAATGGCCTAAGCCAAAACAATACTGGGCAGAGACGTAACACATAAATGAGATTATTAACTATCTCTACATCAGAAGTGTTTGTGATTTGATTTTCTAAGACATAGCTGCTCATAGACACCCAACCTGTTCCATTAATGGAGATGACAGTGTCACTGGAAGAGTTCAAAATTTAAAAAAATATAGAAAAATGTTATTACATTTGTTATTGACCATGTAAGAAGCTCTAGTGATTCACTGCTTCCCCACATCACTGCTGATAGGCAAAATATAAGGAGATGTTGTGTCTTTGCATGTTACTTGGTTTTGAGTTTACAGAGTGTAAAACTTTTATGCTGGGGCAAAATAGTCCTGTTGTCCCCCTTGCTGCAGTGGGGCAAGTGTAAGGCAGAATGAAAAATTTAAAAGCTCAGACACAGAAAGCATAATCAAGAGAAAGCAAATTTGATAGCTGTTGGGAAATATTAGATATGGTGGATTTTGGTGGAGGGGTTTTTTTCCATTTGGTTTTGAAGTTTTGGGATTTTTTTTTCACTGATCAGCTTTCTATAAAAAGAAGAAGCCATTTAGATGAAATCTTAGCATCTAAAAAAATGTGTCAGTTTCAATAAAACTTTTTGACTGAAATTCAGTGTGGAAAGAGTCTAAATATTTTGCATTGGGAAAATGAAACATTTTTATAGTGATGTTTTTGTTTTCTTTTTACAGTGAAAGAAAAAGAGTAAGAGAAGAAATATATCTATGCACTTGACATAAAAATGAAGAATGTGTGAGCAAATATGCAATTTTTTTTGCATTTGAGTGAAAATGGGGAAATTATGGGAGAAACTAAAAAGGAAGGGAATAAATTACAAAAGAAAGATGTGATAAGAGGATATGAACATTTATGCTCACAGACTATTTTAGGCCTTAGTTGTAAGGGAACATTAGTCATATTTTCCCATGTGTGTGAAAATATGTATGCAAGATGTCCTTGTAGATTACTTTTTTTTATGTTTCCTGGACTGAATTTTCATTGCAGCCAAGTGTCAAAATGGTTGAGTATCACTGGTAGCCATCTGAATGAATGTTTCTTAGTGCCGAAACTACAAGTACCTAATTGAAAATTTGATTTTTCTTAGACGTACTTTGCAAGAACTGAGCACATAGCCTTCTAAACCCTTTAAAATTCTTAAGTTTGTATTTTCTAAACTTGAAAATTCATCCTATGGCATTTTTTTTTTAAGATTCATAGTCTGTAAATGCATATTACAACATTTTAAGTGCTTTTGCCTTTTGGTGAAACCTTGGTATATGCTGGTTTCTCTTCTCTGAAGATGAGCTTTAGAGATCATTCAAATTAAACATCACAGCAAACAGAAGCCATTCTGTGGAGAAGCATCTCCATACAAATGACTATTTGTATAAATTCTACTTCTTGCAGAGAATGTCATTATAAAGTAGCACACTTAGACACTTATCTCTTGTAGAGAACATCTAGGTTGGTAAAACTACTTTTTTCACTCCACAGTCATCTATTGAAACTCTCACACTTCTTTCAGGATGAAGAATGTCTCCTCTTTATGATGTTCATTCCCTTTAAAGCATGGCTACGCAAGTATAAGACTTACAAAGACATTACAGAAGCAAAAGGAATGGGTAAGGAAGAAATGAGCACATTCATCAACAAAAGCTTTAATATACTTGTGGCAGCAAGTGAAGTCTCTCTCCGTATATATATTGTGACACAAAAGTAAGATATTTCTATATGGTATATATATATATATTACTAAAGACATAGAATATGAACTTTCCATTGCTATATCAGACCTTAAACCATTTCATCATTGCACTGGAAGGTACTAAGGTCTATTTGTACAGAGCCATTCATTCAGAGGTACTTTGCACATTGAATAAGGAATTTGTATTTGAAATCTGGTTGAATTACAAAGATGTTATTTTGAGGTTTTGGAAAAATATTCCACCATTTAGTCTGATATTTCCATTTATGTCTTCAGTCTTTACTGAAATGCTTTGGTTCGGTTTGGTTTGTGACTGATATTTGATATTCAAGCCAATAAAATATTTTTATAATCCCTCTGTCTTTAGAGTTTTTAGAGTTCATATCTGGTCTTCAGTCACTTTAATTGTGTAATTTTTAATTTATCTATGTTTAAAATATCTGACTACCTTATTTTAAAAACATATTATGTCAATGAAGTCTAGAAACAAAAGTTCAGTTAAGTTAAATGTTGAAGTTCATATCCCGTGAGTAAAGAAAGGACATCACTGAAGAATTTGTTGCCTTTTTTCCTCTTTCGTTTGGAAAGTCTAATGAAAAGCAAATATGGTAGAAAGAGCTGATGAGTATCATCAGCACAGGGAGGCTAAAAGACTGCTGGATGAAGGTACAGAGCTCTTTCTGTAAGTTCATAATATTTGGAAGTCCAGTGTAAGTTTCTGAACAGGTGCCTTAACTACTGAAACTCCTTCCTTGAAGGAGAAGTCTCAATGATAGATTTTGCTGCTTCTGGTTGGCAATGCTGCTTTCCAGTCGCTCAGAGTGATCCTGTCAAGTACTCAGCAGTGTGATCCCCTTAGGCTGAAACTGTTTCAAATATCACAAGCTTAGAGCTGAGTAACTTCCGTTTGTGGTTTTGTTTTAGAGATGTCTCCTCTCACTGTTGCAGGAAGAGATTAATTTATAAGCCATCATTTTTCTGTTTTCTTTGACTAGGGAACGCCAAAGATTAAGTCACTTATAAAACCCTTTTTTGAAGGCAGTGGATGTCCTGGAAATATCACTATTCTGTTATGGGAAAATAGAATCCAAACATGACACATTGGGAAATGTGCAAACTGATCTTTCAATGCATAACTGATACACAGAGAAAAACCAGGTGGTGTTCTTATAAGTACAGCATGATAATGAGCTCATTAAAAGGATCTTCAGTTTTGATGCCAGCACTCTAAAGATACTGATCAATAATAAAGGCTTATTTTGTAGGAGTTCAAATATGATATTCAAATATGAATAACAGTGCAGATGTTTCTGATATATCTCAGGTTCTCCACCAGTCAGTTTTTAATTGTCTCACGAATCTTTACTCTTTTAAAAGTTAAGCATCTGGCCTAGAGACTATTTAGTGAAAATGTCACTTCCCCTGACACTGATTGTGGGGTGGGACAAATTTTTTTACCATATTTACTTCATTCCTTTGATCATAGATGATACATGTTTTGTCAAAATTCAGCTTAAAGGAAAATCATTGTCTTTCTAGATAATTTGTCAAAGAAAAAGTCACATGAATTTACTCACTAATTGTTTCCATGATGAATTTTCAGAAAGAAGCAGTATTAAATCTCATTTATGTGCATATAATGAGGTCATGTGGCTGGAAGCTGACGCATCCAAAATGGAATGTTAAACATGACTGTTGAAAATCTCAGTTAAACTAGAGATAAGTTTGTTCCATTGTCATTCATTATTTCTGTATTAAGCTCAGCTGCCTGAAGCATTCCTATGTGGTAGTTTAGGTAAATTGGAAGTACAGACTTGATGGAAAGATTGCATATAAAAATCTATTACCTTTTTTTACATGACAAGTCTGAAGACATTATACGTATAGTTACTTCTAGCCTTAAGAGTACATAAACTGATTTTTAAAACAGGCTTTTCTTTTAGACAAGAAAAATTACAGTAAAATTGTCACAGTGATATAGTTTATATTCAAATTATTCTGGTACTTCACAATGCTTGTATTCCTCATTTTACTGGTGATGTTCTCTCCAGGTAAATCAAGTGCAAAAAGACAAACTGAAAAGCGATTTTTGTAGGCCACTTTAAAAACACCTATCCATAAAATGATGGGTGAACATGAAATGATCCTGATGACATCATCCATATAATGAAATTTAAAATATAGATCTGTTTTCTTGGAAGTACCTCAGATATCTTGTTTAATATAGGAGAGGTTTGGAGAGGTTCGGAGAGGTTCAGAGAGGAGACGAGAGGAGAGGAGGTAACATATTTGGCCTGCAACACAGAAATATTTCTGTTCTTAATAACTGGTGAAAAGATACAAAATTACTGAATTTCACTTTGCAGTTTAATTCATTGCTGTCACTGAGACCATCTAAAGCTGAATCATAAATCAAAGCCATGATGATCTTTCTGATAGAAATGTTCGGGTTCTGTGACATCAGTCATAACAGTTAAATGACTATCAGATTTTTGTTTCTCTTTCTCATGGCAATATTAACCAGAAAGATGGAAATAAAACTGACCCCATTTAGAATATTAGTGTTTGATTTTTTTGTCATTAGTAGAATTCATAAAACTTTGAAATGCCTTCAAAGTCAGAGCCTGTCATTTAGTTTGCAAGGAATACAAATAAAATGAAAGAATCTTCTCACACTTAAAATTTTGTTTCAGCTTAACTAGGGAAAGGAACATCCATTGTAGATTTATGCAAAATACAAGATACAGTATTGCTACACCAGTGAGAGAAGCAATCAAAAAATGCTCATGAAGCTCAAATAAGCTGGAATTTCAGCCAGAAATTACAGCTTTCCAGGTAATCCTCAGAATTTTGAGATTTCTGTACAGTTTTTGATATATCATTCTTAAGCCTTTTATTTGGAATTAGACCATCCTTCATAGGATTCATCGGCAGCTTTGAAAATATTTTGAATAGAGATTATTTTCTATGTATGCCATTGGAACATGCTAAGAGGTTTATATCCAATATTAATAGATTACTGATGTCTATTTACACCTAGTAAAAAAAATAACTATTTTAAATAAAATTTCCTCTGTAATGTCAAATAGCCAACTGAAAAATTTTGTCAAAAAATGTTTCACACATGCAGAAACAAGTTTTTTGTTGAAAAGGTCTTTTCCCTTTCAATTCTGTTATAAAGGATAGAAAACATTGCACATAATAATAATTGAATCTTTGAACACTAATCATATAAAGAGAGATTTAAACTATGTAATCCCCCTTTTGGACATAAAAATCTTATTTATTAGGAATGTATTTCTTTCCAGATTATTTACATCATCTTTTAGTCAAGATACCTAGCTTATTTATGTTAAAACTGGCAATACTGATAAGGTTTTAATTTAAAGATCTCAATCCATTATGTATCACAAATACCCTTTTTATATTTATCTGTATTGTTTTATATTATTCTTTAAGGAACTGTTCTTATCATTTAATCGTTATGGTTTAAAATAGAAAACCAAAAGTAGCAGCTCCTAAGTGCAGTTTCTCATAACATCTACAAAATTTTCTTTTGCAGAGGTGGAAAGTTTACCATGTACATTGTTTGGATCTCATGTAACCAAACACAGACAGTGGACTCTGAGCTGGTCAGCCCAAGATCCTTTTGCAACCAATGAAATGAGGCACTTTAAGAGATTATGCTGGACAACTTTGCCTTAAAATTGCTTTCTTCTTCTGTCAGTACAAAAGTAGAATTGCTAATTCATCTACTATTTCCCCACTTATCTTCTAAACAGTAAGTTGGACTGAAAATATTTGGGGTTTTTATGTGCAGATAAATCTGTGGCAAAGACTCTATGACCTTACTTTATAAATAAGTGCAAGAGTGGATTTTTCATTCTCTAAATGTATATTAGCTCTTAAAAATACTGTAGCTTTTCATTTTATGTTTTACTGAGAATCACTTGAAGTTAATTGAAAACATTGAAACAAATTGTAAGAACTCCAGTCAACTTTCTTATGCCTAGGGCTTACAATAATTTGAGTGCCTGAGTAAAGCTATAGGTTATGAGCTATTGGCCTTTGAAATTGATTATTTGGGCCTTACATTTTTATCTTTGCTGCTAAATAATTTCTTAAAAACACATTTTACGATTATTAAGTAGTACTGATCTCATGAAGAAGAGAATTCCACCTTTTGTGTGATCATTTGGGATTTACAGCATTTGCTTTGAATCTTCGGAAGCCATTCATATATAGAATCAACTTTTGTTTGTCATTAACATAAAGAGTTCTTTTTAGGCTTCATACCACAGGACTAAGAAGACAAGGTTAACTGTGACCCTAAAGTTGGCAGCAACAGCAAAATGTTTCTTTCTGAACTTGCTTGTGCACGCAGACACAGAAGGCTGTGGCATTGCTACTGAAACATGTCTGTGGCTCCCTGACATGTTCGGAGGGCTGTAGGTCCAGCAGCTGTATATATTTTCTCCTCTGAGGAGATTACAGTGTACAACAAGCCCTAGAAATCTCAACAAAATTTGAAGAGGTAAGTCAGAATGCAGTAAATGAAGGTGATCAGAATATTTTCTAAAAGGCACAGGAGCTCAAACAAACCCATACATCCATAGAAATAATGTACAGCTTCTGAACTCCCTTAACTGTTAATAAAGAGTGAGAGGTTGTGAGACCATTACAAGGAAGTATAATTCATATTTGTGTTGATCATATTCTTCCTTAGGTATCTTCTGATGACCATGGTTGAAACTGGGATGCATGATACGCAGCTGTTCTTAGAGTTTTAAGTGGTTATTTTAACTGGTAGCCAGAAGAAAAAGACTAGATAGTCTAATTCTGAAATAGCTAACCAGAGATTCTATTAAGTCCTTCTGGCCTTGTCTATATATTTGGCCCCCAGACAATCTACCTCAAAGTATTAAAAACACTTTAAAATTGTTACTGACCTAAGTATTAAGTAGCAAATATTCCCTATTCTGGGACTGTCTGAAATGAGGAGCTATCTCATAGATGTAAGTTACACATCTCACTGGATGTGATCCCAGACCCTACAGTGGGACAGGTGAATAGCTTAGAGAACTGTGGTTGTTCTCTGCTTTGAACATGGCATTAAATAATGAAACCTGCAACATAGAGGAAGGATAGGGCTAACACTGTGCTCTTGTAATGGGTCTGAGAAATAAAAGCTGCATTCCTCTAGGTGCATGAGCACTTGTTTTGTTTTATTGTTTTAAAACTTACACTGAAACTCAATGGCAGATGTGAGATAAGTTGGAAATAACAATTATTAGCAAGAGTAAGGAAAAACTAACGATGCAGACAGTGTTCTTGGGTAAGTAGAACTCTGGACAAATGATCTCTCATTATAAAAGCAGGAGAGCATAACAGCCTACACTTCCCAATCTTGAGCCTAGCCTGAAACTTACTGCTAAAAAAAACTCCAGACATAGTTGAAAAAAATTCCAACCCATTATCAGATCTAAGATTGAACATTTTCTTGATATTGAACCTGAGATGCTGAGATGGATTCTGAAAGGTAGGAAAAGTGTTCAGGTCAGCCAAGCTCTTACTATTTCTTCGAAAGAAAATACTCTCATTTCAGGAGAAATTCTTGGAAACAATTCTGAAACAAAAAGAAAAGAAAGATTGGAGAACAAATTGCATCTCTTGAAGAAGGAGAAGAAGTGAAAGGACTCTGCCCTGGAACATGAATGACAAGGAAAAGAACTTTGATTAAAAAGGACGCTTTGTCTTATTACATGGACAATGATTTTGACCTAAAGATTTGATTGTTGTTTGATATCATTAAAGAGTTGATGTTCTTCTGTTTGTTTTATAGCTTATATTTAATATGCCACTTAATGGACCTGCTGATTATACCTGTATGGAATGCATGAGGTTATTTTATGTGTACTGAAGTGCATTATGGCCACTTACTGGCACTTAGCAGTATTAGCTGCCTCACTATTACTAATATTGACCTTTAGCTTTGTGTTGTGAAGAACTGAGGAACTGCCAAGACTCATTTTTTTTCCTCACAAAATAGAGAACAATTTGTTTCAATAGTTGCACTTCCAAGTGCAAATTTAGCTTCGGTGTCCTCTGTTACCCCTGAAGGTCACACACTGCAAAAAGTGTGTGCTTCCAAATACGGTCCAAAAGGACATTTATAATTAACTCTTCTGAGGTGTGTATTTGGTTTTGGTTTTAATTCCCCCTGCATGGGTGCTTACTACTAGTAGTAGTATGAGTAGTATTAGCATAAAATAATGCTTGCCTTTGCCTCCTGAGACTTTTGAGGCCAGCCTGGTGAGATTCTTTGGTTTAGATCCCAATCTGAAACATTCAGTGTAGGACCATTCATATGCAAATCCCTAAACTTATTCTGGCGGAATGTCCTTGCTAAACAGTGGCAGTATTTGGATTTTACAAAGTTCTTTGTCCTGGCTTAATTCTCCTTTTCTCTCTCTTTAAAAAGCAGTATAAAATATCAGTAGTACAAACTACTGCAGGTTATTTGTTCTAGAATTGAGATACTATAGCTTAAAAGATGATATAGTATACTGCACTGTCGCCCTGGTTTTACAGGGCCCCATAAGTTGTAACACTGTAGCTGTAGTTTCCCATGCCTTTTCTGTAAACATGGTCCTTGTTTTTCTTAACTGGCCGGGATTGTTTTGCACTTGTGGAATTGTTTTTCATTCCTTTCCCTGGGGTGGAGAAAGATGATTGACCATGTCTTTGTCCTGTAAACCTTCAGGGGTGTTGACCCCTTTCACCAATCCTTGATTGTCTTTAGAAACATATAAAAATAGGTAAATAAAGAAGGGCAGGCCTTTTGGTCGGTCCTGCCTGGAGATTCAACTGCTACTCTGAGACCCACGTGTTTCTTCTGTTGCCAGCTGAGCAACACTGCACCAAAGAAAAGATACTGGGAAGGAGAAGCTTGTCCTTTTGCTTGACATGACTCTTATAAAATATATTTTTATTGTAAAAGCTGATTGAAATTTCTTTTTTTTTTCCTCACACTACAGTATCCTGTTTTATTACAGCCTATCTTTTTAGATGGGTATGGATTTTACTCAATTGACTGCCCATAGTCATCCGTTGCCATTTTAGATATTTATTCTTGACATCTTGCACTAGTTGTGTATGGGATAGAGTTATTTTAGTCCTAGTAATTTCTATGGTGCTATGATCTGGATTTGCAATGAAAACAGTGTTGATAATGCAGTGATGTTTTAGCTACTGCTGAACAGTTCTTAAACAATGTCAATTTCTTGTTTATCACATTTCCCCACCAGCAGTAGGGATGGAGATACACAAGGATTTGTGGAGAGATACAGTCAGGACAGCTGACTTTAACTGACCAAAGGATTTTCCCATATCATATGGCATCATGCTTAGTAATTAAAACTGGGGGATGAAGGAGGAAGGGCAGGTGTTGGGAGTGATGACCTTTGTCTTTCCACATCACCGTTACATGTAGTGGAGGCCCTCTTTCCTGGGAATGGCTGAATGCCTGCCTGCCTGCCCATGGGAAATGGTGAATGAATTCTTTGTTTTGCTATTTCTGTGTGCTTGGCTATTGCTTTCCCTATTAAAATGTTTTGATCTCAACCCATGAGTTTTCTAGCTTTTAGCCCTCTGATTTTCTCCTTCATCCTACTGTAGAGGGTGAGCAAGCAGTTGTGTATGGTGAGCTGCAAGTCCAGAGTTAAGTCACAGATATGTGCAGAGGACACGTGCTCTTTTGTAGTGGCACCTAATGCTAGTAGTTACACCTGGATGCTAAACAGGACAGATTTGGGCATTTCAAGTGGAATTTCCAGGTGTGTAAAACTGAATACCCTACATGCATGACCTGTGTTCAGAGAAATTAAAAATTATGGCTTGCTTTAGTCTGACCATTATATCTCTTCAGATGCTTCACAGAAGGATTCATGTGAATAAATGAATAAATCCTGTAGCAAATTATGAGAGGAAAAAAACCCCAAAAAAACAACAAACAATCCCACAGTAATTCCATATGATTATCTGTTTGGACATTTACATTGTATATTCTTTAAGGAGTGACTCATCTGTGTATCATTTGGGTTAGGACTTGGGTTCTCAGAGAAAAAAATTGTTTTGTTATTAAGACCTTAGCCACACATATATCATCAAAAGATTCTGAAAGCCTTGTTTTCAAATTGAGTTTACTTACAATGAAATCCTGTTTTAGGGGCGGGGGAGGAAAGGGAAGGAGGAGTTGGTCATGCTTGTATGCACCCAATTTGCAAACGAACACTTCTAATTGGTTTTGCACCGCTCCTGGGTTAGGCAAAGGTCTCAGATAGCAGGATCCTCATTAAACTGTTATTTGACATTGCTTCCTCTGAAGAAAATAAGGAGGGGGCAAATCAAAACTGTAACCTTTGTTAGTAAATAGCAATGAACATTCTGGGAAACAGCTTTTAAAATAATTGGTACAGTATGTTGTTGTTTAGAAGAGAAAGGAAGAAAAAACTCCTAAAGAAAAATGTTAAATGCTGAAAAATATTTTTTTTCTTGTGGATGCACTTGGACACTGAGAATGCTAAAAACTAGTAATTTGCATTTGTCTAGCAAACTTTCATCTGTGCACTTTCATTTTGGCAATAGAGGTCCAGGGAGACATACAGAACTAAAATCTTCTAAATATCAGCAAGACTTAGGATTTATGTTTGCCTCTTTTTACTTAAGAATTATTTGTGTAGGAATATTGCTGGACTCTAAAACCTCTACAAGTATCCCCTTTTCACCTAGTCTGTGGGCTTAGAGTGAAAATTTCTTTACTGGTGTTAGTTTGGTATGCTCCATTATTTGACACTAACTGGTCATGAAGAAAAGGGCAAAATATATTTATTCATATTCTCTTTGCCAACTCACTCTGAAGGAACTCCACTGTATTATCAGCAACAACACCAGAGAATCTCAGGTCAGAGATGTTACACTTGTCCTCCTGTTCATTCTTCCTACATGGAGAGTATTCTAAGACAGATTTATGCTGTTTGAACTATCAGATTTACATGGAATGTCACGATTTTGTGGTCAGTATCTTAAGGACAAACACATCTAGAACACCCTCATAGCTTATACTCCTTGTTGTTCTAAACCAATAAGTACAAAGCTGTAACTGAGCTCCTGAACTTCAAAAGAAAAAAAAAAGAAAAAAATGGCAGCCAGGCATACACAATGTTTCAGAATACCAAAATAGTCTGGAATGCCTCCGTCTTTCCTTTGGTTCACATTTATTCTTTGCAATTTTTGCCAGTCTTCCTCCAAAGTAACATCAGAAGTAGTTATGTACACCAAAGAATGAAATATTAACTAAAGGACCCTCTTAGTTATACATTCCTTTAATCCTGAGGCTGCAGAATTTCATTTATGCCATTCATATGCCATATGTTTAATACAAAACTAATCTAATCTATGTTTCATCCATCAAAAATTTTCTTTAGGTGTTCTCCTGCAGTTCAAGATCAAGGATATTACCTATTAACAAAATTTCTTTATCAGAAGTGCAGTTGTTCATGAAATCTTGTATGGGAAAGCATTTAAATATAAAATTAACTACCATTTTAGGTCTATTATTGGAGTGTTAAGACTTCAGCAGGTGCAATAGATATCTAGGACAGATTTTATTTACAGCAATGTATAATGCTTCTCTGGGATGGGCACTACCTGTTTGAATACACCTAATAGCAGTAACGATTGAGAAGATATTGAATTAAATGACTGAATTAATTGTACCAGTAAATTAATTTTTAATCCTAGTCATATGTTGTATGGGCAGTCAAGGGAACTGCACAGCCACCCTTATGTCAGCTTTTGCTTTTTTTGTTTATTTGTTCTAAAGGCAGAAATTGACACTCTTTTGTAATAAAGCTAAGTGGCATGGATCTTGGATACACTGAACATTTATTTGCTATTTCTTCCATAATGTACACTAGGAAGAAAAATTAAATTATGGTTTCATTTTCGTAGTTTTCCTCTGGCTCTGAGGTGTCTTCATGTACATTCCAGAGAGTTACTACTTTGTTTCCAGGTATTATCATCTGAGACACTGTACCAGAGCACTAGAAAAACTGACTCAAAAATTGCCTCTATTGTTCAGAAGAAGAAGCGGTTTTCTCTTTGCCTCTTTGACAGGAATTCCTGGAAGCCAAAGTTACCCCAGTTTTTAAAGCTTAGTCTCAGTTTATGAGATATCTAGATAACTGTAGGCATGATTAGTGATTCTCAAATGGAGTATCTGTACATTCAAAATTTTGGCTATATTTACAAAGAAAATACAGTAGCAAAACCTCAATTACTAATATCATTTGAAAGCTGCTTTTGAAAAAGAAGTGAGGTAGAGTCACCTAAAAATCATGTCTGACTATCTCTGTGTGAGGTGTGCATATTGTCAGACACATATTAGTTATATGATTGCAATTGTTCAATTAACTTTGAGGATTTTTATTGAATTTCAGATAGTTTAGGCTATAGTAAATACATAAAATCCACACCTTTTTACAGTTCATTAATAAAAATTGAATTTAAAGGTAAAAATTTTAGAAAGCTGAATGGAGATAGCTCTAAAAATAGAGCAGCATTTTCAAATCAGCATTTTCAAATGTTGAAACATGAAACACCATAGCCTATGACCATTCCTATTACACATTGTCTAACATCTATGGTCAAGACAGCATCATGATAAGAACATGTATGCTTTATAAAAAAAAATTATTAAGAGTTTTCTATCTTGAATTAATATGTCTTCAATTTTATAAACTCATTCTCAAATTAAGAAGTCTCACATCACTAGTTTCCTGTGAAAATAATTCCTCTGAGTCTGCCTGTCAGTGTCCTAAAAAAGAAACCCATGACCATTCCTCAGTTATTTTGGGATATCAATATATTTATTCAGCCTCACAAGGGAAGTTTTATCAAAGATATTAATCTAGGAAAATGCCTAAACTTAGAAAATATAAGGTTTGTATTACCATCAGAAATTAGTCTAAGCTAAAATATCTGGGGTCCTTTAAAATCAGCAGAGATAGGCTGTAGGTCCACCTTCTGCTTCTAGGTTTCATTTTCTGGGGCTTCATACACAGCTGGGACACTGTCCTGGCCTGCCTCAGGTCAGGATCTCACTGCTTTCCTCTTTAGCACACTGACATTCTGGCAGACATCCAGCTTAAACTGGGAACCTGCATTAAAACTGGCTAGAGCCAAGTAATCATTTACCAAACTACAGAACAGAGGATTATAAGGAACACAGACACCTATCAAAATCTGGTAATTTCCTTTAAAAAATGAATAAGAAAAACTGGTCAAGAATCAAAACTGACTCAAATGTCTTTTAAGGGATTTTTTTTTGGTACTATACTTTTAAATGCCCAGAAAAAAGATCCCATTAGCTTCCTAGGAAGGCCATTTTTGTGCACAAAACCTCAACATTTCAAAAGTGCTAAATTCTAATTTAAAATTTCTTCACAAAAAATTAAGCCAATTTATCTGTTCCGGTGACCATGAAGCACAATGGAGACTATGGGAAAAAATGCCTTAGTGAGAAGCTACTTTTATGTATTTCTATTCATTTATTTTTTCTTTATAAAACTTTCCTTTTATATCAATTTTTCATGGAAACCACAGCATTCTTGTGGCTCTCTTTTGGCTCTCTTCTGTTTTCCTTTATCCTTAAACTATCTTCCCTGAAACTGGAAAGAGTACTCTGGCTGAGGCCCTTATCAGCACTGAATAGAGTGGAAAAGTTTATTTCATGTATCTCATTTACAATTTTATTTCTTTAACGGTAGAGAAAAAAGGATTTAGTACATATCAAGGCAGAGCATACAACATGGTAATAACCTATATTCTAGATCCACTCAGATGAGTTTCACCCAAGGCTTAAACGAGAAAATATTTTAAAGTGGACTAAGCAGAACTTTCTGCTGCACTTTCAGATGCTAGAGTACCTTTGAATACCTTTGCAAAACCTTTGGTTCTTTGACTACAGTCATACCTTCTCTTTAAAGGTAGATGACCTTTGAAACAGTCATTTTTTTTCCAGTTCAATTTTATACAGTTATAATGTTATTTGGAAATTTCTGATCTATCAAAAAAACCCCCTCAAACCATTATCCTTGATAGACACACGATTTTATTATAGAAGAGTTTTTCATTCCCTGTATTTTTAGTATACATTATAAACTTTTCATTCTTTATATATTAGGTATTTGAAACTTTCTAGTGCCCTTTGATAATGTAGGTTCATTTGTTGTTTTTTTTTCTGTGCTGCTGTAAAAGCAGGAGACAGCAAGCCAACCAGATAAGAGAGGGATTTTTTCAAGCAATACAGACATATTACACTTTTTTTGCACTCTCTGTGGATTGTTTTCTAAAAGTTCTTCTAAAGTTTACTGCATAGCATATAATTATTTTCAGGTGTTCATTTCTGCACAGCTTGTTCTGCAGAAGTCAATAGAAAACATGTAAGATTTTACTCATCCCAAACTCTTATCTAGATGGATATTGCTAAGTTATTATTTTTCATAAATTTCTCAGTGTATTTCTTCTCTGCTTTATACCTTCTGAAAGTCTGAGTGCTTTTCTAAAGATAATGGGTACACAACATAGAGGACCAAGGCTGTGTCTGTCAAAGGAAAAAGCAATTACCATAAAATGTAATCACTAAGGAACAGTACAAATATACCTAACAAAAAAAAAAAAAAAACCCAGATGCCAATGAGACTGTGAAATTTTTCTGCCTGTGGACTAAGCAAAACATTTTCTGAAAGACAGACGAGAAATGTGTGCATACAGAAAGAGATACTTATTGCCCAAAGGT
Source organism: Drymodes brunneopygia (assembly GCA_013400955.1). Lineage (NCBI taxonomy): Eukaryota > Metazoa > Chordata > Aves > Passeriformes > Petroicidae > Drymodes > Drymodes brunneopygia. The sequence continues at coordinate 776,704 of VZTZ01032794.1, forward strand.
TTGGCAAATACAGAGTCAATTGTTTTACAAATGCTGATGCTTCCTTAGTCTGAATGGAGATAAATATTTCTGCTGGGTCCTACAGGTTCAAAGGGGGAATATTTGCTGCACACAGGTATCAGAGGTATGCTTCCGCCACCCGCCTGAGCTCAGGGTAAGCACAGAATGAGCCACCACATTTGAATCACTGCTGAAAGGTGAGAGTAGCCATTTCTTATCACCTCTGCAGAGGTTCTTGGGCATAAATTACCTCAGACAAGAAAATTATATTTAAGAGTACTCAGACAGCATGATTCTTGGATACTGAAAAGATAAAAACTATATACATTCTGAATTTAATTCCGGTCACCACTTTAAAAGTTTCCTCATACCTAGGAAAGATATTAATGCCTTTCTCAAAAAATGAGAGTAAACTTATTCCTCATTAAATAGTGAGACTGAAGCTACTTGTTTAAACCAAAGGAAATTTTGAAAGCTGGGATTGTAGGGTCTCCAACAATCATTAAGTTAAGGCAGGGGTTTAAACCTATTAGGTCAAACCAACTGCCTACACACAAAGGAGCTCAGAATCCCAAATTCAGTAAGGGGACCCCAAATAACACCCTGCTGAACTATTCCAATCAGAGAAGCACTTGGAGGCACAATGACAAATTGGAACCTAAACGAAGGGCTCCTGAGAACAAACACTCCACACAGGCCCCTACCAGGGCTGTCCCAGGAGAACCTCAGCCCCATTTTACAGACATGAAATCCATCATGAAGAGTCATTGGGAATCACAGAATCATGGAATAATTTAGGTTGGAATAGACATCCAAAATAATTGAATTCAATTTTTGACCATCATCTTGTCGGCTAGACCATGGAACTAAATGTCACAACCATTTCTTAAACTGTCAGGCATGGTGACTCAATCACTTCCCTGGGCAGGTCATTCCAATGCTTAAGAGCCCTTTCCATGAATAAATTCTTCCTGATGTCCCACAATAACTTCCCTTGGTGCAGCTTGAGGGTATGTCTTCTCGTCCTGTCCCTGGTTACTTAAGAGAAAAGATTGATCTCCACCTTGCTACAACGTCCTTACAGGTGGTTGTAGAAAACCCATGAGTCTCCTTTTCTCCAGTCTAAACGACCCCAGCTCCCTCAGCCACTCTTCATGTAACTTACTCCCTTGACCAACTTCACTGCCTTTCTCTGGATTTGCTCCAGTACCTCAATGTATTTCTTGCAGGGAAGGGCCCAAAACAGAGCACAGTACACCAGTGCTGAGTACAGAAGGACAATCACTTCCCTGGTCCTTCTGATGCCTTTTTCCTGGTCTTAGGAAATAAAAGCTCAGACATGGTTAGAGGGTTGGGGGTCGTTTACCTTGATATTTTAATAGGATCCCATTCCATGCATTGCTTCACCCAGGTGACAGCGTCCCAATGTCTTTTCCCCCCTAGTCGAGTATACAATTAAAGATCTTATACATTAGCACATCTAACTAGAGGGCCCAATAAGGGGGCTGGGGTGGACTAATTTCTAGTTTACAGAATCTGCCCTGTAAGGGGACCCTGAGTTCTTACAACAATAGAATGTTTGGTCTTCAAACTCTACAGTTTCTAGGCTGTTTAGTCTTCTGGCCTACTGGACACCAAGAAACCAGGCTAAGTTATCAGGCCTAAAACACTACAAGCATGCATGCTAATATTTATGGATATAGAGAACCGTGTAAAGTATTTAGGAGAAAAAGCAAAAGATCCTTCAGGCATCACTTCTGGCCAAACTATTTCTAATACTAAATCAGGCCAATGCAGCCCTTTGGATAACCATTCAAACTAATGGGGCTGTTACCTAGGAGTGTGAAACCTAGAGGTTTCCCTGTGGGTGAAAAGCAATTCAGCATGACACAGGATTTATTATGGGATATTTAGAGAAGGAAAGGAATGAGGAGGAACAGAAGGGAGGGATTTAGGTGACTTTGGGAGGAAGCAGTGTGAATAGAAACCAAAGGTAATGAAAAGAGCTGTTTGCTTGCCTGGCTATGTCTTGCATATAAGCACTGCAGTTCATTCACTCTTCTTAGTAAATTCCTTTCTAATTATTTGGTGTGCGAGAGTTCTCTGTTCCATTTCTGTATGTAGGCATGGGTAAGGGGGTCAGGGGTGTATGGTGATGTGCATTCAGCAACTGCAGTCAGACCAGGAGACAGAAATACATCTGTGATGCAGAAAGAGTAACAAGTGCAGGTATGCAAAGAAATGTGGGATCTTTAGCAATGGCCAAGGCAAAGTAGCTGGGAAGAAGTGGATGGCTTGGTCTCTGAGGGTCAGCCTTTATGTCTATGAATTAGAGCACAGAGAGACTCGCTATGGGGAATAGGGAAGTCTTCATCAATTGTGTTTCTGCAATGGTCTATATCAGCAAAAGGAGTGGGACTGCAGCCTCAGGGGCTTGAATGTCCCAATGCCAGCAGCAGTGAGACTTCATGGGGTCCACGAACATTTACTAACAGAGTGTCTGAGCCCAGCTGCTGGAAAGATCCACACTGTAATTTTTTATGTTTATACTGTCACCCGTAGACCCCCGTCTCACTCTGCCAGAGAGGAAGAAGGATGAGGCCATTGGTAGTGTCTGTGCTTTTGTGGCTGATGTGTGTGTGTGTGTCTGACCTGTGTGCCTGCTTGTATATATGGATATACACAGTGTATGTGTGTGCTTGGTGTGTGCCTGCTGAGAACACATCTGCAGCCTCACTGCTGGTCAGACCTGGGGATATTGGAGTACATCTGTCTCACCTCCCTTCAGCTGTTGAATGTGTTTTCCTCTAACAGAAACTACACTATGCAGATAAATCAGAGAAAAACAACAGAGGCAAAGAAAAAGCATCGGGAACCAGAGCCTTTGATGCCCTTTCACTCAACCCTGACTCATATGTTCTTATTTTCTACCAAGAATTTTGTTCTTGCATTTACATTTGTCAGAAATGACAGATGACACAGGATGTCAGGTCTCCATAATCCCCTTTGCTGTGATAGCTCTTGTAGCTTACACAAAATTGTTTTGTCCAGAAATGTTAGGACAGAAGTACTCCACCTGCATCTGTGAAAAAAAAAAAAAAAAGGCCAAACAGAATTTAGCTTTCCATTACTAAGTTATTAAAGAAATTCCAAAGAGAAAGAGAAAAGCAAAAATTACACTTGTAAAGAAAGATACCCTTAGGTTTTTCAAAGGTTCAGAGGACTTGTCTCTACTAGGAAGAAAGTGTGTTTAAATATTAAGAATTTCCATTCCCCATCTCCCCACCTGCCTGCAATCTAGACATTGTTTAAATCATCTAACTGCTTAATTCAATTCATTTTTGGTCAGAATTAGGAAAGTCTTATTTGGATGATTAGGATTCTTAGAGACAAGGCATGGACACTAGAATGTAATTTTCTCTTCTACTTGATATCTTCTTTGCCATGTTCTGGGTCATTGCAGCACAACACTTGAAAAACTCATAGAACATCTCACGACATGCAGCATGTAATCACAGATGTTACAATGTTAGAGCAGCACTCAGAGGCAGACAGATGTATCATAGACTTTAGTTTTTTTAAACACTTTGAACTGAAAATTCATAAAAGTAGTAATTAATGTTGTGCTTGTAGCAGCAGCACACAGATCCTCCAGATGTTCAGGGTGTACAGCCGTGCTGTGTGGGCACCAGGAGTGTGCTCCAGAGCAAGCTTGCTTTCATCTGCATGGCTGCAAGGCAGTTTGTGTCCCTAAATCTCGGGACCAGTGTATGGCACCCTGTTCCTCTGTCATCCAGCAGCTACACTGATACTGCTAATCACTGTCAGGGCACAGATTCCTATGCAGACATTGTGTGCAAGAGCATAGTCCTAGATGGTTACGGGTGGGAAACCCATGCTAAGCCTTGTGCATTCAGCTAAATCCTCTTTAACCTTTTTGCCCTCCTCAACAGCAAAGTTAAAAATTGATCTCTTTGGGGAGTCTTTCACTGAATTCCTAGACTAGGAATCAGCAGGGGCATATTACAAAGGGAAACCCAAGAATCTGATGTCTTAGACAATATAGTTTTTTTCTGTGGTGTTAGAAAGAATGTATATTCCTCTAAATAGAAATAATGAATGAGATGAAGAGGTCATCCATCTGCAGAATTGCTGAAGATTGTTTCAGTTATAATAAAATTATGAAGGCTGTGTCTTTTGATTTACTTATAAACCTTTTCTGAGCACAAGAAGAACAAGAGGTAATAAAGTCAGATCCATGACTGCAGAACTAGGTCTACTAAATGTAACCTCAATGTGTTGCCTTCCTTTATTGGAGCCTTAGAAAAAACCTTCTTGCTTTTGATAAGAAATAGTACTTACACAAATAAACTTACCATGCGAAGAGACAAGATAGGCATAGAAAACAGGTAGAAAGGCCAGAACAAGCGGCTTTTCTTTTTTTTCCTATCTGTACCACACCTAAGACAAAAATCTCATTTGTTTTAGCCTGCAGATTCATCTGTTTTGTCCAGAGACAGAAGGGTATAGGAGTTTTTGTCATCTTATCCAGTTCTTCTGATTCAGCCCAGAGTACTTCCATGAACTTTTTGGAACAGTACATCTCCAGCATATGTCTCACATGCCAGACAGAAACTCAAACATACTGTTTAGCCAGGATAATCACTGAGCAATTTAGCAGATTGGAAAACACATATTGGAGTGTATTAAGGATTTTGTAAAATGATGCTGCAATCCCAACTAAAACTCTACAAAATAAAGTCCAATATATTACTGTTCTGGAGAATAATGACTCTATATCTACTAGAGCTAAGAGTGTAATTTATCAACATTAGCCTTGATGGGGCATCCAGTGCAGTGTGATTGATTTAAATGTGTAGATTTTTAATGTTTTGAACAGGTGGCTAACTTAAAACAACAGTTTAAACTTTTATAGCATCTTATCATGCTGAGGCAGCTCATGGTGTTTTACAATGACATTAAAATTAAAATTTAATCTATCCTGCAGAGTTAATAATTAGCTAATGTCAGTTAAAAGTCAATGAAAACAAATCAGTCTTAAACATAGGCTGAAAAAATGAGGAAATAGGGATCTCCTTATGTCAAGAGGCAATGACTTCTGCTAAGCACATGCATGGCAGTGGAAAGAGCAAGCACCCTGTGACATTTCAGAGGGGGCTAAAATTTTTGAAGATTAGTTTTGATCTTGGATGCCAGGCCTTTTTATAGCTTCATTCACTTTTTGATTTATTTAGCCCTGTAACAGTCCTTGGGGATGGGGTCAAGAGGTAGGTGGCCTGTCCTTCAGCAGTCACTGGGATTCCACTTTTACTCTCTAGTGCAGTGCACTCCACATTTGTTTCTGCAAAGTAACACAGTGACAAAAATGTAAAGATTCCTCAGCATCTCAAAGCCAGTTACTTGGATTTGAATTCCTTCAGTCTAAATCCCACTTAAACAGTAAAAACACCATCCCCTGACCTCTATGTTTTACAAGGAAGAGGCACCTGTTATTTTGAACAGAGGGACACGTTGCATTTATGCAGGAGAGGTTTCTGAGTTGTAAACCTGGTCTGACGTAAGTGCAGGACTTATGTCTTGACCTTCTCTATTGTGTAAATCTTTCACAGCATGCTGTCTGTTCTGAATCCCATCTAATCCTCCTTGTGCATTGTATAGAGAGTCAAGGTATTTTACTAAAGGCTATGGATTGTACTTAAGAGATGAGTTTTGTTTCTGCTTTGAACTAGTCATTGGTGATGCACTTCATTCTCTGTAAACTACTGAGAGATCCTAGGAAACCAGTTTACTTTATATCCCCAGGAACGTGTTGTGAGAATTAGTATTACAAGGTCTCCTTGCAGCCTTCAAGTCAACTGCCTTTTCTTTTTCCACCAGTAAAAAAAGGGAATTATAGTGCTTTCATTCCTTATTGGTCTGAATCTTACTCTCATCACAACTGTCTACTACCTGCATGAAGCCAGTTAATTACCTCTAGACTTGGTTAAAACTTCAAGGAAAAGGTGAAAATATAGCATGTTACTCTGTGTTTGGTATCTTAATCCAGCTAACAGATGTAATGAAAGATGACAGTATGGTTACTCACATGTATATTCCCAGAACATCTGGAGAATTTGCTTTTACTCCTCGTTATGTGTGCTAGCCCAATTAAGCCATCACAGGTGTGCTACGGATCTGTCAAGTCTCAAGCATTGCAGGTGGAGCTCATAGAGTTGACTCTCATTCTCCTGCAGCTCTGGCTGCAGCTTCTCATGGATAGCAGGGTGAAGCACTACCAGATGCTGCTGTTCACTGAGCAAAATAGAGGCAGGCAGATAAATGAGGATGCTGCCAACTCATGGAGGTGCATGTTTACAGCCCCCATGTCCCCTGCTGCAGGTTACTGCCATACTGCTTTTCTTTTCCAGAAAGAAGGATATGTTTCAAGCACATGTACAGAGAAATCTGGGAAACGCTCTGTATTTACAAATTCTAAAATCCCACCATAATTCATCACATAGGTGTATGTTAGACAAAAAACATCTGTGAAAAGAAACAGTGATTTCTATTTGTTCAGCAAAGTTGCAAATATATGAGTATCTTATGGGTTAGTGCATATATTAGCAGGAAAATGCATGCAAAAGTATGTGCTGAAGAAACAGCTCTCTGATTCTTGTCAAGTTGCCAATATGGACATTAGTCTTGTAAAACTTGGGCACCCTGTTGGGTTTTTATATGTCATCCCAAATACCTAGTTAGTATTGTACAAATTAACTGATAATGAGTTCAATTAGGTCAAGAGAGAGATTGTATCTGTGAAGTGTCTGATGGCAAGATCTTTGCAAAAGGAGACAGCTATTCAAGGCAATATCAAAAAAGATACATGAATGCATAATTAAGGGGTGACTGAGGTCAGCAATTAACACTTGGACATTTGTATTTCTTTCCTCAGGACAGGACAGTAGAATCAGAGGAGAATTTGAGTTCAAATCTGACACAGGAAGAGGACAAAGATACAGTTAATTTAAATTCTGCTTTAAAAACTATTTTAATATGCATGTAATACATTCGATTCCTTTTGTGTCATTCATTAGGGAACTGAAAAGATACAGATATGTATTTATCACTGAAGCATATACAGAGCAGATGATTTTTTCCATGTGATAATTACAAGGACAAAATAAATCAACATATTAAACGCCTTAAGTACTATTTGCAGGTACTTGTTGTTTGGAAAGATATGTATAGCAGGAGAATTTGTTATAATTTAAAATACTTATTAAATGTCAGTAATTCTAGAAAGTGATTGATATCTAATTAATGTGTCATATGTGATAATTTTTAAATGTTAATTAATGCCTAAAGACTTAATAAGTGCTGCTTGACCTATTAATTATGTTAGACAAAAACTTACAGTAATTGTTTCCTAAATGAAATGCTTAAATAAAGTGTTTAAAGTGTTACCGTATGATGCTAACATGGTGGCAGGCTGATTTTATATAAGGCTGTGATTCAGGGATAACCTTTGAACTTCTACTTCACACATTCACGTAGAAAGGACCTGCACTATTTCCAGTTTCATTGAAAGATTTACTGCCCTCTTCATTCTTTTGGAAGTGAGAAATTAATACTGTGGGCCAGACCCTGCTGTAATTTAGCCAGGCACAGCAGAAGTGTTGCCTTTTGTGCCTTTTGTGCCTATCAGCGCGCATCCATCCCTCGTGGTACTCGGCCTGATGCCTGGCTCTGGTTATCTCCTGAGCAGGCTGGCAATGGCCATATATTCTGGGGTCTGTCCTCCCCTCAGAGGGAGACGGGGTCTAAGAAAGATGCACTCATTAAGCCAAGAGATGGAGACAAAGTGTAGTCCAGTGATTGCTCATTAGAAAGGATGGAGGGCTGCTTCATGGATTTCCAGGTCGCTGGAGCAAAGTCATGCCACTTTTTTAAAAAACAACGCCCTATTGTTTCTTGCTCTCTCTGTAACAGAAGCATTTTCTACCCACACCATTGTTTTGAAATTTACACCATTAAACATTGTAAGGTGATCATATACTCTGATTCCTGAGATCCAGAAAAGACATCCGAGTTCCTTTATAACTGCTGAGGATTAAAGTGATTACTGTTAGCAGAGTATTCATGGTAAACTTGTGAGTCTTCTCAGAATTACATTTATAATGTTTATATATGTATATATGATTAATAAATAATATGATTTGTATCTAAATATACATATTTAATTTGCTTGATGCATAACTTGCAAATATTTTCATCTTTTTACCAAAGTTTAATAGATAAAAAGTCCTGATTTTTAATTTCATTTTAAAACAACTTTATTTGGAATTTTTATTTTAATGTTAAAATTGAGGACAATTTTTTAAGAGCAGTTCCTGGTTTCTGGAGGACTATATTTTTCAGGTACTTGTTTGGTCGATTGATGCTTTAAATGAAAAATATTTTAAGACATTTGTCTTTTATGTCTCATGTTCAACAAAAATTCCATGTTATGACCTTTGTATCTTTTAATCTCTCCTAGCATGTGTTCCCTATCATTCTAATGATGTTTAATGGACCCATTTCAGTTAACTCTTTACGAAGGTTCTATATTCTTTCTCAGAAACACTTTGTAGAAAAATATTCAGATGAGCTACCAAGAATAGTTTATCTTCCTCAAGGTTTAAGCTCACAGATGAGCAGTTTTCTGTATGGATGCTGTTCTTCATTATTTGTGGAATGTACTAAAAAGGGTGTAGCCTTGGAAGCCAATATTCTGGTATTCTGACTTGTGTATTCAGGTACCATGTCCCTGTTTATAATGCTCTGACCTGAGTATCCACCAGTGGTCAGTATCAGTGCTAGGAAATCAGGCTGGAACTGTGGTCTGATATAGAATGGCAATTTCTCATATTTTGTGGCTTAACATGACCAATATTGGGCTATGAGAGGGAAGGATTAGTTATAGAAATTTTCTAAGTGTACAAAAGTTGTTTATTTACCTCATTATGATACTGTAAGATAGTTCTTTATGATCATAGCTCTTTGAAAATATTTTGTTTTTTAGAGTGTTATTGTACATTGACTTTCATACAAATTTTCTTTTAGTTGTCTACAATTTCTTTATAATTATTCTTGATATAATACCCTTGGCATTCAGGATACCTTATTGTGAAGGACAATACTGCAAAGAGAGGAAGGAAGTAAGGAAGGAAGGAAGGAATTCTGGAAGGAAGGAATTCTGGAAGGAAGGAAGGAAGGAAACTGAAGCATTTTCAGCCAAAAAGTAGTAAAGTTAATTTCAACCACACATAAAACCTGTGTGATCGACTAGAGGCAGACTCATGAATAAAGCTATCTAAGTTAAAAATTAACAGCTCTGAATATTTTTATATTCTTTACCCGACTAATCAGTTTTTAGAGAGAACAATGCAATTAATTCCTGTTGCATGTGTGCAGAATGATCAGAACTTTTTGCAATTTTAGCAAAGACTAGGTTTCTCACATTTATTGTCTCCCTGAGAGAAATGTGGAGGTGCCTAAGACTTCCATGCAAAGTACTGCAATCAGGAATCTCTAGTAGGACCGTCAACAGCTACAACAGTTACTCATGGAAGAACACAATTCCCTGTGTCACTAAAGAAAAAAAAAAATCATTTAAGGTAAGAATGATTTATGATCTTGAGGTCCCTGAGGTCCCTGTGAGTTGCACAAGTTTGAGAAGCAACTCCATTTAAATCCCTTGGTTTACTTTGAATAGGTTTGATCTGAATTAGGTAAGTATTAGAATTACTAAAAAGTATTCTCTCTGGTGATATGGATTGAAAGAGGGTTTTCTAAGGTCCCTGCTTAGTGAATAGACAGACTCCTCCAGCTGGTGGTGGAGTATAGAATACGGATATAGTTTGTGGAAGGAAAAGATCAGGGACAGTGTTTTTCCCACAGCTAACTAGAAACCAGTAAAATAAAGAAGTAACCAAGCTTTTTTTCCTGCACCCTGTTGTTTTCTACAGCCTGGAACTGCCACAAAGGTTGGATGTAGACATGCAGTGCCACCTCTCTGAAAGGATAACTTGCCCCCAGTGTCTTCGTACTACAGTGTGCAGATGTTTAGGTTAACTTGCACCTTCACACTGCATTCCAGGCGGCAGCAGTTACATAGGCCAGGGTATGAGTGGGTTTCTTAGGAAATTACATTAGTACACTGGGACCAGGATAACACTAGCCACTGTATATCACAAAGAAAGGTGAGGAAATACCATGGGAAGCCTGGATATTAAAATCTTCACAGAGGTTCTGATATATTATTAGAAGTAGCAGTAACGTAGTAGGCAAAGGAGAAATGCCACTATGAGAAAGCGTGAACTTTTCCTTTTCCCTTCCTTATTAGGTTTCCCTTCTCTAATGAAAACCAGTAACTTGTTTAACAACTGTAACTCTGGTTCAAATTTGGGCCCATAAGTGTGTTTTCAAAAAAGAACTAGTTTAATTTAAAAGGTATGTGGAGCCTTAAAATGACATGCATTTTGGCCCATGACTTCCATAAATAATAATTATTGGTTTGTTTTCACTGTTCTTAGTGCGATACTAGCATTGGAATAGATTTTTGGGCTGAATATGTTAAGAACACTGTTCAGTGATTTTGCTGATGACTGTTTTGGTGTTCATCATTTCTCAAGCATGCTACATAATAAAGCTGGTCTGAAAGCCTTGTGTGCTTATTGGATGCGTGTGAAGTTATTTTAAAATAGGTCAAATCATGTTCAGTTTATGGCCTACAAACAGTGGAGGGGTGAAGATAGCCACTCTGATGTTCCCAATTCAACTGTGCATCCTATTTAATAGGTACTATATGTGCAACAACTTAAAGATGAGTTAGTTGGTAAACTCAGCAGATTTGACACAACATGAGCTATTAGCATCAGGTAAATGAGTCTGTAATATTTGACTGTTGGTAGGCAAGAGGAAAACATAATCCTTACGATGTCATAATGAAAAATAATTCCAGGCTTACTTTGGAAGTCTGTGATTCTTCAAGACATTTGGGGGAAAATAAAACAGTTTGCGGGCTATAGCAGAGGTACAATTATTATTTTCCAAATGATCAAACTAAATAAATTTGAAGTGGAAATATTAGAAATCAGTGGAATAACTGTTTGAATGTAGATGGTCTAAGGATTTACTCCTTGATAAGAGAAACAAAAAAAAGCATCACTGGGGAAATGTCTCTACCAGCAAAGACAGTCAGGTTTCTTTGATTACACTGGTTGATCTAGCATATTTAACTGGGACGTAAGTAATTAACAGTGAATTAAGTAATTAACAGTGACTAACTTAATATGCTTTGGTTTGGGGTTTTGTGCATTTAGAAATTCATAGGCCTCATTTCTGGTTTATTTGTTTCGGTTTTGGTTGGTTGGTTGGTTTTTGGTTTTATTTGGTTTTTTTGGATTGAATTTAAACCCTGAGAGATATAGCATAGAAATATGTCCTTATCCTTTCTGCTGGCTAAACTGCTTGGAATAATGTACAGAGCATGATGGGCACAGACAGGAACACATAAAGCAAAGGTTATCTTTGTACAGAAGGTGACCAAACTATCTGGATGGATGTATTGTCTATGTTATAGAATGCACATGACAAATACTGAATTCAAGTAAGACATAAAAGTTTTAGATCTCCTTCACTAACCTACAGAACCTAGTAAGAAGTCATGGAAAGAAGCTTGCTCCTCATAGTTCGAGATGAAGTTAAAATACACAACATAAAATTAGGCATCTTATTCCTGAAATATTTTACAAATATTTATGTTTTGCAATCCTAAAGGATTCAGATGTATTTTCATGGCTGAATTCACCAAAAAGATTAGGAAGCTTTAGCTTGAGGTTTGGGATCTTAAAAATACTAATGGAATTTTGAAACATCCTTTTACTAAGTATTACTTTTTTTCCCCCCATCAATACTTGCAACTGACTAGTAGTAAAAAAAAAAAAAGTAAAAGTGCTAGAAAGAGGGCATCTTAAGTAACAGTAGTCTTTACTTAAGTTTTCAACACCAGAGTTACATATATAAAAAACACTGATACCTCCTCAGTAAGGAGGCTGAGGAAAGGAATGAGGCAATTAGGACATAGAGATTGTAGGAAAAAATATGTATTAAAGCAAAAAACTTCATTTTATAGTTGCTTCCTTTACAGCTCTACCCTCTTGTGAAACACATTCTTGAACATGACGCGTGGCTGATTCTAACCTATGTGGAAATCATGCAGGTCATTGCCTCACATATATAGAAACCTACCAGCATCTAATACAATTTCAGAACCAGAAAACCTGCTTCTGTGCACCTGTTTCAACTTCATATTCCTGGCCCACCTGCAGTTCACCAGATGTTCTGGTATTTCATTGCTTGCATGTCTCTATGTGTACTTGATTGTGTTTACCAAAGAAAATACTTTGAATAAAGTTATTGGAGACATTTATTTATTTCCCTGCTGAGTGACAAACCAGACTAGAGTTTTGAAACAGATTTTCATCATACTCCTTCCTAGAAGTGATAAAAAAAACCAACTTCATGTTAATAAGGGAATAAATGAGTCAATACTGTGTGCAACATAATATAAAAATTTACCGGTGTCCTGTGGCTTCTCAAAATTCATATGCCGTTACCTTTACATAAAGTAAGAAATCAAAAAGCAAGAAAATAAAATTGATGTAGAAGCTTACAATTTGGAACTGTGGAAAGAGTTATATTCCTGAAAACTTCCTGAAAGAATAGTGAAAATGCTCAATGACATACTATATGAAAATGGAAGAAATAGAAAAAAAGAGTCTGGTATGCCTTAGGGTGCTAGAAAATGTATGATGAACTAGTTATATCAATATGCATGTGATTTTCTAAGGAGGTTAGAGTTGCTCTTTTATAAAACCTTCTGGCTAGTAATTTTAATTTAGATTGCTACCTTAAAGGGAATATTATAAATAATTACAAATCCCTGTTAGATCCCAGATAAGTGCTGTACCACTAGGCATAAATATATTGAATAAAACTGTACTAAGAATTTTTAAGTCAATAAGGTCCAGATTGTCAATTACTGGCTTGTAAGCACGTTGGAACACAGTGCCCCAAACAAATATACTGAAACTATGTTACTTGTGTTCATCTCTTGCTAGCTGCCATCCTTTCACAAAAGAAGTACAAAAATCTCACTTATGTTAATATATCCTTTTCTTCTAAATGACCCTTGCTCTATACCCACTGAGTGTTGATTTAAAAAAAAAAAATCTCAAGGAATCTGTTCATATTTTTGAGATTTAAATTTGCTCAGCAATTGCAAAATGTCCTTGCTTCACACACGAGTAGATGGGTCTTTCTAAGCAGAACCAGTTACACCAGTACATTGATAGGCTACTGCTGGCACTGCCATGCTAATCAGGGTCACATGTATTCACATCTGTATCCGTTCCTGACAGACAAAGTCCAGAAAAACAGATGAGATGTATTTACCTCACCTCAAGACTTGTATTGTTAAAAATATCAGAAGTATTTCCATAGCAGCTCTAATGCTTGGGTTTGTTTGCAAATTGACCTGAAGGCTCCATGTAGTGGAATAAATAATCCTTCATCCTATATTCACCATACATATTTGCTGCCTTGTCCAGCCCAAGGCAAAAGCAAGCAATGCTTGGTGCAGACCCTTCAGAAGACTTTGTCCACCTATTCAAGAAGTGTAAATTTTGGGGTTTACTCTCAGTGGTTTTTCTTACTAAGAACTAACAGATTTATTTACTAGATATTGCATATTTCATATCTGACAAAGGTACCTGAAGTGTCTGCTGTCAATTTCTTTTCTCACTGTTTCTGTATCATCATGCTGTTTCTGCCAACATGCTGACAAGAAAAATAATTTCCGATTTATTGCAAAACAGAAATCACTGAAATGATCACTATAGTCAATATGTGATACAAGTGCAAACAAAAACCAAGCACTGTCATTGTTGACATTAACTGCAGTATATCTACAGGATCTTTTCACCAGAAACCTTTTATTTTTTTTCCCTTGTGCCCCCTGAACTGTCTTAATTGTCCAGACATTCAGATTGGAAAGTTCAGGGCTCACTGAGAAAGTTCTGCTGTAAAAAGTGAACACCCAGCATACCTGTCCAGATTCCAGCCCCCTTGCCCACCCCATTTGTCCCCAGCTGGCTGGCAGGTCCCACTGGGTATTCAGCACTCACAGACTCAGCCCTTGCTCACCCCAAACTCATGGGTTCCCCCAAATTCCAGTGTGTGCCCTCAGCCCACCTGGTATCTCAGCCCTGATGTAAGGTACTTGCACTTCCTTGTAAAGTTTTTTAACCTTTACAGATGCATATTTTACTCCTTCTCACTGATTGTTACAGCTTGAAACTTCCAATTGAATCATATATACATGTCTGTGGACATCAATTTAAATTCATTAGTGAGAAATATAAACATACTAGTGAGACCCCTCCACAACTACCGACCCTTACAGCTCCCACATGCAGGAACTTATGTGCTGATCTCCAGAGTCATTGGCATACAGAACTGGGAGCCCTGTCACACAGGGTTGCTTTTCCATATCCTAGAACCTAGACCTTTGCGTCACTCGTGCATGGGATAGAGAGTGAAATTACACAAAAAATGGTAAAAAAAGCCTTAAGAATAATTATAGAGTAGACTGCATTGGTCAGGCAGAGGGCTCAGGCAGATGAGTACTTATGTATTATAGACCCCTTTTTCCTTCCTCCTATTCCTTCATGGCTTTTTTCCTTCCCTGATGCTTTTCTTTGTCTCACATGTGATTCTTCCCCTATGAATTCTCTAATGATTTTGCACAGTCCCCCTGATCTCCATGAAATATCAATCCTGTTTATTTTGTTTCCCTCTTCTCATGAGTTGCAATACCTGTACTGTTCTTCTACAAAGTTTTAGTTTTAGTTTTAGTTTTTTTAATGACTCATCAAGTAGTACTTGAGAAGTTTTGGTATAATTTATCCTCTCCCTTACTTGTTTGCTTACCATGTGTTTGTGTGTCTTCATTTTTTTCTTTACTATTATTCCCTGAAAAGCTTCTTTATCTGATGACTTTAATGAACCTGTATTGGGTTTGCACAGCAAGGTTTTGGTAGTGAGTGGTACAGGGTAACTTCTGTGAGAAGATGCCAGAAGCTACCCCTGTGTCTGAGAGCCAGTCCCAGGTGGCTCAAAGATGAACCTGACACTGGCCAAGGACAAGCAATGATGGTCATGCCCCCCAATAACAGAAAAGGGGAAAAAACTTCTGCAACACCAACTGAGGCCCCTGAAAGAGAATATGTGAGAGAAACAGCTCTACAGACACCCAGGTCAGTGCAGAAGAAGGAGAAGGAGCTGCTCCAGGCTCTGGAGCAGAGATTCCCCAGCAGAACATGGTGAAGGCCATGGAGATCCATGGTAGAGCAGAAATCCGCCTGTAGACCACGGAAAACCCTACACTGGAGCATGTGGATGCCTGAAGGAGGCTATATCCCTGTGTAGTCCTGGCAGGACCTGTGGACCCAGGCAGACTTGAACCCCCAGGAGAGCAACAGCCTGTTCCTGAGGGACTGCACCCCATGGGAGAGACCCACACTGGGACAGTTTGTGAAGAACTCCAGCCTGTGGGAAGAACTGATGTTGCAGAATTTCATGAAGGATTGTGTCATATGGGAGGGATCCCATGTTGAAGCAGAGGAAGAGTGTGATGAGTCCTCCCTCTGGGAAGGAAGGATCAGCAGAGACAAAATGTGATGAACTGCCCCCATTCCCTGTCCCCTGTGGTGCTGCAAGGAAGGAGGACATAGAGATTTCAGGAGTGAATTTAAGAAAGGAGGGGTGAGGGAAAGGCATTTTAACCTTTAGTTTTTTGTTTCTCATTCCCCTACTCTGATTTGATTTGTAATAAATTAAACTGATTTCCCCAGGTTGAATCAGGTTTGGGGAGTATTAAGACTGACAGTGCACAAAGTTAAACTAATGTTGATTTTCTGCGATTGCGTGTATGAAACTTAATTTTCTTTAACTCTTCTTGTACTTTGTATTACTTATTCATTTTTGATGTCTCTTCTCTAGATTCTTTAAGCATGTCAATATCATCTGGTAATGCAAGCAGATAATTTTAACCTTGTGACTCAAATATGCATGGAAATCCTCTTAGTTCTTTTAACAATATTTAAATAATTTCTGATCCATCTTATTGGATTACAAAGCACATGGACCATAGTGTTGACTCTAAATTCTGTTGTTTTTCATCCAGAGAGGCTTTTGTTTTCATTTCCATATCTGGTTTTTGCACATAAAAGTTCATTTAAAATCTTTCACTGTATAGAGGCTTTTGTTTTCATTTCCATATCTGGTTTTTGCACATAAAAGTTCATTTAAAATCTTTCACTGTATTTTTTTTTTTTTTAATCCTGTGGTTTTTGTTGCTGTTGACATGAGCATCAGTAACATCTCAGAAAACATCTATTATCCCCATCTCTGTTCTCTACTTATATCACAGAGAGGGAACTGCTGGCTGCAGATTTGAGGTGATTTATAGTGTCAATGCATTACCCAAAGCTCTCACTGCATTGAACTACTACTTCCATGTAGCATAGTGTTCACTTGGGCTTTCAAAGCAATTTAGATGACAGGTGCAGACTCTCTGCATGTGCCCCATACTGTGTGCAAACACAGCCTTAGGAAAAAATTCCCATAGTTCTGAAAAAAAAATAGTATAAAGATCTGAAGACCCACAGCAAGTCTCATTCTTTCCTCATTACTCATTTAAACATTAAAAATATGTTAGAAAAATCCATAATAAGAATATTTAGTATACAAAAAGCTTTTAGATATTTGGGATTTGACTCCACTATATGACTAGTGCCATAATGGGACCTTGCTCAACTGAAAATTCTGTGATTAAACTTCACTTAGAGACACCACAATTTAATGAATAGATGCAGGTGTTCAAATGTATAAAAAGATGTCTAAGCTCCAGTTATCATTCATAAGAACTACAGTTTGATTTATTTATTGATTTAGTTGGGTAAACACAGGTGAGTAGTACAGGGTATCTTATGCAGAGCGTTGTTGAAGAACTGTGCCTGTCTGGAGCATAGCAAAATGACTGCTGGGAAAGCCTATGAATGACATCTAAATAGCCCTACATGTCTAGACACTACTACTTTTGTTTATTTGTTTATTTTGCCAGTCATCTGAAACACTTTTTAGGTTCTGTTGGCATAAAATCCATTCAAGGCCTAAAATCTGATCTTTTATGTAATAGCATGATTACAGCTAATTATTTTGTGTGAGAAAGCATCAGGAAGCTGGCATCATTTATTCAGGAGCAAGCTGTGAATAGTCCTGAAGGTGTATTGGGAACAGAATAATGAAATACCTGAAAAAAAGTTAAAGAGAACCAAGAAACTTGGCACCTTTACAGAAGGTGGGGTCTTCATAGGATCATAGGATAATTTAGGTTGGAAGGGACCTCAGGACTTCACTATTCCAGCCTACTGTTCAAAGCAGGGTCATCTGTGAAATCTGAGCATGTGGCTCTGCATTTAAGTTTTTAAAATGTCCAGGGATGGAGATTGCTCAACCTCTGAGCAGCCTGCTCCATTGCTGGGCTCTCCTTGGGGTGAAAAGTTTTTCCTTTACATCCAGCTGGAACACTTTTTGTTTCAACTTATCCCTTGGCTCCCATCACACAGCACTGGGAAGAGCCTGTCTTTGTGTTTGGAAAATCCTACTCATGTGTATGGAAGGGGAACTGTTAGATCTGCTCCAAAGCCATCTTCTCTAGGGTCAATGAGAAAGACTGTGTTGCTGCAAGAGTTACTACTTCCCAAATATGTGACTTTGCATTTGTCTCATTTAACCTCAGGAGGTTACTATCAGCCCAGTCCTCCCATAGTTTGTCTAGGTCCTTCCAAATGTCCCTTCTGCTTTCAAATATATCAGCTTGTTCTCCATGGTTTGGTACCAAGATTGAGGAGTCCACCCCATTGTCTCTTCTGTTGTGTCCAGTGAAGGTGGCATGTACAAACTGTCTAAAGGTAGACTCTTACAATACTCCACTTGTTACTGCCCTCCATGACTAACCCAGCTTCTAATCAATTTTAATCTAATCCATTTTCTACCCACCTAGTTGAATACCTACACATACTATAATGTCTCAGTTTTGAAATGTGGGAAAATAGTGTTTAAAACCTTGCTAAAGTCAAGATGAATGAAATCCACTGCTTTAATAAAATAAAATTCACATATTTTATCAAAGAAGACAGATCTTTTGTAAATCCTTTTTGAGTGTTCCCCATTACTTTCATGTGCTCACAAATACACTTCAGGATTTTCCCAAGGCTGAAAATGAGATTGACCAGAATGTTGTTCGCTGTATTGAGTCTTTGGCAAGAAATACTTTTTACAACCATTTACTCTTATTTCTTCATATTTAGTCATCTGAACCACCTGAAGTTACAAAATTATGCCTTCTAAAGAGGCAAACTGTGGTGATTGGTCAGTGGAGTAATAACAAACACTGAACGATCAAAAGTTTAGGCAGAGAAACAACTACTAGCTATGATTCTTTAAAGAAAAAAAAACAAACAAAAACAACCAGTTGTTCAGCTCCAGGCACAAGCAGGACATGCAATCTGGTTATAGGGCCTTGAAAATCATTGTGAAGAAGCCAGCGTTGAGTACTTTGAAATACCTGTGGTGAATATCATCAAAACTCCAGCAACAGGATGTTTTGTGTTCAGGAAAATGATTTCTGGTGGCAAAAAAATATCAGATGGGGATGAAAGCAACTCATAACCTAAGAGAACAGAGAGTCTGTCAACATCCTACTGGGGGTTTTTTTTGCCTCTTTGAAGGGGTGCCAAATACTTCATGAGGGTTCCAAATAAATCACAAAGAAAGAGGTGAAGCAAGGCCAAAAAGAGACCCAATCCTATACTGGTCAGATAACAAGGAAAAAATGCCTAACTTTGACAGCATAAACTGAACTTTGTATCATGAGCATTTTGTGCTGTTTTCAATGCATCAAAGTAAAATATCAAGAAGACATATTCTTTGCTCAGATATACCTGGGGAAAGTCAAAAATATTATCTCCTAGTCAGAAAATAACGTCCAGTTGTTAGTATGATTGGAACAATATTAAATTCTTCAAGATTGAAATAATTCAAAACAGAGGATTTTATGGCTTAAGAAATCCAATCTTGCATCTGAGACATAATGAAAACAAGATATGTATTTGTACTCAGAGAAAGAAGTGGTCAAGTAAGCTCATTCTTCAGTTTTCAAGAAGGAAACGAAATGCATTAAGGATATTGCAAGTGAGTATGACAATGTGTCTCTCTTGGCATGATGGATGAGTGTAAGTAGCTACAAACTGTTTAAGCATCATTTAAAAACTGCCATAGTGGTTGGGAATTTGAATGCATGGTACCTGCCCTTGAATATTTGAAAAGCAGTAATTTAACTGTACAACAAAGGTGGGTGGCAAAGGAAGAACAAAGATTTCTACATATTAATGTTTCATGATGCAACTTCTCTGCCCTTAGGTTGTATAACATATTTCTGGGCTTGATGAATTAGAGAATGTAAACTGCATTTCTACAAAGTCCATTGGTGCCTGAACAAAAGCCACAAATCAAAAGCCAGTTGAAAGAATATGTAACAATCTTCATGAGCCTTGGAAGAATTCGCCAGCATTAATCAGTCTTGGGCAGTGTACACGCAAATGGTGAAATGCCAGCTAAATTTTGCAATTAGCTTTCTTAGTGTAGACCTAGGTTTAATTTTTTTTTTATTACTAGCCAGCATGGAGTGAACAAAACTAGGAAAATCTCAAGAGGACATTGAGATGAGATTTCTTGGCCTTCAGAAAAGAAGAACAAACTATGACTAAAAATAAAAGTCAGTTTCTGGAATTTCTGAAAACTGATTTTAAAATTGAACTGCAGAAAAACTATAATTAAATAAGGGAATACGCTGGTTTATCTTATCCCTTATACAAGTAGTCAGGTGTTATTCATAGAACTTCTATGTTCCTCTCTGTGAACTTTGATGTTACTGTTGTGGTTTAGAGGTCTGGGGAATCGAAACCAGGCAGAAACACCACTTGTAGCAGTTTTTTGGCTAAACGATAGCACACTTACCAGAATCACTCGATTTTTGTTGTGAGGTAAGGATTAATGGTAGGCAAAGCAGGTTTATATTTTAAGGAATATAAAAAGAATTTATTAACAGACTTAAAACAGGAATAATAATAATCAGGAATCAGAACAAAGCCTTTAGAACACACTTCCCCTCCCCACCTCTTCATTTCTTTCCCACTGACCATACAAAAGACTAGACTTTGACTTGTAGCTAAAAATACCACCTCTGGAATAGCTTTGTCTCAGTTCATTTAGTGAGAGAAGTCTCTTTTACTTATACTATGGACTCTCTGAAAGAAAATATAGGTTTTTATGGGTCTTCAGACCCACCACCAGCCACCCACCCAAGGAAAGATCCGCAGGTGATGGATCCCTCCCCCTACACCAGTAGCCTTCCCACAGCTACTACAGGGCGGTCGTGACAGTCCATGGGGTACCCTTTTATGGATGAGCAATTCTATTGCAGCAGCGAAGAAAAATCCCCTTCTTCTGTGTCCAGCAACACAGGTTCTCTTGGCAACACAAGTTCATCGGTATTCCCCAGGGCCAGGGACACTTTACAGCATCTTCTGTCTCTCGGCTCAAGCTTCTCATCAGACTGCACTTATTTCAGCACCCACTCATCTCCACCCAAGTCCTTTAGTTCACTGGCTGCTGTTAGAATATTACAACCCCCCTTTGGACTATTCCTTCATATATTACAGGGAATTTATTAGCTCAGTCCCAACCATAGTTATACAAAAGAATTTTCAGCCTTAAAGCACTTCTCATCTCTTCCTTCTCTAAATATAGGCTTGGCTACATTCATTAACCTAAGAGTCTTTATGTTGTACCTTTTGTAGGTGTCTTCATTCTTTTTCTTTTCTGTGTGGGGGAGAAAATAAATGTTTTCGAGTCCCATCCTGATATTGAAAGAAAAACAGTTAATTTGTCTTTCAGCTGGGCGATGGTCACATGACCCCCCCACCACATGGTCCAAGTGTAGCATGTTCAGCGCTGGAGCTGAGGAGTTCTTTTGCATCGCTTTCCATCCGAGCCATGTCACAGCTGCCGGGACTGGCATGGCTGTGTTCAGGCTGCAGGAAGCTGTCCAAGCCCTCTGTTGTGCCGAGCTGCGACACGGGGCTCACCAGCGGGAGCTGTGTTCAAGCTCTACCGGGGCCGGCCTCAAGCCCCTTCCCCACCGTGCCATGGGAAAATCGGCCCAGCCTGGGTCAGGTGGAGTGGAGTCAGTGAGGCTCCTCGGCCGGGGACAGCAGAATAAAGTCTCTTTCAGCTCAGAGCGGAGCCAAGTGAAACTGTTTCAGTTCCCTCCTGCATTGAGCTGCCGCGAGGAGCTGAAAGACTGGCCTGGTTTCCTCCTCCCCTCTCCCCCTCCGCACCAGCACAGTGCAGAGGGGAAGAAAGCACATCCTCTGAGTCCGCTGGAAGTCAAAAAGAGAGTTTCTCCAGGTGTTCTCCTGGTTTTTATGAGTTTTTGGAGGCGGAATTGCAATACTTTCTTTTGGATACTTCATTTCCAGCTCCACCTCCTTTTTCAGCGCCGGGAGTGTTTTGACTTAAGCTATCCCACGACAGTTACTCTCTATGAACCTTCATGTCCCCCTCTGTGAGAAAACCAAGCCCTCAAATTATGTCAGGTATTCAAAAATTATATTCTGCTTTTAGAAATAACGGAGGACATGATGTAGCACTGAAAAATATACCCTACAGCTTCCTCATTAGAATTTCATACTTTTACCTCAATCTTTAATTAGTATTTAAAGTTGACATCTAAAGCACTAGTTAGAGAAAAATTACAGCTGGATTTCCTGACCTTTAGCTGAAATGTCCCTTTCACCTGAAGATTTGGTTACTATTTTACTTTTTGGGAAAGGAACAATTTGCTCTGGGTTAATGTAATGGTCTGCCTAGAGGCAATTTTTTAAAACATATGTAGATGTAAATATTCCATTTGTAAGACTCTGCATTTCTACAGGCAAATTGACATTTGCAAGTGCAAACTGGATGGCAGAAAATGGAGTTATCCAGTTTACATGTTCAAAAGTTGTCAGTTCAGTTGGACAGATGCGGCATAGAACTAGGAAAGCATTCTGGGGATGGTAGTTTACAGAGCATCACCAGCAAATTATATGTCAGTGATAAGTGAAGAAAAAATAAATTTCCTTGTAGGTGAGAGGAAGAAGAAATCAAAGTCCTTTAAAGTTCACAAGAAAAAAACCAAACATTTTATTACTGGAAACAGGACCAGCAGGTCCTATTTATTGAATCACTATTTTTTAAAGAAGACTAGAAAAAGGCCAAAAACAAGGTCAGGAATATTTTTTTTTCCAATACAGAAAGAGCAGAAGAAGTCTGTATTAATCTAGCCTGTGGTTTATTTAAGAAATAATTCATCAAGAAGTTAGTAAAAGCCTAAAAGCAGAGAGTTTTGAGAGCTTATTTATCCTCAAAAGAGTAATAATTAATTGGTTACAATGATTGTTGGGGCAATTTTGCCCTAAACGTATACAAGTAAATTGTAGTAATCTATATCTAAGGTACTCTCATGGCCTGTGTCACATAACTACTTCAAGAGGAGATAAGTAGCCCACTGGGACTAACTTCTAGCTGATAATAAAAAGTGATTGAAGAGATAACCTAGGATTTTATTATTAAGTTTATAATTTAGATTATCTAACTACTAAATGTCTAAGTCAGGCAGGTGAATCCCACCCAAGTCTGCAAGTAGACATTTGGAGAACAACAGTTGCACCAGATGCTGCAGAATTCTGCTTTACAAGCCACATGAGAAAGCTTTGGCTCCAGACTTTGCTAGACCTGAAACTGTTGCAAAAGTCTGTTTGTAAGAGCTTGAGGCATTGCCTGAACGTACAGTAACCTCTTAGGTTAGACTGAGACTATTTTTTCATATTCTTTTCTTTCTTTTTATTTTTTTCCTATAAGTGAGTTATGTTTGCCTACAGTTACACCAAATTCTTTCTTTTTAGAGAGGTACAAGGAGAAGGAAGCCTGATTAAATCAATTTTCTCTGAATAATGGTTCTTGCAACTATGAAGTGTGTCTCCTGATGTCTGCTAGAAACTTTCCAAGTTCTTTCTATTTTTTTCCTCCTTTTTATTATACTGTTAAGGTCTTTTACATTAATGCAGATTAATTTAATGAGGTTATTCATGGTCACTATTCATCCTTGTAGTGGTATATCTTGATATATGTTGTAATGAAATATAATCTTTTTTCTTTCAAAAGAGTGCTCTGGTAAAAACCATGTTTCTGCTGTACCATTGTCAAAAAATTAGCAATTAACCAGACTGCAAAGAACTCGCTCTTTGTACTTGTGCCATTCTTAATATATCTTTTTCTCACAGGCTTTTAATACTTTTATTCTTAGTAATTTTAATCACTGTATCCATGTCTGCTTTTTTGTAAATTCCCGTCTGTTTTCCCAAGCAATACTCTGAAAAATGCTCATTATGGATTTTTTTTCCCTAGTTTTTATTTTCTACCATCCTACAGAAAAGGTTTTCAGCTTTGCAAAGTACAGATATTACTGCCGTGTTCTTTACTATTATAAGTTCCACTTTTCCCCCTCCTTTGCTGTGAGGACTACCACAGTGATATTCCTCTTGTATATTTTATAACCTGTCTTTGTCTGATGGACTTCTGAGGGAAATGCCTCAAAAGTACATGGCATATCAACTGGATAAAATAACCCATGATATTGCAGTCAAGTTTTTCACATAAAATTCTTGAACTTCAGAGACCCAGTGTAATGTGAACCTAAAATTAATTTATCACATTCCCTCATCTGATCCACACTTCATTTACATTTGTAGTTTTCAATGTAAGGAATCTTTCCATAAAATATGTCTTCAGAGGTTTACGTAGAAGGAATGGATTAAAAAATCTTATTTATTATGTTAACCCTGCAAGCATGAGAGGCCCTGTGACTTTGTTTCTAATAGTTCAGTTGAGTCTTCCCTTCTTTTGCTTCCTGACCCTTTGCTGTGCACCTCTAGACAAAATAAAAAAAAAAAAAAAAACAAAAAAACAAAAAAGCAAAAAATATTGATGGGACTGTATCTTTCTTTTGGATCTGCTTTATTGCTGGTTTACAGTGATTTAAGACCTATGGGGTTTAATCCTTTGTTAATACTTTTAAGGTGTAATTATGAAAAAGGAACAATCCCCAAAACATCTTTATTATAGCTTCTTTCTTGTGTGATAGCCATTTTCTTTTGCCATTTGTGAGCACCTCCTAATTTTATATAATAGGTAAAAGGTAAGAGATGGAAACTATAAAAACTGTCAGAAGCAAATAGAAATCTAAAGGGTCTGACCTCTGTCTAAATAATTCCACATTACTTTTATTCTTCAGCTTTTTTTTTTTTTTTCTACTTAAATGTTTATGTTAAGAGGTTCTAGAAGGTTAATATTTTACAAACCTGTGAAAAAAAAGGGCGGTTCTCTAGCTGATAGTAATGGATTTTGACAACTGTATCTCTGGGTATCCTACCCATTGCAGACGTAAGAAACAAACTTCTGTATACCCTTTTAGCAATCACTTTTTGGAGTTGTCTGTTTATAGTTCCTTAATTGCATTCTGCTTCAGGGTTGACACTTTTTTCCTTTCTTCTTTCCTCCTGACATGACTTTTAATTTCAAATTATTGTTCTTTTTTTTTCTGTTCTGGATTGTCTAAATAAAGTTCTCCATGTCTTTTTCATGTGCTTCAGTTTTCCTTAATTTTAGCATGTCTGTCAATGACAATTTCATCAGTGCATCCTAATTCCGGTTCTTTTTTTGTTCCTTCTCCAGTATGAACTACTATTGTTTTCTGGATGTTGTTACCTTCTGCATCTACCATCTTTTACCTTCATCATCTGACAGAATTTATTTGAAAAAGGAGAAGGATCAGGAAAGGCATTTTCAGTTTTCATATTTTTGGCATCATGTCCCATTTTTCATTTAGCTGGAAGGTTTCTTCAGACCCTCTTTAGGAAATAATTTATCTTCATGCTTCTGAGAGCTGGCTTGTGAAACTGTCCACTGTTATATGTTGCCACATTGGCC
This sequence comes from Drymodes brunneopygia, assembly GCA_013400955.1. Lineage (NCBI taxonomy): Eukaryota > Metazoa > Chordata > Aves > Passeriformes > Petroicidae > Drymodes > Drymodes brunneopygia. The sequence continues at coordinate 801,961 of VZTZ01032794.1, forward strand.
TTAGGTCTTCTGTCTTTGCTCTATGTCCATACAGTGTCTCATCCTGCGGGGCATCATTAACCTCCAGAAGTTCCTACTAAAGGAAATAGAAACAAATTCCTATATAGTATTTCCATCCTTTCAGTGATGGATGAAGTCAGAAATACCCTTTGTTAGTCCACATAAATACTGATCTTCCTACCTGCATCTGCTATAAGTGTGTGGTTGCAGGTATTTAAGTGCAACGTGCCACTGCAATCTACCAAATGTCATAATCATTCAACCATTAGGAGACTCTTATTTATAAGAATGAAGGAACTTTTAATTTCAAATTAAGTTTGTTCAGTCTTTCCAGCCTGTCTCCTCAATCTGCTTACCTTCCTCCAATGGCTAATCACGATCCCTTTGCAGACAGAACTCTATGTCAGTTTATATCCCTTTTAGTATGAGATAAGCATCTCATGTAGATAGGGTTCTTCAGTCCAACTGCAAAAAGGGAGACAGGACTGTGGTCCCAGTGTCACTGAACTTTCAGCTTCATGGTGAGCTGCATGCTAAATTAATTTCAAAACTAGTTTTCTTAGGATTCAACTCTGACTTTCTTCCCCTTTACAATCATTATAATTCAGTGAGAAAAATCCAGGGGAGCTTGAGTAATCATGAGTGATCAAGATTTTTAAACTTCTATACCCTCCTTTGAGTTCTAGCCCTTCAGCATTGATGTTCCATCAAGGACCGTTCTTACCCTCACCTCACTAATCTTGCACTGATGAAATGCATCTTAGGTTCTACATCTGCATTAGACAATTTCATTAAATTCTGTGCATTGCTCAGACAGTGAGCTAATAGAGGGCATGTAAGTATGCAGATAGAGAGAAATACCTGCTAATTGCATGAAAGAATTCTGATCAGCCTAATTCTGGCAAAGTAGAATTTCTGTTCTGTCAGACTTGTTCCTTTTCTGAAGTAACCAAAATAAACTGAATTACTTTTGTGCATCCTCTTGTCTTCAAAGTACCTGACACAGTGTTTTGCTGAGGATATTGCTCCTATTTCTGAAAACACGAATGCTATGTTTGGCTCTCTATGTAAAGAATTGAGCTATAAAGTTGGGGGATTTAATTTAATTCATCAAGATTTAGTCTAAGTTAAACATTGCTTATGATATACTTATTCACATTTGTAAAATTATGTGCACTCCTTCCATCATGTGAGGTTTGATTTAAAGAGATTTGAACAGTTTGAGGTAGAGCAGCTATTTGGAGTGTAATCAAATTATCTCACTTTGCTTCCCTGGAAACCTCAATTAGAGAGATAATTTTGTTGCAAAAGAAGTGTGTTTTGTTGATATGTAGAAGAAAGAAGAATAAATATGGAAGGGAAACAGTGAGTGGTGTATAACGATGGGAGGGAAGTATGTAGCATACAAAACTGAGAATTTTCCATTAAGAAGAGGGTGTTATGTCTCAAATAATGACTGTAATATACATAATCCTTCAGGAATTACTATTATTGCTAATATAATAAGAAATAAGTTCATAACACTTCAGTTCCTTCTAGCAATTCTGTTATACTTACCCTATTTAAGTGTCATATAATAGTAATGGGATAAATCAGAGATTATGGTGTCACATCGACAGTGAACAGCTTCCTGTTGAAGGACTAACATAAGAGGATCTTTATCATAGATCAGGTCTCTTTCTCTCCTATCCTGTTAATATTAAAATGATTATTACTGTTTTTGTAAGAGGAAAAAGGAAATTATTCTTCTTCAGGAAAGAGTCTTCTGAATTCCAGCAACATGGCAACACACCATTTTGAGGAGGTACAGGAAGAATCCAAACAGTTCATCCCATTCTGAAACATAGCAGTTTCAGGCAAGACATTTAGTGCTCTAGAGCTACTTTCTTAATCTTTCTGTCACATGTCTAGAGGAGTGAGGACTTTGTAATGAGATGATGTAGTTGGAAACTCCTGCTACTGGTGGGAGACCCACATATACAGTGATCAGCAAAACATATGCAGTGATGACTGTAAAAAGCGTGTCATAGCAATCTGAGCTGCGTCTACACTGTGTGGTTAGTACAAGCTGAATTTGCTTTCTATCTCCCTGCCCACTGCTACCTTCTTTTGAGTACCTGGAAACCATCTCTGGCAAAGAGGAGACAAACTGGAGTGGAAGTGTGTGAAAAGATGCACAAGCAGCTGAAGTCTCAGCAGTACATTTGTACTGTACATATACTGTACTTGGCTGTCTAAGACCTGTGTGAATGCTTTTCTAACCTTCTGTCCTGATTTAAAAGCAAATAGAGCTTGCTTAATCCTCACATATTTTAAACTGACTTGTGCTTTTCAGAGTTCCAATGTTCCATGTTCATCAGATGAATATTTAATATAGGAGTAAACCAGAAAGGAGATACCCTTAGATGTAGTGGTTTACATTTATCTGTTTGACCTGAAACTGGAATAACATGTAGTGAAGCCTCACCTTGGTCCAGATGTAAAGTAAACTCCAGTGTAGATACATCCTTAGCACACAAGCCCCAATATATGTGCATATAGACTGCCTTCTCTGTCTTCTCCAGAACTGCATCCACTGAGTAGATCATGGTAAAACTTCTGATTTCAGCAATCTCAGGTTTCAATTTTATCCTGATGTCTGGCCCTAGTGAAAATCAGTCCTCAAACACTGGATATACTTTAAAGAATGATGGGTAAATTGCTACCTAGCTAATTATGATTGGACACAAATGTCAGAATATCACTAACAAATGGATCTGAATTTTATGCTTGCCAGATTTAGTTTTACAATTCAAAAATTTCTGGTGACTCTAAGAAAAAGGACTCATCCTGGTTACATTGGCTACAGAAGCATCTCTTTCTATAATCCAAATATGTACAAATATATGACTGCTCCATTTATAGACTGGTGACTACTTGCTTACTTCTTTATTACTGTTTTTAATGCCTCACAAACACAAAATATATTCAAGCTCTGAGATGAAATCATAACCCTTTCTTAAGATTTTCAGAGCAAGCCCAAAATAAGAAACAAAGACATGAGATATAAAGGCTCCACAAAACTTTCAAAGAGGCTGAGCTCTGCTTGCCAGTAATTTTTTAACAGGGGCAGCAATAAACATATTTGCAAAATGTTGTCTCTCTTGAATGGATAGAAGTGTAACAATTACAAGCATGCCTTTGATGAGTTCAGATCCTTTCTATTGTTAAAATATTTTTTTCTGACTGATTGCACCATCACTTTTGAGACAATGCCAAACTTTAGTTTTTAAATGCCTTAGATTTTAACAAATCTTCCATAGTAAAGTTGCTCTAGGTTGAAACATGAGCATGCTTGTAGAATGTATGATTTTTGAAGTCCTCTGTGTTACACTACAAGTCCTTAACTATCTGGTGCATTAAGACAGCAATTCTATTATTCAGCCAGTGAACTATCTGAACACTGTTAATCAACTCAAAATTCCAGTGTTGACTTCAGTTTACAAACATTGGAGACTATCAAATGTGTCTATTGTCATAAGCAGAGAAGCTTTTTCTTGAATTGTAAAAGACCCATTTGTAGCACAGTGTAAAAATTAATGTCTATTTTTACATGACAAATGTGCTATGTATAGGCTTTCAGGGAAAAAATTCAAAAGTTTATTTGAGCTGACAGTAATAGAATGACTTCAGCAAAGTGGGTCCAGATTTTATTGTGCATTTTTGGCAGGACTAGATTTATAAAACAAGATCATCATCTAGTGTGAACACGATACGATTTGGAAGGAGTTTATTACTCTCCATGCTGAGCTTTATTTGTTTATTTGGGCCCTCATTTGTGTACTGGATAACATTTTCAAATCTTCAACATTTTTAACTCTGATGATCAGCCTATAAAGACAACTCTCTGTTCCTCAGAATATATCCTTCACATAGCACAGATGAAACTTTCTCTCTTTTTACCCCTCCCCAAGTCTTTTAAAATAATCATTATAAAGTTAAGGATAACAGATGTACATAAAATTCCATTTAACCATTGCACAGGTTATGATAAAAGCCAGGCTATTTGCTTTGTTCCCCTTAAATCCTTCCAGAATGCTGTGAAAGTCAGTTTTATCTCCTGAAACTCAGGCCATGAAACTCCCCAATTAAAATTCTTTCACTGCCTACTATCCCTTTAGTTGTGTTCAAGGTCCTTGTCTTCCCCATCAAAGCTGTACTTTCATTTCTGCTTAGTGTACTACTTTTCTTGACTGCCCCCAAGATTCCCACCTAGGTGCCGCTTTCAACCCCTCCTTCTACTTTTATCTTTGTATTTTGTTCCCATTTGCCTGAGCTGGAGCTGCAGCTGAAATTATTCGCTGGCAGAGGCACCTACAGTGCTCCTCAGCCCTGCTCTCCACCCTTGCCTGTCCATTCCTCTGGCAAGAAGAGTTTCACAGCCCCTTGCTTTTGCCACAGTGTGTACCAGGGGGATTTTGAGTGCTGGAAGCACAATTCTCTGCAGCCTAATTTAAGAAGGCTCTGTGGTTGGGACTGAGAATTTCTCACATTCCTTTTGGATTGAGTTTAGGAAAAGATCACAGCACAAAAAGACTCATGGATTACACAGAGACTGCTTTAACTTCCATCAGTTATTCCTTCAAGGTTTCACACAGTGCTCTGGACTACTGAGGATTGCATGAGCTTTTAAAGTTCTGGGGATTTTATACAGTTTCAGCAGCAAATATTCATCATTTCCACATCTTCATTTAAAAAAAGAAAAAAAAGAAAAAAAATAAATCTTCAATTAAAATAGGCAATTTGCTTCAGTGAATTGTAGGGTTTTCGTGGTTTGCCAGACTTTCAGATCAGGATGTAGCTTGCACATATTCCATATGTGGCAAAATTTCAAAGAGACGCTGTGTGAATTGAAGATGAAAGTTTGTGTTTTAAATGTCTATCCTGTGCTTGCTATCTATTGAAATAGGAGATATAAAGAGATGAACATTGGAGGGGAAAAAAAACCTGTCTGGTTTGATAGTTTATATTGAATTTATAACGCTGTACTCAAAGGGTAATTTTGTGCTTTCAGGTCACGTCACAGCAAGAAGATCCACCTATATATAAATACATATGGACATAGGAGAAATGCATACAAATTAAGGACTAGATATAATCAGGTTAAAATAGACCGCTTGATCCTAAGTGGAAATAAAAATCTACCCATTCCCTTTAATTTAAAGTTAAATATGAAACGCAGATCCAAACTCTACCTGCTGTGAGCACATTGCAGCAATTTGTCACAGATAATGAAGTTTTTCACTTGCTTATTGCAAAATTTTAGTAATCTGGAAAGCACTCATGAGGTACGGGAATTCCTTATTAATTAGAATAAATTTTATATGAATAGTATTGCTGGAATCTGGAGAGAGGATGTGAGTGATTGAAATCTGAGATTATGAACTACAACTTGTTCAGCAAGCCTGAGAGGATGACCAAAAGAATAAAAGTCATGAGTTTATTTATAGGAACATGATCATGGCTTGACTTTTATACACATGGTAATCTGGTCACATATATCTACTTTTCTTTTCAGAAGTTTTAATTTCCCAGAATTAATCAAAATGCAAAGTAAATGATTCATAAATAAAACCTGAAATATACAAAGAAAAAATGTTCACTACTTAAAATAAATCTTTGTATTGACAAAACAGGGTACTTCCATGTGTAAGGACAACTTTGGCTAAAGTCTGCCGTACTGTCAGACACCAAAAGAAGTTAATAACTTAAAGAGAGCTGCAGTTTGTCTATCTTTGTTCAGTATATATATGAATATATTAAGAAAATTACAGAAATATTTTATTAGCCCAATTAAAACCAAATGAACAAAACAAGTTGCATGATCAAGTAAGTATAACATTTAGTCTGAGAGCAATCCAAAGGAAAACAATGAAAAGGAGTCAATGAATTAAACTGAGGAATAAAGTGCATGAATATTATAATGTACTAATACATTTTAATGGAAAATATCTCTTGTCAAACTTAATTTCATTCCTTGATGCTAGAAAAATTTTGTTGTTAAAATTATAAGTGCATATCTAATAATACTGGACATTTATCAGATGCTTGAAAGCAAGATATTCTGATTTAAAAATGAATACTATAGAACATCAGTGTAGCATACGATATATGAATGAATGAATGAATGAATGAATGAATGAAAAGAACTTCTCAAAAGTGTAGTTTCAAATGGGGAAACATCCTTGAACTCCTTCCCAATTGAGTTCTGTAGCAAAATCCAATTGCCTTTTAATAACTTTATCTGTGACAAACACAAGAAAACAAATACTCCTAAGGCAGATCTGGTTAGTGACCCCTGAGTTGTTTAGAAGTTGCCCGCTTGAAATGTCCTCACACAGCAGGGATGGATATTGCTTTCCTTTTCATGTATGTTTCCTTCAGTTTTAATCAACATAAGAACGGTAATACATATTCTCAGGTTAATATTTTTATGGCATGAAAATGAAGGTCTATATGGTCACGGGAACACAAGAGAGAGTTAATGGAAGCTGTAGCATTGCATAAGACAAAGCAGTCAGCTGCAGCGCAGTTCCATCTACACCACCTTTGAAGATGGTTTCTACAGCAAACTTTGAAGAATCAGACCCAAATTTTGCTTTGGAGGCAGCACATTAGCTTACTCCATAAAGATCCTGAAAGGCATTTAACTTTATTATGGAACACCTGAAGCCTAATAATATATATTAAACAACTCAATGAGCAGGAGTAGTATCTTGGGAAGTGGCATCCTGAAAATACTTTTAAAAGTGGTTTTGGTGGATTGACTCTGTCTGGATGCCAGGTGCCCATCAAAGCCATCCTTTTACTCCCTTATTCAACAGGACAGAGGAGTCTAAATATAACTCTCTCAACTCTCATGGCTTGAAATAGTGGCAGGGAGAGATCACTCACCAGTTACTGTCATGGGCAAAACAGACTTGACTTGGGGAAGTTCATCTAGTTTATTACCTATCAGATCAGAGTAAGGAGAAATAGAAACAAAGTCTTAAAACAGTTTCACCCACGGTTCCCTCCAACCCCTCCCTTTTTCCCAGGCTCAACATTTCTCCCGAATTCCCTCTTTCTCCTTAAGCAGCACAGGGGATGTGGAATGGGGGTTGCAGTCTGTTCATCACACAGCAGATTTTGTCTCTGTTATCTGAGGGGCACTACCATCATTGCTGAGGAGGTCAGTCTTGGCCAGTGAGGGGTCAGTCTTGGACTCCATGGCATTGGCTCTGTTGGGCACAGGGGAAGCTCCTGTCAGCTTCTCACAGAAGCCACTGCTGTACCATCCTGCAACCTAAACCTTGCTGCACCTACACAGTACAGAGGTATTGTGCTAAGATTTGAAAACTAGGATAATGCTGTGTTAGCCTTTTCCTTATGAATAAAACACTTAAGAAGTAATAAAAATAAATTGAGACTAATATCATATTTTTTTAACTTACAACCTTTTTTTGAAAGAAAGAACAATCTGAAAAAAAAAATCAAAACCAACACAGGTAAATGCGAGATAGAATAAATTGCTTCAGTAACAGCATGTTAACCTTTCACACATTATTTGAGGGCATTCAAATGCAGTCCCATCATTAAGGTTAAGAACTTTCTAAGAAATAGAGGAACAATAATTCATAATAGTTTTCTAGCAGCAGCAGTGCAAAACAAACAAACAAACTTTTAATTATCTTTACAATTGTTTTATAAATGGTTTATGTCTGACAATTATCTGTGATAGTAAGGATTCAAAATTGCTAATCCAGACCCTTTTCAATTCCATGTGCTCATCCCGAAAGGTAAAGCATCAGGTAGAGGGAAACACTATTATGTCCAAGAATGGCTTTATGCTTCAATTCACAGAGATTAAAGAAAAAGAAAATAAAGAAAAATGTGAGTTTTTTCTCACAGTCTCACTCAATGGTACAGAAGAAATTATCCTGTATGTGAAGTGATGTCAGCTCTGTTTCTTCACATTGGAGAAGAAACATGTTTGAAACTCTCCTGTACAGAGCTCTTAACTTCATTGATTAATACTGCATTTCTTTGGTTTCAAATAGTTTCAGAACTGCTCATTTCTGATACTTCTGTTTATAGCAGAATCATACTAAAATTTTATAGCCTTTTGCAAAAGGAATTTTCAATACTTCTTTAATAGAATACTGAAACTAACTTTGGAGAAGAAATGCTCTACACAAAATGAAAATTCACTGTGAATCTTTTGAAGTAAGATTTATACACTTCCTAAAAATGTGTACACAGGATAACATAACAGAGATGGTTTCTAATTGCTCATTGAAATCAGCACAGGCCCATAACTAGGGGCTACAGGGCTCCTACTCTTGACTTTTTAATCTCTTTCCTAAAGGTATCTATTTCTCATTGGAGGTGAGAGATGAATGTGTACCTGCTAAGTGTGAGGAGGATGGTAATGGAAATCAGTAGTGTTAATTAAATTACAAGAATTAACATATCCAGTATTTCTTCATCCTCTAAGCTTTTGTAACTGTTAATGAGAGTGAAGAGTGTTTTATGATTCCTTCCTTCTCACAGAATACTCTATATCCAAAATCTTTGCCAAGTCAAAGAAGAAATTTTAACTTTAATTTAATCGTTCATTTGTTTGGTTCTCCCTCTTTTTCAAGAGAATCAATATACTTTTGAAGTAACTGTTGCTGAAAATTATGATGAATATGTTCACATTGAAATATTGGGGAATAGGAGATTGATAGATAAGACAGGCTTGCCATAATGAGATGCAGCATTTTTTTCTGTCATATTTTGTCCTCATTTCAGCAACATCTTTCTGGAGCCTCATCTACTTGGACAAATTGCATTGTTTCACTGTTGTGGCACTTGGTGAAATTTTGCTTATATTTGAAACTAAACATTTTGAAATTTCTTTAAGGTAAAAAAAGAGAATCTGAAATTCTAAGTCTTAGCAATTTCTCTTCACATTTACGTTTTACTTAGCATATGTTCCTCCATCTGTTTATATTTGACTTATCTTATTGAGGTTAATTATTGTTTTCCATCATAGCTAGAGTTTTGATTTTTCCTTTTTTAAATAATTTTCCAACAGAGGCAGCTTTAACATTTCAGAACAAAAATGTTCACATTTATAAACAAAAAACTAAATCTTTTGGACACTGATCTTACAGCAGGATTAAAATTTTATAAAGCTATAATGGTCTTTGGTAAATTTTAATTCTGATAAACTTTCCATCTTTCACTGAATTCTATTGACATTAAATTCGTAAGAACAAGGTTCACACTGACATTAGTGGGATGTACTAGAGAGGAGAGGATTGAAATTACAGGTGCAAAATCACCTGTTATTACATAATTTTATTAACCAAACTAGTAAGCCTAACTACTTGCAAAATGCCAGCATGTTTCAAGATGAACATCAGTTTCTGAATCCCTGCTTGACCTGTTCTTCAAAGTGATCATATAATAATATAAAAGTCAGTGGGTGAAAATTTTGAGCTGTATTACATTCAAAATAGCATACAAGTGACCTTTATTGCTTTAAAGAGTCTGTCTTTTTTCTTGCAGTATATATGAAAAGCAACCATGGTTAATAAAACATATAATAAAAAATTGATGTTTTCAAATATCAATGACGAGTAGTTCATTTGCAGTTTCAAACCAAATGAAACATTTTGTAGTTATTACTCTGTTTGTTATATGAAGCAATAAAGCCCTTAGATAAAGGATTTTTTTTTGTTGCAGCTCATTCCACATTTCTATTTTTGACAGCAATCCATCTTCCAGAAACAAACAACTGTTGTCGTAGTTGTTTTAGGACCAATGTGAAATGAGAACTGACAAAAGAAACATAAAAGCACAATGATAATTACATTTTATCACTTTTTTCTTTCTCTTTCTTAAAGCTTTCTGGGGCTTTAAATTTTCAGCAAAATCTTTTTTTTGCTCACCTTGAGGCACTCTTTTTCCATCTCATTCATAAATGTTATCTTCTGTGCTGATCTCACAGCATAAATACATGCATTTACTCAATGTTCATCTTCTGACTTATGACTGTTATCATTTTCATGCCACAGCATATATTTTCTTTTCATCATCGCAAAAAAACCAGTCTTGCTATATTTGTGTAATCAACTATTTGACCTTCAGTGACTTTTTCCACATTCACATGGGAATTGAATCATTCCCATTGTTAAAATATATTTACTTTTATGATTCTTTGAAATGATGCTAAAGTGAATTCTATCTGGTGTTATATTTGTTTCCTAGTCATTAAGCTGTGAATACTAACAGGAGTCAGCAAACAGGATAGACTTATGTAACTGTGATTACTCAAAACTGAACTTTTGAATTCCCCAACAAAAGTCTTTGCTAGATGAAACTGGTATGGACTGGATGCAAATTTTTCTAACACCTGATCTAAACACTTAACACATCCTAAATCCTTCAGTTAATAAAAAGACTTGAAAGAGGAACACCAATTGCAAAGTTGTGCTTTTGAACACAGACTATTTAGTCAGGAAAAACTGGAGGCTTAGGATACCAAACAGAGGGGCTAGTGCTAAAAAAATATGGTTCGTAAAATAAAATGGCCTTGGAAAGAAGTAGCATCAGAAAGGATGTGGTGAAGTCCTTAGTTTTGCGCTGGCTAGAGGAAACAACCTGGAAATGAGCAAACATCTCAAAGATCACAGAGATTCTTGAAGATGAAAGGTGGGAGACCCCAGAGAGGCACCCCTGATGGATGACACCCAAGATTGGTAACTGTGAGCAGAACTATGGAATGAACTTATACAGCTTCCTGCCCAACTTCCCCAGCGTCCTCTGTGGGGAAGAGCAGCTCAGTCCTACTGAATGCAACACTGTGGGTTGGTGAGTATCTCAGGTACCTCTACTCTCACTGGTTTTTAAATAAAACAGTATTCAGATCCACTAGCTGTTACTCTTTCTCTCCTGAGACAAGAATGATGAACACAAGAGACTCTCAGAATGCACTGTATCCAAAAGTGGTGAGTAAACAGTCCAGAAATCAAATTTTCAATAGGTAATTTCCATAAAATTTTCAGCCATGCAGCATTTCTTAAAAGAATGACAGAAAAAAAAACCACTTTCTCTATCTCAAAATCTAGCATGTAACAATGTTTTAGATTGTTGTATATTAAATAGGAGGTGGTAACTCACTGTATATTGCTTAAATCAGGTCCTTAGTTAGATAAAATTCACTCTGGGTTTACCCCAATCCAACTACTTTTCTCTATAGAATATTTGTAGAAATTTGGCAAATACAGGAATACTGGTTCACTAACCATTAGTTTTGACTGAATACCATCCTCAGTGGCAAAATAAAAATAAAATGGCCATATGATGTTTAAAAAAGGACTTTTTTTCCCCTTGAGTCTTAAAAATGGTCATTGGAGAAAAAAATGAAAAAACAGCAAAACCAAGTCCAAAATGGAAAAACAACCAGCTACAGTCAATTATCTATAGAAATACCAGTTTCTTCTTGACAGACTGATCAGAACCTGGTGAATAAAAAATTGGAAGAACAATGGATATGAAAAAGTTGTCAGTAAGCTTCCCACTCTGCTGAAAGTCTGTTATTTTCTATCATGTTCTTATTTTTTATGGCATTTCTATCTTTAGTGCCCCTCACAGATACCTAGAAGAAACAAGAAATTAGGATTTTATGAGTGAAGGGTCTCCAAGATTTAAGGTGCTGCATTTCAGCCTAAATGTTAAGAATGTTCCTACAGCATTCAAATAATGTATGAAGTATTATTTTTCTGTTGCTCATGACAAATAATGAGAGAAATGTTTTCAAAGATACATGACTTTTTCCAATATCTGTTTTAAATATATTTGTCTTGGACTCAATACTCGGATAGTGATAAGAAAGCAAAACATTTATCTACACTACAAATATGGAAATGTAATCAGCAAATTTTGAAAAAAAACCCACAACCCTAAGTCTAAAGCACTACTTTTAAATAGTCTCTGGTTTTGTCTTCATAAAATCATAGATTTAGAGAATGGTTTGGGTTGGGGGGGACCTTGAAAGGTCATCTAGTCCAACCCCCCTTCCATGAGCAGTGGCATCTTTCATTAAATTAGATTACTCAAAACACTGTCTCACATGATCTTGAACACTTCCAGGAATGGGGCATTCACAATCTGTGTCACTGTCTTCACTGCCCTCTTCATAAAAAATATCTTCCGACCTAAACCTACCATCTTTGTTTTAAAACTGTCACCCTATATTCTGTCACTACAGACCCTTGCAAAAAGATTCCATCTTTCTCATAAGTCCCCCAGGTATATTTAAAGGTTTTTAAGGTATATTTAAAGGTTTCAATATGGTCTTCCCAGAGCCTTCTCCAGAAGGCTGAACAATCCTGCCTTCACAGAAGAGGTGTTCCATGGAAAATTTCCATAGCCCTACTTTAGAACCTCTCCAACAGATCCCTGTCTTCCTTGAGCTGAGCACCTCAGAGCTGGATGTAGCACCCCAGGTGGGGTCTCATGAGGGCAAAGCAGAGGGGCAGAATCCCCTCCCTTGCCCTGCTGGCCATGCTGCTTTTAAAGCAGGCCAGGATAAGGTTGGCTTTCTGGGGTGCAAGTTCATACTCTTGGCTCATATTGAGACTTTTCATCTAACGTTATCTGCAGGTCCCTTTCCACACAGATACTCTCAATCTATTCATCCCTCAGTACTGATACCAATGACTATCTCGTCCCAAGTGGAGTTCCTTGCACTGATTGCCTCTAATAATTTCCCTCTAATAATCAGCCCACAGAGGTGAGGCTGATTGATTGGCAGTTCTCAGGGTCCTCCTTTTAACCCTTTTAAACAAATAGTTGCAATGTTTTCCCTTTTTTCAGTCACTAGAGTCTTTACCTGGCAGAGGTGAAAGGTTTGGAATTAACACACACCAGACAAAATCCACTGTGCAGACTGGGAAAACCACAGATGACAGCAACAGGAAGATGCTAGGCCTGGTGAGGTGAATCTGGGTAACCTGTAGGGAAAAAAAATTCACACCATGGCAAACTGTGAGAAGGGAAGCAACTGCTTACACACATGCTATCCCAAATTGTGGGAATGGCATGAACACCTCGTAGATACCTAGGACATGGACTGTATAAAAGTGGCACCTCCAGAAGAACAGTCTGGGGACCCCCCCCCAACACTGAGAGGAACAGAAGAAGCAAGGCCAGCATGATGACACAGGGACCTATGTGGTGTTGACTATCTTTCTTTTTAATCTGTCTCTTTTTCTTCTCCCCCCAGCCCCTGCTTTAGTGTTAAATAAAATCTGTACTATTGACTTTGGCGTATGGTCTCCTTTACACATTAATTCTGGCTGAGGCATCTTTTAATAAACAGACCCCAACATTATTTCAGAGTATCATAACAACAGGAAATTATTTCTGACCACAATAACACAAAATTAGTTAAAACAAAAATATAGCATTATTTCTGTTTGTTGTTTCTCCTATAGATGCTTGAGAAGCAGCTGTGACTAGGAATCCCCTTTATAAGGCATAAGGCTTAAGATATCTGTGATGTGGACAAGACACTTGTATTTTAGATATTGCCAAAAAAATATCATAAAAGAAGAAGGTGTATAAAATTCAGACCAGAGAAAAAAAAGGATAAAAAATATTAAAATATATTTTTATAATCTGCATTTTGTAGACGGGACACTGCAGCATAGAAAAGGTAAGCATAGTAACAGAGAGGACACAGATCTTTCACATACACACAGATTTTAAAGGAACAGATTTGTGGTATTGTGTGTGCCATAGCAACAGAAACATAGAAAACAGGAAAGAGAGCTGTTCTGTCAGTATAGGTCTCTATTGGGTTAATAAACTCTCTTAAAAATTTGGATCTCTTTACACACTTGCACCATCACTAGGAGAGTGACAGGACTATATCATGACATTAAATAGACAAAATCAGAGGGTTAAATTTTGTCTTTTAGATTCCATTTCTTTAGTTCCAAGTTGATTGTAGTTGCTTTGTGTCTGGTCTCTTGAAAAATAATTACAAGAAAGTATTACACCAAATCTGTCTACAAAAAGCCCCAAATGACTGACAGAGTAAACTGAGATCTTGGCTATTAGTACTCCTCACTGTTTCTCAGAAATAAAAATAAATAAAAAAATAAAACGTAAAGAAGAGCTAAAATAGTGTAGAAATAGCATATCTAAAATCTACTAAAATATTAGGTCTTTTTTTTATATTCCATTTTTTGTTACATAAAAGGAAGAAACAGAAATTTGTGAAAGGAAATATGCTTTAAAGTAAACCTTGATAGAACATGGTTCTTTTAGGCAAAATGATTTTTTGGCAAAAGTCTCAATAATTTAAACATTTCCATTAAGAACACTGGATACAAAAGAAGAAAAGATATTTAAAAATTCTTATTTAAACGAGAGAAAGAGAAAGCCAGAACAGACATACATCTTTGTTACAAAGATCTACTTTTGCTAAGGGATATATTTGAAAACTTGCATTGATTATATTTTAATACCTGTGCAAATTATAACAGTCATTTTTTCCCACTGTTACTCCATCTAGTACTGTTCCAGTCAGGGTGTTGATTCAGCATGGAAGAAGTGCAGGATGAATGAGGGTGAGAATGTGAGTCTTTCCTAACTCAGATTAAACGTTTGTCAGTTTTGAACTCTGCAGGAAATATTATGGGTTTAATTGGGGAGGAAGGAAATAAAGCCTCTGTTTCTGTTTATGGAAAAAATTTCATAATATTTGAGGATTGAAAACTAGTGCAAAGAACTAAAAGATATATTGATGATAGCATTTTCATTATTATTTTTATATACAAATTGGACTTGAAGTAATTACAGTTTATGCTTTTATGTGTTTCTTTATACACTTATTCTTACTAACTGAAAAAGGAGATCTCTCTTGCTGAAAAACAAACAAGTAAACAAAACTAATATCAAATAAATAAAATCAAAAAGCCAGCACCCAAAAATTCAAAACAAATCATGCCAAACCTAAATGTTTAAGAACTTTAGGGAAGAATTGACTGAATTTTCCTATATACACTGAAGTTAGACCTAAAATCTCTTGGTATTTCACTTATTCCTTGAGTAGATGACTCAATATCGGATCATTTGCAAATGCTCCCACTAATCAAGAAAAGCAGAAACTCACTGAAGAGTACTAGAAAAAGTATTGTTTTCAATATTTTTAAGGATCAATTAACCTCTTCCTCTCACTTTTTCCATCTACTCAAATTTGGCATTCATGAACTGTGGTGTAGCCCCAACCTCTAAAACAGCATCTGAAAATGAATAAATTAAAGCAGTCTGTCTCTTGCTACTGAGACTGGCAAGGGCATATTTGAAAAAACTAAACAGGAGAATAACAAGCATCAGACCTGCAACAATCTTGACAGCACACTACAACCCTGATAGGCAGCCTGTGCAGAGGGGAGAGTACAAAGACAGTTACAAATGGCAAGGTGCACATTTATGAATACCAATAAAATTCCCCTTCTGCTCTATCATCGCTTTAAGGTGCTGTTTTTCAAATAACCATTTCAGAAGCAGCTTTATAATTGCTTTCACTTTAAATACCTAAATTAAATATACATATATAAAGTAAGGAACATTTGTCTTTCACCTCTTTTGATATGCATGGCACTTTTTAAAGTAGCATTGCTGATTTATAAGCAATATGACTGACTTTTAGTCATATCTGCGATTTATATGTCAGGACTTCATATACTCTGGTTATTAAGATCTATTTTATGAAACCCAGTTTATTTGTTAAAAAAGACTGATTTACTAGACAGATTTATTAATCATGGCTTAGGAATATAAACCAAAGTCTTGGTTCAATCTTATATTTATAAATTAGATGTTTAAATCAAATTCCAATTTATATGTAATGGGATTGGTTCTAGAGATGTGTAAATAGTAATATATATCCAATCTCACTACTACCTGAAGATAATGATCTTGTTTTCACAAGTAATTTGGTTATTCATATTGATCAAAAAAACCTATTGTTAATCAGATGGATACAATTCAGTGAGTTACTCCACATCAAGGAGAGAGATTGACAGAAATATTGACTTTCAGGCAGGGAATGAATAGCCTAATCTGAAATTTTATAATACACAGATTTTGAACTCTCCTTTTTCAGAGTTTTCAGGTTGCTGAATCCACTGGGACTATTGTTACCACTCCAGCAAGGGAAACAGCTTTCATTTGTGGTCATTTGTCTCTTTCTTATTCTGAAAGAAAATACAGAAGTGATATTAAATTCCCCCTTTCCAACTTCCATTCCTAACAATTATTCACTTTCTTGTGTAAGTCTTTATATATTCAGATTTCTTTCATGACCAGAAATACCAAGCAACTGATGGAAAGACATAACAAATGCTTGAAAAGTGCAAACAGTAAAGCCCAAGATGGTGTTTAATTGATGATTTTGTTTTTTAGTCAAACTCATCTTTTTGAAACAAATTAATAAAATTTTAGAAGTACTTTTCTGTCTCATCATGCAGAGCCATAGCTTGGAGTGTCACATTTAGATAACCTGAAAGCAGTATGGCTGAAAAGTACATTTTCCAATCAGCTTTCTGGATAATATTTGATTCCAGATGTAGTAATAGATGTAATCAATAAATGAAACCAACCATACCAATTTGTCCAAAACAGTGGAAACTGGTCTTTTTCTCTTTAGCACTGTCTTTCTATGTTAACCTTGTCCTGTTACTTCTTTTAATTTCCCTAGTTCTGAAGGTATGTTGCTTTCAAAAATTAAAAAAAATATCCATCCTTGAGCTTGACAGAGGAAGCCTTGAGATGTTTCTGTGAGCTTGTTCTATACTCTGTTCATACAGTTTCTTTTTAACTTGTGACATGGTTCATAAAATCTAGTTGACCTACTTATATCCAGTCTAAACAGAAATCTACCATCAAAGGAAGGCTGAGTGTCCTGTGCCAAAATCAGATATAAAAATTTCTTAAAATATTGGAAACCAGACTGCTTCTCATTTTGCTTTGCAGACACACTTGATACACAGAGGGATAAAATGCCTTCTGTTGTGACATTCCTCAGCTACTGTGTACCTTGTGCCAAAGAGAAAATCATGATGAGATAAGGTCCTAGGGACTGCTTGACTGGATATTTTGAGTGGCATAGCAGAGTCCTTCTCAGCCCATCTTCTCTCAAGATGTCCTTAGTGGAGTGTGCTTTCCTTTTGTGTTTCTCCAGGTTCTTTCGCCTTTCTCTGCAGAAATCCCAACACATCTGTTCAACAACCTCACTTCCAGCTGAGAGAAAGTTAGTGATGGATTGCAGAATCCTGATTCACATTCTGTTAATTTTGGCATTACCTTCCTCTTCACATTTAGAGTACAGTAATTTCAGATTACTTTTGTTCCACCATTTCATTCTCTTGTAGTATAAACGAAAATTGGAATACTTTGGTTTGACTTTAAGTAGCAGTAAGGCCCATGAATTCCTCTGTTTTGAGATGATTTGTTGAAGTGTTCTGTAGCCTAAATAGGAGGTAATACAGAGGCATAGAGTTGAGCATGGCCACTTTAGAAATTCAAAATTTGGGTGGCAAGAACACACTTGAGATTTATGGCAAAATTTAGTCAGACTCATTTTGTGAAACACACCATGAATGTTTTCAGGAACATTTCCCTCTGACACCTGCAAAATGAAAATGGAGTTGCTTTTGAAAGAGGAATGTGCAATGTGGGATAGCACACAGTTCAAGCTGTTCAGTGTTCTACTCTCTGTAAATAAAAAGTCCTTGTACAAGAACTATCTCAAATATCAGGTTTGTCCATAACCTCCAGCTGTAAACTCCAGTACAAAATAAACTCTCATACTTCTTCAGCTTGTAATGGCTCCTTTTCTCAAATGCAGAGTTCTTTATTTAAAATGTTCTTGGAACTGGTGATATTTGGATATGTGGTGGTGACCTCCTCAATTATTGTGAAGAGGCAGAACATTTTGCCTGACTAATGCAGAGTTCTGAACCTATTAACAATCTGACAATCCTCCCACAGTAGTGAGATTTCTATTTGCATTCTGAAAATAGAGAAAGGAAATGAAGAAAGCAGGAGTAGATGAGAGTGAAAAGTGAATTAATGAAAGAAAAAGGAGACTAGGAAAGGAGAACATATATGGTCTTTCACCTGTTACATAAATGAGGAATTATTCCTTAGCCACATCAAGGCATGTAATGTCGAAGTGGTAAGCACTATTTTGCAATGATGACAGTAAGCATAGAGACCTATTAAAATAAAAAAAAAATTACCCCACCCCTCCTCTAGAGTTTAGTTAAATATAGCACATTAATGTGCTTTAGCTATGGAGAAAACTAACTCCATCTCAGCCAGACCCAATATGTGATACATATCTATAAAACTGAACCACTCACTGGGCTTTAGCAGTTAAGTACTGGGATTGGTTTAACTGTAGTAGTCATGAGAAAGCATAAAACACCTTTTTCCACCTAGAACAATATCCACAAAGCTTGCCACACTGTTCATGAAGAATTTATTCTATTCTTACAGGACTGTAAGAGAATGGGGCAACAGGAGAGGATATTGCAGAAGGACCTGCTATCAAGGAGGGAATTTCTGAGTCTCTAACAGAGCTGCTCCTACTCTTCCCTGAATGTACCCACCTTATCATTTTTCTCCATGTACTGACATAGAAGAAGGTCGCTGTTGGAAAGACCTGGGGTTTCAGGTGTACCTAAAAACAGTAGTACAGAAGACAGCACTTTTGTGGTAGAGAATTTCCTCTTTTGTCTCTGAAGCCTTTAACATTGTCACCGTTTGAGTTGAAAAGGAGAAGTGAGTTTGAAGTACTAGTTGACATGTCATCACTGTAAGCTTCTTATATTATTGCAGAGATGAATTTTAATATGAGAAACAGAGACTTTATTTGATTTATCATGAGGAAAACACAAGACAAAAAAACCAGAAAAATTGTGAGGGTGATGCAAATATCTGGCAAGACCAATAAGGTAAATCCCACAGGAGAAAAATATAAGGAAAGAAAATGAAGAGAAATTCTGTTGGAAGCACCTAGTAACAGACAAATTACATAAATACATAAGGTAAAAACTGGGGAGAAAAGTCAAAATAACAAAAAACTAGTGAGGGAATAGGAAGATAATAAAGTTAGGTACACCAACTGGATATAATAAAACAAATCACTAAAGTAAGACAAATATTATTCTAAAAGAAAAGTAAAACTATGACAGCTGCTGGGAATAAAGAAGAGACTTGAAATAAGACATGTATATTGCAAATGTAGCAAACAGACTATTACATGAGACTTAATGCAAGCAAAGTGAAAACAAAAGCAGAGATATTTTTAATTAGATAACTGAAGCTGGGAGAGGTTTGACTGACAGACATTTGATTATACAAGTGAGACAATATCTAAACTTTAGACCAAGAGAATGTTCCACAAGCAGCTTGAGCTTTCTTCAAGTTAGCTCAATGTTTTCCAAACTGTGATAATGTGACTATAATTAAAAAAAAAAGAAAAAAGAATTTGCCTATTTTTAAGATTAGAAAGGAAATAAAACAAAGCATGTGTGATCTGAAGTGTTTCACTGAAATATTCTTCCCTATGCTGAGTATGACTCCCACAGAGGTCTCATAAATACTTACCCTGCTGTTGCAGTGGGTTATTTATTTTACATTAGTGTCCAAAGGGGACTGTAAGGTCAGAGCTCTTATTGCTCCACAGACTATTTACAGGCTTCTGGATGTGTGGGTGGTAAGAGGAGTCCCAAAAGCACCAGAAGATGGGCTGAGCATTGAAGCCAGCTGAAAAGGAGATTAATAAACCAGGCAAAGTATATAACCACAGTATGGATACATACTATGCAAGAGAGCAGCTGTACGACTTAATGGTGCCAAGATTCCTAAAATCCATGCCATGTTCTGATCTGGTCTAGGGTATTTTTAAGTCCCTTGATGTTTCTAGGAACGTAACAAAAGAAAATAGCCACAGAAGATCAAATGTGGGCAATCACAGCAGTCATATGAGAGCTTTTGGAGCTCACTCAGCTGAGCCTGATCATTTTTACTGGGAGAAAAAGCCAAAAACAAGATCTTTCCTGCAGTCAAGTGGAAGGCCTAAAACATATGCACTTTCTCCTAGCAAGAACTAATCTTTGTCCAAACCTTCCAGGAGAAAGTCAGTTTTGAAATGATAAAAGAAAAGGACATAATCCTTCAAAATATCAGAGCAAACAGGAATGGCTTTCACAGTTGGAAACTAAGGAAAAATCAAAGCATGAGTTAATGCTTCTCCCCTTTCTCCCTCTGAGCTACCAAATACAATTATACAGAAAGCTGCCTGCCAATTGTGCTTACAATGAGTACATTCAACAACATCGTCTGGTTCACTAATTTTTTGTGTTTTATTTGTTTTAATACAATGAATAATGAGTTTAAACTTGTTCTATGCTGTCATTACATAACACAGTGGAACGCAATGCTGAATAGGTGCTGGGGACAGCACCCACTCTGAGAAAACCCTAAGAGATCTCAAAGCTGCTTTGGTTTTGGCCAGTAATATTTTCATGGCCTGAATGCTTCCCAGTTTCAATCTGTTTTTCATTTAAAAGTCTTAAAACCAACCAAAGATCTGTTTGTCTCTCTTAATACATGTTGCTTCATATCATTGCTACTCAAACAGCTGAGACCCAGCCTGCAGGCCAAAAGCCTCAGAAGCTGTGCTTCATTGCATGTCCTGATGCACCTCATCACACTGAGGGAAAGCAGATCCAAGTCAGCTTTGATCCAGAATGGGCCAGGAGGTCCACAGAGAGAGCAACAAATATAGTACCACCTCTTTTCTTTACATATGTGCGTCATTGTGTGCCTTAGATTAGGTAAGCTCACCTGCACCCACCTGTCATCTCTGAATTAATATTTCAGTGCATATATATTTCCTCATGTCCTGTGCATCTCACTGGAATCATCTTACTGGATTTTAGTTATCTACGAAGTACAAATGTGTATCTTATGCACAGCTTCAGAGTTTACTTTAGTAACCAATGAAGATAAATAGACTTTTCTAGGGTTTAATTTGTCTCTCTTTTGACATCTATTTACACCATGAATCTATGCTCACTAGTTCAGATTTTGACAGACATATGGTTTAATGTTTCTTCTTCCCTTCATCCAAACTAAACAAACTCATCTTGCATCTTCTGCTCTATATCTCCAGACACAAGCCTGCACCTAGTGTGACAGATTTTTTTGCGTTGTGGCAAAGCAAGGCTCTGAATAACTCCAGTCTTTCTCTTCTATTTTTAATTTTTTTCCCCTCTTGGGTGTTTTGTCTGTCAAAATTCTATGCAGTCAAACCCATGACTTTGTATCACTGTTAAATTATCCCACTTTTTGGATTTCCACACACAGGTGAGGCCTAGATCTTACCAACTAAACCTACCAGGTAGTTAGCTAATACACTATGTAATCATCTGGTTTTCATTGCTAATATGATGTCTTATAGTCAAATAAATTATTCCGTGTGATAATTTGTTTTACTATGGATTTTTCATATGGGGAAAATGACTTTTTATATGAACCAATGTAATTGAAAATCCACTTAGACTGGTACTATGGAAAGACAGCATAGTTTTAATGTAAAAAAAAAGGTAAAAGTCAAAGAAGAAACATTTTAGTTGTGCAAGAGCACAAGAATTGAATGAAGACTGTAAAAACTAAATGAGAATCACTATCAAGGGTTTTCTATATCTGCCCTTAATGTCATCAATAGTTTATGCTCTAATACAAAATATTGACTAAACTTATTGTTGTGATATCTAGCTGATTTTCACTTTCCATGGAGTTCCTTATTTTTTTTTTTTTATGTGGAGTATACTACAATAGAAATGAAATTGTGTTTTGTCAGGAAATAAAAATAATATAGCAATCACATATGTTGCTGTAAGGAGCACCAAGATTAGATATTCCAGAAAGGGAAACATAAATCTAGAACATACAATGTTATCTGAATACATTTAAGCTTGAAAATAGAAAAAGTTTTCCTATTTGAATAGTAACATTTTAGAACAGGATGGGTGAGAAAATCTAAACTTCAGATTGAGGTTGTGAAGTATATGAAACACATCAGATGTTACATAATAGCTGCAGGAGACAGGAATGAAAACTAATGCTCACTAGTTTTGTTCTACTCAAATATTATTATATTACTATATAACTTTTCTAGGTAAAAGCCAGTCTCCTGTCAGCAGAGGACCTGAATTTCATAGGAACCCCTTTAAATATCCTCTACCAGGAGACCAGTTTTCCCTCATCTCTTTTGTTTGAGGGGAGTCTGTCATCTCTGTTTCTGTGGGGTGCAGAGTCACAGAAAATTCCAGTCCTGTGTAATGGCATTAATCTAACAGTTGCAGATGGCCATAAACTCTGATTCACTAAGAGTTGTACTGCTGTTTTTTCTAAGGGCTTGGTCTATTGTAATCATAACAAACAATCAGAAAGAACTCTCTTATGTTTGAGGTGTTAAATTTATTATAGACATTACTATGGTCTATTATTCAGATAATAATAGTATTTACTATGTGTCTGATTAAAAAATGAACCACTTTAATTAAAACAGGATTATTCTGAAGAGTGAATGTTACAATGAACTATACTGCCTTCCCTCATTCCTGAGAGAAGCTGTGATGGTCAGCTTTCCCACCATGTCATAGGCACTTAAGAGAAGAACAGTCTCCATCTTGTATTTTTGTAGGACTCGATCTTATATTCTGGGGTCTACCAAGTTGTTGGGGAAATCAGTATTATTTTTTGTTTTCAATTTTTATATATTTATTTTCTGCATTTTCTTCCTTTTACTGTAGTAAATAGAGCATTACAGAAACTTGGAGTGTCATGTGTGTTTGGAAGATTAATTAATAAAATTTTATATTTTTCCATTAAAGAGGGTGTAGAAATCACACTTGAAAGGCAGCCATGTACTTCTTCTAAACTTATACTGATGTTTTACATTACACATGAGCACTTAAATGACTTTGTCAAGTGCTGAAAGGCATGCAGAGGCAACTGCTCAGTGCTTGGAACTGATTAAAAAAATATAGTAAATATATGGTGAAATGTTTTAACAGTCACAGGAACCACCAAAAAGGCAAATTCAATGGACTCACCTGTGCCCTTAATAGTAATAAAGAAGAAAGAAGCCACTGTAGTTGTTCACAAAATAATAAAAATTGTAAATAAAAGTTGTAACTTTTTTAGGAAGTTTCTCATCTGGAACCGTGATGTTCATACAAACATAGACTTGCAAGTAAACATGAACTAAATTAACTGAAATATGCTCTTTTACTCTCAACTGTGTTAAGAAAGGCGTATATATAAAACAGCATTTCACTCCTTCTGCAGAGATCACAGCTTGGAGCAAAGTCATAAAAAAGAAACCCAAACCTTTTTTTTTTTAATGCAGCAAGACAGTAGAACTGAATATTCTCATGTCTAACTAAACAGACTAAAAAATCACTTTTACAAAAAGTGAAAACAGAGCTTGAGATAACTTCAGAAGTGATAATAGTATTTGCGATTGGGAAGGCAAGTGAAAGAAATATTTTCTGTTAGAAGTAAAAATGTCTAGTGTAGCAGGACAATAGACTCTCTGCCAACTTAGTCATCTCTGAAGTCCAAAGTCTTTAATGATTTCTACAACACATCTATGTCTCTAACTTTTTCTCTGGTTTCCATTTATAGATAAAGATATTTTTTAATATGATTTGTCTGCCATTTTTTTGTTATGTGATAAAAAGCTCATCTGTACACCCACAAGGAAGCTCAGGGAGACAATGGCACCTGGAGGATGACAAATACTTTCCCACCCAGTAACTGTTCCACACAGGTAGTGTCCCACTCATCTCCACAAATCCAGAGGAGCATAATGATATGTGGCACAACAAAAGGTGGAGGGAACCAAAATCATGGACAGAGGAAAAGGGACATGTTGACCAGGTCCCATCCAGGGCTGTCCCAGGAAAGCCTCACTTCCACAGTCCAGACATGCAACCCATCGAGATAAGTCAGCAGGGGCAATTCTCCAGAGAACCTGTTCATAGTGGGTTTTCATCTCCCATGTATGGGACATTGAGGAATCCAGGAAAAAAAACAATTCAGGATTACACAAACATGATGGGAAGGAACCAGGAAAAACAGAGGTCTAGGGGAATTTGGAAATAATAAGAGTGGGAAAGCGGATAAAGGGAGAGAAAAGGCTGGTTATGGCAAGCAGATTTCTGATTGATACATTTTTGGGAGTTGCGCCTGATCATCACAGTCATCCTATTTCCTCAATAACTAAATTTCTCACTCTTCTCCTGCTCCATGTGGGGGTGTCAAGAGAGTGGAGTAGTGGGGGAAAATCTCCTTCCTCATTCTGCTGGCCAAACTGCTTTTGATGCAGGATATCACTGGCTTTCTGGGCTCTGAACCTCCCACTGCTGCCTCATGTCCAGTTTTTTATCCACCAGTACCCCAAGTCCTGCGCAGCAAGGTTGATCTCAATGTGTTCATCCCCCAGCCTGCATTCGTGAGTAGTCTCCAGATGGATTTCCAGACACTGTTGACCATTCTTTCTGTTATATCTTAACTTCTACTGTCTTCCAACCTTGCAAAGTCCTTCTGGCCTAGGTTCAAAATTTGAAGCTCAATAGAGAACCGACTGTTAACAGGAATCTAGATGAGCACCTGTCCTGGTTTGGCCCAAGGGATGTCAATCTTGGAAGTGACCTATGCTGCAGGAAGTAGTACAACTTCCTTCCTAAGAGAGAGAGCCAATAATCAGGGAGTTTTAAGTATTGATAGGTAGGTAAATCAATTAAAATTTGATCCACCTTTGAGGAAAAAAAACATATATAAGCAAGAAACCTCTGATCCTCTTCCTCTTTTGCCTGCTGCTGCTCAAAGAGGAGGATCTCTCTGCTTCTCTCTCTGGTAAGGCTGGTTCTTCCCCTCACCTCCCCCAGAGTGGGGGAAGGGGAGGGGAAGGGAGGTTTGGAGCGGCCATGCAGCTGCATCTGGGCATGGGGGAGGAAACCGGCCAGAGCTCTCGGCAGATACAGCTCAGCCGACATGTCAGCTACACCAGACAGGGCTGGGCCCCCTGCTCTGGGCTGGGCCGGACTCCATCCAGCTCGGATCGGGCCCTGTCTTGCCACCCCGAGCCCGGCCAGCCCTATCAGGCTGAGGCAGCCTCGCAGAGCCAGGCTACAGAGACTCTGTTTCTGCCATCCAGCTTGGACATTTTCAAACAGCCCGGCAGAGACCACGTGATCGTCACACTGCCTGAGAGAGACAGAGATTAACTCTTTCCATATCTGGACTGAACTTGCAGACACCCATCCTTGCTTGCACAGAGAGAGGAATGAGTGAGGACAACTGCATAAATGGAGCATAGAGACTTTAAAATCAGTGAGGAAAGCAGAACTGATGTCTAGAGGGAGGTGCATGAGAAGTGCTTCAAGAGTGAAGCTGAAAATTCTTTTGTAGAACTATCGTTGGGACTGAGCTAATAAATTCCCTGTAATATATGAAAGAATAGTCCACAGGGGGGATGTAATATTCTAACAGCAGCCAGTGAGCCAAGGCATCTGGGTGGAGATGAGTGGGTGCTGGAATAAGTGCAGTCCGATGAGAAGCTTGAGCCGAGACATAGAAGATGCTGTGGACCCTGGGAAATACTGGTGAACTTGTGTTGCTAAAAGAACCTGTGTTGCTAGACACAGAAGAAGGAATTTTCTTCGCTGCTGCAATAGAATTGCTCATGCTTAAAAGGGTACCCCATGGACTGTCATGACCCCCTTGTAGTAGCTGTGGAAGGCTACTGGTGTGGGGGAAGGGGTCCACCACCAGCAAATTTTTCTCCCGGGCAGGTGGCTGGTGGTGAGGCTGAAGACTCATAAAAAACTGTATTTTCTTACAGGAAATCCATGGTATAAGCAAAAGAAACTTCTCTCCCTAAATGAACTGAGACAAAAGCTGTTTCAGAGGTGGTAAACTGACTAGAGGTTGAAGTGCTGTCTTTTTATGTGTTGTCAGGGGGAAAGAAATGGAAAGGTCAGGGAGGAGGGGTGGTCTGAGAAATTTGTTCTGGTTTTTCTTGGTTTTTTTCTTTGTCTTAGGTTTATTAATAAACTTTCTTCATATTCTATAAAGTTTAAGCCTGCTTTGTCTACTCCTAATCCTCATCTCACAGCAAACATCAGGTAAATTTTTGTAAGTGAACTGGCATTTAGCCAGAAAACTTGAATTGGCGAACTAAACCACTACAACACCTAAAAGTCACCATTATCAAAATCATTACTGGCAGTAACATGATCACATTTATTAATACTGCTGTACTTAAAATACATCAGCAAAGGGACAGTAAATCATCTGTAGAAACATGAAATACAAAGTGCCTTTTGGAAAATTCACAGTGATACCTTTTAGGTGATCCAGCCATGACAGACACTACCAGAAATTATATAAACTAAATGCAGCATGGCACCAGGTTTTTCTGTACTTATCAGTGATTTCAGGAAATGATACTGACCTTTTACTTTTTAGGCACAGATCTCACAAGACATCATTTATTAATCATTCACTGCAAAGTGATCCGACATCCATGAAGTAAAAATATGAAGTGATTAAGAAGAAAAAATACTTGGCCATGGGTGTAGTCAAACAGAACATAAAGGCAGCTTTTCCCTTGTTTTGCAGAACCTTAAATTCTGCCAAGTGGTTTAAATCTACATTTACAAAATGCAGTTCTCAAGCTGTCTTGTTTCTAAGCAGTACTGCTTTATGTGCTTGTCCAATTGACTTGGGAGGACAGCAGGGCAATGTCACAGCAAAATCTTTCAGTGTTTGGTCTGGTAGAAAACAATTGTAAGTGGCACTGTGTCAGGTGAAGACAGGAGCCAAAGGAAACTGAGTTTTCCCTGTCTTTAGGGGGATGCTGTACTTTGAATCAGATTAGGACCACAGCTTCAGTGTAACAGCAATTGACAGCATAAGGAAGATGTGGATGCTATTGCAGTGAGGACTCTCAGAAGCCAGATGTCAAAGTGAAAAGATCAGCATTCACAGTTGCATAGCTCTTTGATCTTTGCAAATTAGTAATTTACAAATATAGGTCAAACTTGTAAAAGAAAAGCTTTCTCCTTCCTTCTGGGTCAATCTTGTAGAAAGAACAGTTTAAGTATAACGCTATTCTGTTTGTTAAGCCATGTATTATTTATCAGTAATAAATTAGGAATTTTAAACCAGCTACATTTACAACTCTTCAGTACCAGTCACATTTAACACATGTATCTTGAGAAAATTATATTTATAAAATCAGTTTTAATAATGTTGCTGCAGGAGTAAGGACAGGGTGTAACAACAGAAATGAATTAAAAATGCTCATGTATTATTGATACTGAATATATAATGCCTATCAGGAAAGGAACTGCAATAGTTTAATAAGATACTATTCTGTGGATATTTATGTGTCAATAACTCTCAAGTGATTGGTATATTCGTTCATACCTCATTAAAGATTTACTGGTGTTTAATTCGAAGCAGTGCAAGACACATCTGGAAAAAGAGGCAAACTTTTAATAATATCTCCTCATTTGTTTATTTTTATTATAATATATCCAGTAATACTTTTGTAGGAAAATGTTTGTCGCTTAGACTGAAATGTTGTTCATAGTTTATTAAAGATTTATTGCTGTTTCATCCCAGAGGAACACTTGCATGATATGCATTACAGAATTCTAAAGAATTCAAAGTAACAACAAAGAATAGCCCTATTCATTAACATGCTATTGTGTGATTTTATAGTATAACACTAACTATGGGACATGGCATTTATTCACTGAAAATGGGATAAATGCTTTTCATATTTTATTAAGTTTTCTGGGGAATTTAATTTCTAAATATTGTTGAGGCTGGCACTACTCAGTGAAGATCCACTATGCCCATTTATTTTGCATAAAGTACCAAAGCAGCAGAGTGGTTAATGCCACACAAGAAAATCTGGTTTGCTTGTAGTCCTCTAGCCTTACTGCATGAATGACATCCATAGAAAATTTGTCAATATGCAGAAGAAAGGGTAAAACTAAAAGGAGAGAGATCTAAGTTAATTTGATTCCTTTTGTGAAAATTTGCAAAGGCTAAACTGCAGCTTAAAGACAATGATACAAGATTGTGATACAGTCCACTAATGGAAATGAAGGTTCCCAAATCTGCAGTTCATAAGGTCTCAGGATGCAGTAGTGTGGCACAAAGCTTTTTAGGGGTTCTGAACAGAAAAACTATGAAATGAGAGGCTTTTGTACTGAAATGTGCTTTTCATAATTTATCATATATAACAGTTTAGTAAATCCATGCAAAATGAGTATAAAATACTGGCATTTTGATGTAGTTATATAACAAATCTAATTTTTAGGAAGATTTCAAACACAAAAGATAGCTGTATCAGCTGTAAATCAGTAAGAAACCAGCCTACTTGTGTTTCACTGCATATTTTATTAAATATTCCAGATAAAGTTCTTACCTGCTCTCAACTGCCTTATTTGAATCTTTGCCTACACAAAAGGATATGCAGCATTTCTATATGTGTAAGATCTAAAAGAAGAATTAATATATCCCTAGATACCTTTGTGACTGTGCAAAAACTTAGTGTCCTTCAATGACAACAAATAATGTTTGCTCTTCACTTTCTTTTTGTAACCCATTTTAGTGGTGAACCTTTACAGGTTTATGCAGATTTAATGTTTCTTCTCAGTTACCGAGTATTACCTTCCAAAATAGCAATTGAGTATTCTAGCAGATCTCTGTATATTTTGAAGACTCAAGCCTAAAAAAATAAAAGCTGTGAGGAATTCTAAGCATCAAAAGTTAAGACTGAAAAAGCAATTTTACAGAGTTTAGCAGTCTACAAAAATATGAGTAAGCAGATATCGTAAATCACTAATAGAATACTGAAACTTTTTAGAACATAATGTAACTAGGCTAAAAAGTACCGCAGATATAACTCTTAGCAAATCTTTCAAAGCAACCTCAATTAATCTTAATTTTTACTGTAACATTTATCAGAATTAACATACGAAAGATTATATATGTGAGCTATTTATATGATAATGAAATTGTATAAAATCTGCACTATGCACAAATCAAGCATTTATATTTGCTTATTTTCTTATTGTGTTTATTTTGCAATATTGTAATTTATTTTCGTATGCCATATTAATAAATTAGGAAAAGCAATCTCTAGAAGTTTTTATCCATAAAAGGGTCCATACCATTAAGACTTTTATAGTTCCCAGTGTAACCACACACCAAATGTGTCAGTTTAGGTAAATTATAGTCTACTTTGTGTTTCTTTTTCTTTTTACATCTTTAAAAGGGGGGGATTACTTCCATCCTTGTCTATTGCATCCAAGAGACATTATGGGGATAAGAAACAAATTCATAATGGCTTTTTTTTCAGATAGTATGCCAATGACTACATATCTAGAATTAGATAGGTAAAGCATTATTTTACATATCTTATTTTTCACTTCAAAATGTTGCATATGTTATCCTAGGTGAAAACACTTCTATTTTAAAACAATATCCAAATCAAATTCCATATTCTCTAACTAAGCAGCTGGCAAACCTTGCTGGTGAGAAAATAGGCAATTAGAAATTTCACCAGTGCTCTTAGTTTCAGTGTTATTATTTGGCTGCTGTTTTCCTAATGAGGTTAAAAACTTCTTAATGGACTGAAAACTTCATTTTCTTGGATAGTGCCAGTCACCACGCATGTGTATGAGAATGGATTCTTTGTCCCTCCTTTTCCCACTTTTCTTGGGCTGCTACATTTTCAATATCATGCTTGTAAAGTCATGGTGAAAATGAGTAAAAAAAAGATGACGCACAAAAACTGACTAAATAGCAAACCTTTTTAGCTTTTTACTGGCTAGCAAAGAATGGTCTCCATACAGTCCCAGAAGTGTCTCTTGTAGACTAATCAGACAACATCATACTGACATCAATGTAAAGAACATGTACAGTGGCATAGAATTTAAAATGAGAGCTGTTTTTTTTCTCTGTCATACATTTTTGCCTCTGTTGTTATCTTAAAAAGTCACCTTCTTTTTCCCATGTCCTCTTCTCCAAATTCCTAGATAGTCATAGCAATGTCAGAAGCAGTTTCTAAGCTACTTCTTCAGAGACAGAAGAATGAACAGAGTGGAAATACTTAAATACACAGTTGCTATGTGTCTCTTTCTCCATCATATTAAGATGCTTCTGTGGTTTTTTTGTAGAATTTCATTGTAAAAAATATTGGTTAATCAAGTTGGTCATGACCGAGTAAATTGTATCAATATTATCTGCAATACTGATGCTACATAATTGCATTTGATCCAAGCAATCCATAATAAAACACAATAATTTTTTTTACAATTGAATTTATGAGAACACTTGTCAAGTGCTAGTGAAATCTCAGAACCATTGAAAAAAATTTTTAAAAATGGATTTTGTGTTATAAAATGGCTGCAAAGAAGTAGTTCATTTTTAATAGCCATGTTTGTTTAGTCTTGGAATAAACTACCAAGAGAAGTAGAAATTCTTTACTTTTGAAGTTCAGCAAATGTCCCTACAACACATGGTAAGTGCCTAATAAACTGAGAGTGCTGCCTGTTTCTTCAAGAAATTGTACATTCAGTGATATTAGATTTTTCCCCCCGATTTCTAGTTGAAATTTGTTTAACTAACACAATTTGCTGGTATAGGGGCATTGTGTTAGAAAACAAGTATTTTTTTCAAAAAATTAATAGCTATTTTTAAATTATTACTAAAGTGATTTGAAAATGCTGATAATTATATACAAATAAAGAGACAGAGTTTTGCTTTCTTGACTCAGGCTGCAACTCAACACCCAGTTCTTCATGATGGCAAGAGAAATTTCTTTGCAAATCATGCAATAAATGTCTATGATTTTTTTCCCTATTAGGGAAATAATATAAAAATATAAAAATACAATTAGGAGAATGATTTGCTAGATTCTTTGGGCTTCACTGACAAAATACACTCACTGACAAAAAAACTCACATCCCAGTATAAACGACGTGATTTATTTTGGTGCACTGGGAGTAAAGTACCTTAGCCACTAAGATAAAATATCTGCCGGGTTAAGTGGACAATTATTGGACTACTCAGTACAAGGCTTATTCTTAGTGTTCAAGCAAAGTTTTTGATTTTATTAATAATATGCATTATTGACAACTAGAAAAAATCTAATTTGCTCATAGCTGGCAAATGTAAAGAGGGCACAAATCCTTTATTTCAGATACTTAAGATATTTATAGTCTTAATATTTTAAACTTTATAATTATTCTCACACCATTTTTAATAGAGGAAAAGTATTACCTACAGTACCTACATATAATATAATTTAGAAATATGATATGAAAGATTCAAAGTATTTATAGTGTAGTAAGTAATTTTCTTTGCTCTAGCAACAGCCAAAATTTTGTTTGCCAAGACCAAATGTTTTGGATGGGTATTTTGTAGATTTATTCTGGTGTTCAATATCTTAAACCATGGTAGAGATAACCATCATAGTCTTACTTCAGGCAGCGTCCTGATACTCAAGTGACTGCATAATCTGAAACACTCATATTTAAGAATTTTTCTTTTCACTAGCACCTGGCATGGAGTATCATCATATCTAAAATCATTACAAAACCCTAATAAAATTGCATATCTGTGTACTTCTATGTATTATATATAATATGTATATTCTGTTTAAGCTTTTCGTTAATTTTCTTCTTAATATTTGTGAGACACATATACAAAGAAATAAATTTTGTAAGAATATGTAATTTGATGTCTCTGAAGGAGATTATCTAAGTCATGGTCATCATTGTGCTGCTTACGTTCTCTTTCCAATGCATATGTCTTTACAAAAATATAGCTAGCTTATTCTATAGCCATACGTAATTGAAGGACTGTGACTCGAAGACAACTTACTGAATTCACTGCATCATAAAACCATTTTCCTATTCATATCTTCTATGGAAATGGTTTTGAAAGTTCTTTCAATTTCTCTCTTCCTTTCTAAAACACTGTGGACAGATTGTTTCTAAATGCCTGTTTTAATCCATTAAATTTAATGACATTATTTCAGTTTTATATTGGTGTCAGGCTTCATCCTGGTTTTGGTTTTGTCTTTTTTTAAATGTATTGACTTGTTCCTTGGTCTTTGACATGTTTAATCACAGGTCAACTCTACCAGAACATGGTAGTAAGAATAAAGAAAATGCTTCCCTCAAAATTTTGCAAATTCAAGACCTGGCACTCTAAGTATTCCTCTTGAATTAAATGTAGGTGCACCTAATGTGAAAGATTTGAAGACTGCAAGTTTAAATTTTTACAGAATTTAACAAAAACAAACCAAAATGGTCTTATGCCAATAGCATAACTGGACTATCAGCTTTTGTGTATTGAGCCTTAGTTGAAATTATTTCATTGCTTTTTGTCAATACCAAGAAATAGTGAGCAGTGGTCCTGGGAGACTGAAAATCTGAATATTTATGAATCTGGGAACAATTATTAAGATAAAAGCATCTCTTTGCTGATCACAGAGTGCTTTCTTCGAGTAAAATAATAAAACAAAATAATGTTGCAACATAAAAAAGAAAGAGCTTGATGAAGGTCAGCAAATGTGCTGCAGGCATTAAATTTGATAGTCACATCTGTCCACAGGGCAGATCATTTCTGAACAGAATTTTAAAAGGCAGATACTCTACCATGGGGCATATGTACAATAATACCACACACCTTAATTGGTATTAATTAATGTTTTCATAGTCCTTTAAAAGTGAAACTTTAATCAATTTCATGTAATAAAGGATTACTTAATATTCTTGGGAATCCATGGGTAAATATTTGAATCCCATTCAGAAAAGTTATTCTAAATTTGCAAGTTAAAGATGTCCGTGACTTATCTGGCTCGCTCACTTCTGCTGCCTTGAAAAAAGAAGCTGCTCGAGTTTTCCTCTAATATTTTCATGATCCAAGTAACCATGAGTGGGCTGTTGTACATATTGAATTTTAAATTTTCCCTCACACTCCGTTTTAGTATATAATGAATACACAGAGCTGTACCAAAGTGGTATCACTGATCAGTTTTTAATGGTGAGGACAGCCTGACACAATGACTTTCTCAAAAAGACTTAATGGTCATTTCTACTGAGTACAGTTTGACTAAGAACTGAATACACATTACCTAGGACTTCTGTTTTTATTTTTTCTTTTTATCTGCTCCTGCTCATTCTACATACTACGAAGACCCCTTTGCTCTATTCTTCAGTTTTCCACCATTGTTATTTATTGCATTAGTTACTGAGAAATTGTTTAAGAGTTTAAATCCATCTAGGAAACTTCAAGTTCAGTACATGCAAAACCCTAAATCCATCTAGGAAACTTCAAGTTCAGTACATGCAAAACCCTGTCCTTAGATCATTTACCCATGTCTTCTGCCTCCTGATTAGGTGTATCCGTATGGGTGAGAGGCTCCTCTGCATTCTATTGATCATCACAGTTACTGCATTCTATTTGAGAACTTGTCCTGGACACTGTATTACTAATTATTATGTGGAGAATTATAGCTCTTACCAGTAGGGTAACTATAGCATGTGCGGGGACTGTCCCGGAGGACAGAGACCGGCAGCATGTCCCAGAAGCGTCCCTCATGGAGCCGCTCTGGTGGTGCTGCTCTAGCTCCTGCTGTGGCACTCTGCTACCCTGCCGGTGGGCACAGAGAGACAAGTCCCAGCAGGTCCAGGGATAAAGAATAAGGGAGGGATCATCTGTGCGGGTATCTGAGAAGTTTATTAACAGTTCCTCGCTCAAATGCGTCCAGGGACAGAAGACCCAGAACAAAGGAGAGCACAGACTTTTATGCAGCAGTAACTAACCAATCAGGAGAGGGTCCAGGGGCAGGGGCAAGGCAGGATAAGCTAACACAGTCCAGTGAGGAGAGGGAAGGGGAGGAGAGAGAGAACCACAACCAATGGAGTACCGAGTAGCACAGAACCTTCTAGATACAGATATATATGCATAAAGGGTGGAGAACAAACAGTCCAGTCAGGGGGGTACAATTAACATAGGAAGATCCCATCAGTCACGTGGAAGAAACTATTATCCTCCAGAGGAAAAGGGAGGATTTTCAAACCTGAGCAACCCTCCACCATGTCCCCTTAGATCCCTTGGGGCCTTCTGGATCTTCCTGGGCCTCAGTGGTAGCCTCAATGGCCACCACAGGTAACAAAGCATGCCTCAGACAATGTATGGATTTCCCCAATACTCCTGTAAAAAACATGTCTGTGTCACCCCATCTTACAAATGGGTAGCTGAACCAGGGAAAGGCAGAAACTCTCTAACTTATAGTGCCTTATTACATATGTTGACAACACACTTTTTTGTTAATCTTTCATAGAATCACAGAATATGCTGAGTTGGAAAGGACCCACAAGGATCATCAAAGTCCAGCTCCTGGCCCCGTACGGTGCCATCCCCAAGAGTCACACCATGTGCCTGAGAGCACTGTCCAAATGCTTTTTGAACTCTCTCAGGCTGGTGTTGTGACCACTTCCCTGGGGAGCCTGTTCCAGCACCCAACCACGCTCTGAGTCGAGAACCTTTTCCTGATATCCAACCTGAACCTCCCCTGAAACAACTTCAGGCCATTCCCTGTAACTGGGCACCATAGAGAAGAGATCAGTGCCTGTTCCTTCACTTCCCCTCTGTACTTCACTGCAGTTAATGTTCTAAGTTCAACAGTTGTGGACTTCAGCTT
Source organism: Drymodes brunneopygia (assembly GCA_013400955.1). Taxonomy (NCBI): domain Eukaryota; kingdom Metazoa; phylum Chordata; class Aves; order Passeriformes; family Petroicidae; genus Drymodes; species Drymodes brunneopygia. Next base: position 836,867 of record VZTZ01032794.1, read on the forward strand.
TTGATACATGAGCTCAGCAAACAACAGTTTTGCAAATCATTCTCTGCTGGTTCCCCTGATAATACGTGAACTATCAGGCAATGTTGTTTGGGTTTTTTTTTTCTATGTAATTGCTTGATTTGGTCCTCGTGGAAGAAGATAGACGTAGCAAGAGGAAAAAAAATGTTAACATGAACAAATAATGTAATTTAAAAGCTTTCTGAGCAAATGTTTTCTTCCACTTTCATTCTGCTTGTTGTGTTGATGGATTATTCCTTTTTATCAAAAAGCAAAATATTCCATTATAAGCCATTAGAAGTATTTTATAAATACAGTGTGAAAACAGTTGATATGCTGAATTCATCAGTCATAAATGCATACCCAACCAGCCAGAAATACAGCACGATTAAATAAAAAAGGTGATAAATAGCTAAGAAGTTCTTAATCATAACTTTTCTGTAGTTCTTCTTTCAGTCTCTTTTCTGTACTGATGATATTAGAGCTGCGCTTGTCGGACCAGGAGCATTACTCTTTCTCTCTCTCTCTCTCACCATTCCTAATTTAATTCAGAGTTCAGTACGCCCAGCAAGACAGAACTGTCCGGTATACCTACTGATATTAATTAGAAAATTCTTATTAATTTGTGCATTAAAGCTTTCACTTCACATCCTGGTCTTTCCATTTACAATTCTTGCAATCTTCTCTACATTCTCTGTGCTGGTGAACAGACACATGGTGCCTATTCAGTGGAGGAGGCGGGGGAGGAAAGTGGGTTCAGAAAAGGAGGAGAAATGGATGTTTCTGGATTCGGATAGAACAGACAGTTTCAGTAAGAATATTTGACTTTTGTTGTTTATCTTTTTCTCCCTGTTCAGTTTTCTTGAAGAGGTGACTCCTGAGTGTGTTCTTTGCTGCTTTGAGGGAAAAGTGGCATTAGTATTTTACTCTTCACATGTTCAAAACTTAATAATCTCCTACATAAAAGAATCAATGCTCTGGAGAGGATAAGTGTGACAATGTTCAACTTTAAGCAAAAATGTTTGAGAAGGGGGCATAAACAATGCATAAGAAATATAAGACCTTCCTTTTCCAGGTAAAGATGGAACTTCTTGGTTAGGAGTAGCTGTGCTTTTAAGAGCGTTATGAAACCATTACTTCTGAAACATTTGCTTAGGATTCAAAGGTAGTTGATTTTTTCAGTTGGTTGG
>VZTZ01032794.1:838079-998664 GCA_013400955.1 Drymodes brunneopygia
TGTTTTTTTTTTTTGTTTTTTTTTTTTTTTTTGTTTGGTTTGGTTTGGTTTAGTTTGGTTTGGGGTTTTTTTTGATTGCTAGTGGTATCCTGGTTTGTCAAAGGAATTTCATTTCAATATAAGGCAGCTTAGAGATGACACAAAACCCAACAGTAACATCTAATTGCCACCATCCAAATATATAGTCGGTATACAGACGTCTGTCCAGAAGCATACATACAGTTTCTGGGATATTCCCTATGGATATTCTTTCCTTAGGACCATAAAATTTCTCAGGGAGATCATCTCTTCCCCACTTGTTGGCGCAAGGTTCTGGTGAAGAGAGACCACAAGACAGTATATCTAATGTTTTAGGTGCCACAACAAAATGCTTATTGGATGAGGCAGAACGGAGACCTTATTTCCTTGCAGAAATGATTACACTAACTGCTAAGTTCCAAAGCTATTTATAAAACCCATTAAGTTCTGAACAAACAACTTCTTTACCTGCTCAAGGATTTAAAAGACACAATTTGTGGCTCATCTCGGCAGGCACACAAATCAGAAGATAGAACAGCGCAGGACAGACTTGCCCAGTTACAGCTTAAGCATCTCGTAGCCTGCATTTGATGTGAAAGGATCACTTAGGTGGAGTGTATGCCACTAAAAATCATATAGTATTCTTGACATGTTCATTTTACAGTTTCATTGCAGTAATTTAAGGAGAGAGAAGGTCATCTGAAAGTCTGCCTTTCTGTGACCTTCATCAACAATACATGAAAGAGACTTATGAGTCTTGTCTGACACTTATATGATAAATGAGTAGCTCAAGCGTTAATATATTTGTAAAGAATTTTGTTTTGGAGTTGCCAGTTGATATATGCAAAACTACTACAAAATATAATTTAAGGTTTTTTTCACTGGATCTCCTAGAATTTCCTCTCTTTTTTTTGACCATATGTCAAAAGATCAATGCATTTAAATAAAATATTCTGAACATGCTGCCTCTTCCAATTACAGTCAGCAATACATTAAAGTTTCTATGAGTTGCTGATCCATCCTGTAGAACAAATTCTTTCATAAGCAATACGATTTTTTTTATTTATGATCCAAGCAATCTTTCAGTTTGAGAACTATGGAGCTAAGTCAGCAATAAAATTATATAAATATATACTTATTTCTATATCTTTTTAGCATGGCCATTATTTTTTGTAAGATTTTTTAGTTGTTAATTCTAAATTGGTTAGTCAAGGATTAAGCATGAAAGTAAGAGTACAAAAGAGGAATGGAAAGAAGGATATAAATGTTTATAAAGTAATGTAGAAAAAACATGATAGAGAGAAAGTATAGAAGAGCATGTGGAGGACAAGCACACAGCTTTTCTAGGATAAGAGAGTTTCCTGCTAACTGAGAACATGAAAATCTCATATAGGACTCCTATATGGATAAATAATTATTCATTACATTTAGTACATTTTTAATTTTTTTTTTTTAGATAAAGCAATGTTGACACCTCGATTGCTTTAATTTAAAATGTTTATTTTTCCTTTTCTTTCCTTAATCTGAAGATCCTTTGCTGTGTGCAATCACCCTGTCATATGAAAGACACAAACTCTGAAGCCACCTCAGTTCTTTTCTTTAGCAGAAAATGGTGCAAACTAAACAGATACAGAACAGTTACAGTGCTCAAATCAGGTTCATTTAGACCCATGGAGAGTCTGAGAGAAGGTTAACAGGTGTGAGTTTATGTCTTTATCAAGAAATATTTTGGAATCACATGTAAAGTCTAACTCAGAACTAAATATAAGCAAGAGTATGAAATAAAATACCTTGTGAATAGAATTTTTCTTGTATTCATTTAAACTTAAAGATGTTCTGAAAGAGAAGTATACACTCTGCTTTTAACCATGGTCCTGCTTTTCTGATTGATATAGAGGAAAAACAGAACAAAACAAAACAAATAACCCCAATAAGCTGTCTGGAAAGAAGAATGTTAGTCATGGATTAAAATGAAAGCTGACTTGCAACACATTTCTTTAGGTTATTTTTATAAGAGTTTTAGGATTCCTAATCTTTCAGGTTAATGGGAAAGGAATTCAAAAATCTGTAGATTTTATTTATAATAGATTATTCACTCGATGTACTCAGTGATACACAATCACGTCTTGCACCCAAACAGAAAAGTAGAGTCCCTTTAATAAATTTCCTGCCTGTGTGACCTATTACACTTATCTATGATATTAACTGTCTGAAAACACTGATAATTTTCTATGTAAGAGATATTTATATAGTTGAAGATGGCATTTGGAAACTTCGAATATTTGCCTGAGGGTAGATCTCATCTTAAGATAAATATACAGATAGAGCAAGCATGGTTTTATTCCCTCAGTCAATAAATGTGTATTTCCATAACAAGGACACTGAAACATTGGGTCTGTGCCCTAGAGATCATGGGCTGTTTGGAGCTCCTAGAGTGCAGTGTGGATGTCAGTATTGTACAATTATGGAAAAAGGTATTTCCTTCTAGTCAAGCCCTTTGGGTCTGCCTGTGAGCAACACCATGGAAAAGTGCTGCAGAGCACCTAGGGGTGATCAGTCATTTCGCAGTTATTTCTACTGCCCACTGTAGTTAAGTCTAGCTCATCTCCTAAAGTATGAAGATTTTCCTTCTGTCTTTCCCCCCACTCAGCCCCAGTTGCTCATATCTATGTATTTTGACATGAGAAGGCGCTATCAGGATCATCTACCTGAAATTTTTCCTAAACCAAAAGGCCTGCAGGTGTCAAGCCATGACTACTTTGAGTCAAAGCAAATTGTTTAGAAACACTTTCAGCCTTGAAAGAAGTTAGATGAAATGGAGAATGTTCAGTCTGATCTAACTTTTTACTGCAATACTGAATGATAACTCTCATGTAATAATTTCTAATGTCAGTGTTCAGTTTTTGGCTGATTGCATTTCTTGCCTGGCAAATGGACCAGCCTACCATTATCTGGGCTATTTTCTCTTTTTTTTTTTTATATTGTGAACAATAATCCAGTAAAAAGAAAACCTGAGAAGACCAGCTTTCTATATTCCTTCACAATGAGGCAGGCCTTCTGTAAATATCATTAAACTGATCCATCAACTTATGCAATGGATGAACAGTTTGTGTAAAAAGAAACCCCAAAATAATAATTTAATTTCTACATGTTTTGCATATGTACTGCTTACCAAACCACACTGTAAGGGGAATGTATGTATGATGTATGGACAGACTGGAGAATGAGAGGCTGGAGAGCAGCACTGAGGAAAGGGACCTGTGGGTTCTGGTTGATGGCAAGTTGAACATGAGCTGGCAGTGCCCTAGCAGCCAGGAGGGGCCAACCCTGTCCTGGGGGGCATCAGGAACAGCATCACCAGCTGGGCAAGGGAGGGAATTGTTCTGCTCTGCTCTGCACTGGGATGGCCTCACCTCGAATGCTGGGGGCAGTTCTGGGTGTCATGATGTAAGAAAGACATTAAACTGCTTGAGAATGTCTAAAGGAGGGCAATGACAATGGTGAAGGGCAAGGAGGGGACGCCACAGGAAGAGCAGCTGAAGTCACTTGGTCTGATCAGCCTGGAGAAGAGGAGACTGAGGGGAGACCTCAGTGCAGTCTGCAGCTTCCTCATGAGGGGAAGTACAGAGGGGAAGGTGCTGATCTCTTTTCTCTTGTGACCAGTGATAGGACCCTAGCAAAAGGCATGAAGCTGGGTCAGAGGTAGGTTTAGGTTGGACGTTAGGAAAAGGTTCTTCACCCAGAGGGTGGCTGGGCACTGGAACAGCCTCCCCAGGGAAGTGCTCACAGCACCAAGCCCGAGAGAGTTCAATAAGTGTTTGGACAATATTCTCAGGCACATGGTGTGACTCTTGGAGTGTCCAGTGCAGGGCCAGGAGCTGGACTTTGAGGATCCTTGTGGGTCCCTTTCAACTCAGCATATTCTGTGATTCTCTGGCTGTGTCAACAAATAAACCTGTTTAAACACCGGATTAATTTTAAATGCACTTCTTTAACAAGTATAACTGGGAAAAAATTTCTGTCAGTCAGACAGATCATTGCTGGTAGAAGCTGGTATGTTTTCTCTACTTCCATAGTACTAGAGTGATGTAAACACCCTGGGGATCATTCTCATCTGATTCCCATGTTTTCACAGAATTCCTGAAAGTTTAAGACTATGCAGTGATTAATGATTAACCAAATCAGACACTTAGAAATCACATGTTCATCACCGCATCACTGGACTCTATCCTCGCGCAACAAAAACTGTGTAAACTTCATTTATCATGCAGTGAAAGTACAAGTCTGTGAATGCTGCTGACAGAATGGTAATATGTTTGAATGCAGCCATTCTCTAATCAAACAGTGGAGAAACCCTGGGGAAAAAATTAGATTGAACATTTTCCATTTCAAACTGTTTTTATACACTTGTCTCACAGAATACCACATGAGGATGGGAGCCCTTAGAATTTATTATTATTGCAAACACTATTACAGATGTTTTCAAAAAGCCAGAAATGTGATGGCTGCATATAATATGAAAATGACCTTTTCCTCATTTTATGCCTAAATTTCTAATTGACACTTTTCAGTCACAAGAAATTAAAATTACTAAATCCATTCCTGATTCATGGACTTCATTATTTACCTTTTATCATTTGGATTTATGGGGAAAAAAGAATATGTTTCTCTATACGTATTAACCTAATTTAGCCAACTAACCAGAAATTAATTTGTTATAGTCATAAAAGCTTGACAATGAACCAAGCATAGGATATTCCCTTCTCACTTTCTTTAGTGGCATAGACCTGTAACTTTCAGAACTGTCAAAATACCACTGGAGAAAAGTGAAACAATAATAAATGCATTTTCTGCTTTTAAAGAGATAATTTTTTCAGGATGGATGCTAAGACTCATTGAAATTGTGCATCCTGGTCTTAAAATTTTTGATTTAATGGTTTTCTTGGGAAGGGACTTAACTGGCTTTAATTTTTTTAGGTGATCACCTCCTTGCACATGCTGATAGACACTTCCTGAAGACAGATGCTGTTGGCTTGGCACTGTGGTAAAAAAGGCAGGGTTTTTGTGTTTTCAGACAGAATGGCTAATACACAGAGTTACAAAATGTACCATTTCGTGTCAGTGTACTGCCATGTAGTAAAAGGTCCTCCTAAACACATTAATCATTGGTCTTCTTTCTTAGTTTCTTCTTTTCTTGGTAGTCTTTACTCTCTTGAACAGTTGTGTAAACATTCACCCTTTGCATAGCTACACTTAAATATAGTCTAAATCTTTTTTGGTAATTCAACTAAACAAATCTTCTAGATTTTTTTTGAGGGAAGGGTTATATCTAGCAGCAGATGGAAGATGAATCCAGTCCTGAAAGAATTTTGAAATCTTTTTTACGATGAAGAACTAGTAGGAATCTGAATGAAACTCATTCATGAAACAATGAGTGAATTGTCAGTCCTATTCTTTTGGGATGTTAGAACCAGAGAGCACATTCACTTTTCATACTTGATAAAGGAAAAATCATGCTTCTATTGTGAACTCAATGGAAGAATAGAAAAAAACAATCATTTTTTGCTCTCAAAAAGCACAAATCTCCTATTCTCCGTACTTAATACCTAGTTATATTTATGCTGTGAACAACCTTCTTTTCAGTGGATCAGGAGTGAATTTATTTTGGAAGCCCCCAAAAACTTCCTGTAGTTAAGCTACGGGTTTGGAATATATTGGAAATGGAAATTTCATAATGAAAAACTCTGTGAAGCTCAGTTGTCATTGGAGTTCTCCTATGGAGAATGAAAAACATTGATGGGATACCAGAAACATGTAGGAGTTTAATGTTTTGCCACAGTGAGCACTGAAAGGTTAAGGAATTAAGAAATAATAGTGATGTGATACAGCAGGAATGCTGGGAGATGTCTTCTGCTTGCTCTTATCCTAAGTCTTTGCCTTCATTCTGTCAATAAAACATACATTTGCCAATGATGACACAGCTTAATCTTTACTGTGTTATTTAACAAAAAAGTCCCAAATAAACACATGTTCTTAAGAGCAGTGATGTGTCTTACTCATTTTTTATGTAGCTTAGAAATTAAAAATCCAGGACAGATTTACAGTGTAACATATATTCTGTTTAGGAATACCATTGTGATTTAGAATTATTTCTCATTAATTCCTCTATATATTACTGCAGTACTTATTTCTATCTTTTTTTGCCTGTGTCAGGTTTTTTTATCCTAGCCTGCAGACTTCTCAGCATGGTTCATATAATACTGATGGCTGAAGATTTGTTTTATTTTGCTTTTGCCTCTGGATGTTTTTGTTAATTGCAAAAGCTGTAAAGATGTTCTGGAAGCTAGTTCCCAGGCTGATAGAAAGTATATTGTTCAGTTAAATTATTATTAGTAGTAGTAATAGTAGTAGGATTAAGTAGGATATAATTCATACCACATCCTTGTGTACTGGTGTCACTGTATATAAACTGGCCATATGATAGGTTTGGGATCAGCCAGAATTTCTAAGAATGAGATCTTGTTGTAATACGAAAGATGTTTTCAAAATGAGAGATATTTTGAAGACTCAGAACACATAGAATTATTTAACTATGTTCCTTCCCAACATTTTCCAAGAAGATTCATATGTAAATACAAAGATGAGAGGATCTCATCTTATATTGCTCTGTTATTTCCTTGGAAAATTGGAAGTTACCTCAGGTAGCTTTAAATCCAGAGTGTCTGTTTAACAATAGCATCTAGTACACCACAACACATTTTGTATACAGAAGATATACAGAAATTATGACATTGAGAGAACTTCTGGATAATAGGAATAATCCAGAATTTCTGGGACGTGAGGGATACAACGTTGTTTCTTTTTATAAATTTTCTTTAAGGTTCTATATTAAGACTAAATCTAGATGTGAATATCTATAGCAAAACTTTCAATAGAGGACAAATCATACGAAAGTGTCTCTTTTTTCCCCAAGATAATTCTGTCATCTGATTAAAAAAATTCTGTTTGATAGGTTCTATTCAGGCAGAAATTAAATTAATTAGTGGAGCACAGTTGAAACTATTCAGGTTTCTTTCCTGTCAATTACCTTTTATTAGGAATGGTTTTCATTAGATTATCTGAGAAGTTAAAGCAAAATTAAAATAAAATAAAAACTGTGAGATCCATTTCCTGATCTAATCACAATGAAGAAAATAAAGTTAATTCACCAGTCTAGGTCTCAGTAAACTAGGATATGGGTTGAATCTTATCTTACCCAACTTCTGGCTACACTATTAATCAATCCATAGGAATTGCATTGAAATGCATTGTATTCCAAATATCTTTTATAATTATTTACAGGGCACTTCCAGAGTATAAGAATGGCTTAAAAAGAGGGAGCAAAAAGCTGCTATTCTGCTATGAGGAATCTGCAAATGGATTTGACAATGACTGACTGAGGAAAGTGTGGATGAAATGGAATTCAAGACAATGACTGAGATGATGTTTTAATACTTATTTTAACATTCCTTTTCTCAAAAGTACTTATTTCTTGCTTTTTTTACCATTGCTAAATTCAACAGCAAGGAAGAGTCAACTGAGGTCAATGGGTTCTGTAAAAGTAAATGTGGTAAGAGGTATCTTGAGTTAGAATAAGTGAGGTAAAGTCATAAATGGAAGTTATTCTGAAGGAGAATATAGAGAAAAGTAGAGTTAGAAAGAATAAAAATGGAATCAACTGATTTAATTGCCTGAAACAGCAAAGAAGTATGGGGGGAAACATACCAGACCCTGTATGAGGTATGAGATTTGCAAAAACCATAGATGGTCTTAAACCTCTAGCAAAGTTTAAACTGAGGCAGTGGAAATACTTAATGTGCATACATGATGCCTTCCAAGAGAGCAGAAAGAAGAGGAAGACTACTAAACTGTGTTTCAGATAAATAACCAATATTGCAGTTGCTCAGTAATTGACATTTTGCTGTGTGGATAAACTTCTGTGAATTTAGGAAGAAGAATCAAATCAGTTTCAAAAGTCATCCTAAGAACTTTGTATTTCTGTCTGTTCAAAACATGTAAGATGGATGTGCTTCAAGGTCAGACACAGACTGCATGTGAATATGTACAATACACAATAGATAATATTATAAATTGTGTTGTACATATATTCATCTATAACCTGACATTGCAGCAGTATTTCCTTTGAAAATTTTTGTATATTCTATCTGCAATACTGATTGCAACTTTCAGATTGTGCTTAAATCTATACAGTGTTTTTACCTTTAATAAGATTTACCGATTATATAATTCTGGTATCAGAAACTCCTAATACAAATCAAAGTGTCTGACTCTGAGAATGAAGAGTCTCTGAAGGAAAAGTTTATGCTAAAAAGTTTCAATTTCTTGAAATCCCTCTCATATTTTGGTAATTTACCTGACATTTAATTGTGTGCTTCTAGTCTGGCATGTGCTTAAATCCCTTCTTAAATAATTATCTTCAAATGTATACCTAATCCAATATCCGTGGCCATTCAAAAGCTGTTTCTTTGTTTCCTCTTCTTTAAAATTATTTTTCTGTTCTTCACAAATCTAACCTCTCCTTTATGTTGTTGTAGCAATTCTCTTGACTACAGCCACTCTTCCTGCTTTTCATGAGAGAAGCCAGAGAGCACTAGTCTCTTATACTGCCTGTTACACCCTCCTATTGTGCTTACAATTAATATAATTTAAATTTAACAACACATCCATAATTCCCCAGCCTAACAGATGGTCCCCAAAGCTAACAGATGTCATCTTATTTATTCACTACCTGATATAATATTTGTGACATAATGATTAGCTTCTGTGCAAATAACTTTGATGTCAAAAACAGAGAATAAAGATTTAACAATAGGAAGAAGAAAAGAAAAAACCTACACCCACAAATATATTATTTCCTCATAGAATCATAGAATGGACAAGAGCTGGCAATGTACATTTCCAGCCAAGAAAGCCAATGTTTTCCTAGGCTGTCCTGTAACGAAAGGCTGAGAGATTTAGGTTTTTTCAGCCTGGAGAAGAGAGGGCTTCTCTGTGACCTTATTGCAACCTCCCAGTACCAGAAGGGAGCCCATGAGAAAGAAGCAGAGAGACTTTTTACAAGAGCAGGCAGTGACAAGACAGGGAGGAATGGCTTGAAATTGAACGACAGTAGGTTTATACTGGATATTACGAAGCAATTTTTTGCTGTGGGTGTGGTGAGGCACTGGAACAGGTTGTCCACAGAAGTGTCCAAGGCCAGGCTGGATGGGGCTTTGAGCAACCTGGTCTAGTGGAAGGTGTTCTTGCCCACGGCACAGAGGTTAGAACTAGATGCTCTTTGAGGTCCCTTCCAAGTCATATGAAAATAAAATCTGCGTTCTTCTGCATGTATATTAAAGACTAAGGACTGATTCAGGAACTTTTTCTAGTTTAGACAATTCATGGCAGCACATCATGAAAGTTAAGTCCTGTTGAATTAAAATCTTCAGCTTTATTGAAAGGAGGTCTAAAAATGAAGCAAAGAAAGAATTGAAAATACAAAGGAGAAATTAGTTGTCAAGGATGTTTTTCTTTTCTTCTGTTCCACTTGTCTTTGGGATCCATTTTCAGGGCTAATTTTAGCAAGTCACTTTAAGTTACAATTATTTAAAATGTTCAGTATGTATATAGTACCTTTAAAGTGCAATCATTTGGAAGTGATTTTCTTTGACACTATGGACAGAAATAGAAATAATTTATTTTTAAGGAGGCAAATTATAGCTATATAAAATACAAAATATTTATTTAATGTTCAAATTCACATCTTTTGTCCTGCAAGAGATTTCTATCCTTGTTGAAACTGTTCTTGTTGAAACTCTCCTGGGTAGTTATGGAATTGAACAAGAAATGCCAAGTCCTTATGCAATAAGGTGGCAATGACTTTTTTTTAATCACTGTAATTGTATATTACTCAAAAAACACTTTTAGGGAAGTTATGCTACAGCTGTTTTGGATAAATTTATTTTCTGAGGAAAAGAATTATTGTGCCTTATTTTCTTATTATTTTCATTTATTTATTTTTGCATTTACCCAAAAAATATTTATTCTAAGAAGGGATGATCCAAGGAATGTAGCTGTACTTATGCTTACACGTTAGGCTATAATACTATTAATGAAAGGGATGGATGGAGTTTTATTTCCTTGTCCTGTAAAGTCTTACCTGCTTTCTGTTTGCCTGTTGCATGTTCTCTGGTCTGGGGCCTGAGATTGTCATGGTTTTCCATGAAAAAAAACTTGCAATTTTTGGAGAAACTTTAGATTATCCTACACAGATAGGAGAGATGTATGCAGAGAGACACCAGTCATTCTGAGTAGATTTAGGAATAAATTAATAAGATAAATCTTCTTTAAGTAGGAATTTGTGATTAGAGGTTGCAGACAAAACACCATAGGTACTGACATAGAAAAATGGAACAACATAAAGATGAAATGAATATAACACAATTTAATGTGGATGGCACAATTTGACTTGGAAAGATCCAGATCCCTTAATGGCTTACCTAACACCTTCTTGGCTTTTTTTCTTTCTCTGGCTCCATTAATCTAATAATTTTTAGTATTCTTCCTTTCTCCTTTATCTGTTTCATATACTGTATTCATCTTTTATCCAATATACTACTTTACCCTTCACTAGTCTCTTTCTTGTTTTAAACTCTGAGTAAGATATTGTGGGCAAATATAGGAGTAGTATCTTTTATTCAGAGAAATTCCTTTGCATACCACCTTCATTTGGTCCTCCACCACAGAATGAAAATAATAATAATAATAATAATAACAATAACAATAATAATAATAATAATAACAATAGCACTTCATATTGCTCTCATTTTATCAGATAAGCTTTACTGCTTGGTGCTGTATGCTGAGTGCTGACAGACATCAGGAACTGGGCTTAGAAAACATGTAAAATCACTTTGACATGTATCTGGGCTTACACTTATTCGGAGTGCTTTCTTTGCTGTAAAAAACTCTTTCTATGAAATATCAACTATTTGAATATTTTTGTATATAATAATTTGTTTCCTGGTATAGCATGATGTAGTCTGTATACTTATTTTCTTACACAAAAGAGTGAATGCACTGAGAAGTGATCTGTTAATGCCAGAAAGATATGTCATAGCTCACTGAAATTTACAGAGCTAACATAAGGAAACAGTGCAAGATTGAAGAATATAGCAGAAAGATCTGGTTGTTCTGCAGACATTTGACACACATGGCCTTTAAATACTGAAATCACACTTTTATCCCATTGCCACCAGCTTCGGTAATCACTGAACCAGGGCCTACTTTTAGTCAGTCTCCTTTTCATATGCGTGCATTATTTGAATGTCCTCTTAGAAAGCTTATCAGTTAGTGTACTGGTAGTCTTACCGGTATTGACAGTTTTTTATTCTTTGTTTTCTATCTTTTACTTCTTAGTGAAAGATTTTAGAAATGTATACTAATATAGGTCCTTTTTAGTTCTCCATTAATTTAGTTTTCTCTCTTGCTCATAAACTTAGATTTTCAAAAACCAACTATTTTTACTAAACAGGTTTTCTCGTGATGCAAAATAAAAAAAACCTGTCTTGCTTTTTTTTCCTATTTTCCTTAATCTGAAAAATGCTTAATTAGGACTGAAGGTTCAATTCTATTCTCTGTCCTCATCAATTTTAAAGCTGTTGCAGTGCCTTAACTTTAGATGTCTTACTTAGTGAATTAAAGCCTTCAGTTTTCTGTATCATGTCTGCAGAGTTGAGTGACTCACAATAGCCCTTAGGAAATATTGAGTGTTTCTTTTAAGCTAGGTAATAGGAAATTTTGAATAGAAGATTATGACTGAAGTCCCCAGCTTGTAATCTCCAGCCTTCACCTATATGTAGGTACATTGTGCTCTTCTCACTAACTAAAAGCTGGCATAGGTCTTAGTTGCCATAATACCAGCAAGGCCAGTATCTCCAGACAAAGGGGGAAACCTTTTACAGTAGAAAATTTTCTCCTTTGCCCGAGGAAGGCTTTCTATATGTTTTTTGTCCATCCTCTAAAAGTAGAGGCTCTGATCTTGATTTAAACCACTCAAATATTCCTGTTTAATAAGTTGTACTTTTAGTGGAGTAATTAGTTGTTTGGCTTCTAGTGTACCTGTAGCTCTACATCAAGTACACAGGAATATCTAGTTCATGAGTGTCTAGGTATGTCCAAGTATGCTTAGAATCAGGCAGGTTTTAGTCATGCCCAGAGATAAATATTTGGGATACCTAAGGAATTTCATTAGCAAGGGAATTAAAAATGTGCGTTTTGAGGACTTATCCTTTTTTTTAAATTCAATGCACCTACCTCTTCAAATTTTAATGCCTTTAGACAATCATCATTAAATAGGATTTTGTTGGAGTGTTTTGAAAATAATTGTGAGTTTCCAACTACATTATTTAGCCTATTTGGGGGAAAAATTCCATAGCATTAAAATATATATCCTGGCATATATATTTTTTTGTTTTTGTGTTACAAGGACCATCTAGGGAGACGTGTGTGAATCCCTGATAGCTTCAGACATCAGTGGAGTCAAACAGAATTTTCTTGTATTTTGACGTAATAGTGATTCAGACGGGAGAAGAGGTAAAAGAGTAATGTTAAAATCCCCAATACATGAAGAATGAAGGCCAAAGGTAACTGAAAAAAAGTCCAGAAGCCAACAACAATAAAAATTGTCAGACACTCATAAAATTTTTTAAAATAATTTCTAATGAAATTCTTAGAAAATATGAGTGGATGAACAGAAGATCTGGTACAAAACATGTATGTTACAGAATCAATAAAATTAAAAGATAGGAAGAATGATATAATGGAAAAACAAGTGCAGAAACACAGGAAATGAGACACATAACAGAAATAGCAATGGGAAACAGGTGGTATGGAAATGTTGTGCCAGCTTGATAGCCAGCAAATTCTGTTAAAGCAAATATTGTTACCACAGAGAAGTGCTGTCATACCAGTTAATACTTGAAAAGAATATGCTCTTGAAACAGAGTTTATAAAATTATTGGTTAAAACAGGAACTTTACTGGGAGCTGTGTTGTCCTTAACTTTCAAATATAAAATATAATTGGCTGAGAGGGGACTAATCAATTCCTACAAATATCTGAAGGAAGGGTGCCAAAAGGGTGGATTCAGGCACTTCTCCGTAGTGCCAAGAACTAGGGCAAGAGTAAGTTCCAGTGGGGTATGAGGAAAAACTTCTTTACTGTGTGAGTGGCCATACACTGAAGCACAATGCCCAGAGAGGTTGGGGAGCCCACCTCACTGGAGATATTCATGAACTATCTGTTTGCAATCTTGTGCCACGTGCTCTGGGATGGCCCTGCCTGCCTGAGCAGGAGGTTGGACCAGATGACCCCCTGTGGTGCCTTCCAACCTGACCCGTTCTGTGATTCTGTGATAATAAATACAAAATACAATTAGCTGATAACTGTGGAAAGTGTGAAAAACCACAATACTAAAACTCTCACCAATAACTGATGCACTTTACAGCTAGGCTCAAACACTTGCAAACTTTAATGAACACGAGGTGCCCATCCCCATGTGGTGTATTTACATGTAGTCAGGATGTCAACCAGACCCGTGGGTGATACCCCTAGGAACTACTCTTAGAGAAAGTTCCACACAAGATCCATCCAAATGGAGCTTCAGAGAAGGAGAGTAAGCACAGAGCCAGCAAAGCCTTGGCCCAGTAAGCTGGAATATTCTCTTCTTGGGGCCTTGGAAGGGGCAGAAAAATTCCTGTGGAAGGACCCTGTGTATTACTTTCTAGAGGTAGATACAGCCTCTAAGTAGGTAAGAACTTTCCAGAAAATTCCTGGTGCCAATGAACCACCTATGGGGACAAAAAATATGTGATAGATGACAGAGAAAGACTGAACAAAATTTTCAGACATAGTACCATGATCAGAGGGAGACTTTTAAGGACTATCCCAGTGAAACACCAAATGGCAAAAAGTACATTATTTTCAGGACTAACTTCACCGAACCCTGGCTCTTAATGGGTATGGCTTCATATGGGCTTGCCACTTTAATTCTCTTACAATGGCAAGAATAATAGCTTTTTTTAAGGTATGTTTTATTTCATCCTAAAGTACATTTCTAAAACAGATACCCAACCATGACTGGTTTTTATGTAAATTGCTTAATAATAGTACCACTTAACTTTCTTTTCAACCAGTTGCACTCTGAAAATGTGGTAAAATAATACTTTGATATTTCCTGATCATAAAATTATTAATTTTTTAATGTGAAATAAAGTTAAAAAACCTTAAAAGCCAAGAATGTGACTACGCAGAGCTTATGGATTTCACAAACACTAACAAAAGCTGTTAATTTTTTAAGATGGAGAGCATGCTCTCAGAAATTTGCTCTTTCAATTAATCTAAAGGTTGCTTTATATAGCTGATATTTTCTGGTCGCCTACATCTAAGAAGCAGTTCAAAACACTTTAGAATATACAGTCTTGTTCACCATATAGACAAAACTAATTTACAGTAAATCTACTTCCAAAAGATTCAGTATCTTTCTGTTTAGTCTGTGCATTTCCCGTTTTGTGGAAAGACGTTTTTATTTCTCTGCTGATGTTTATGTACCTGTTCTGTAACTGTATTACAGCTTCATTACTGTAATCCATTGACTTTAATGGAGTTATTCTTTTCATGTTATTCCTACACAAGTACAGTCTGTAAAGTCTGTATGGTTTCTCTTTATCTATAACCTAAAGAAATCTTTGTATTCATCGTGCATGTTAAGGGAAAAGAAAAAGGATTTGTGGGCAGAAAAGGAGGAAATCATACTATACATAGCAAAATTTGAAGGCATGAATGGGTAATCAACTTTAAATCAAATGACATAGCTGCAGGAGGCACAAGTTTACATTCATGGATACAGTCTTCTTGCTTTACACTCTCCCAGCATGCCAAAGTAGCTACAAACTTGGCACAGGAAGCTGGCTCTGTAACTGCTTTGCATCACTGCACAGCAGTTGCAGCACTCTGGCACATCTGCCCCTTATCTGATGCAAATTGATGCAGGAAGTGAAACTTCATAAAAATGTCTCAGACTTCCATTGGGAAGACCAGACGCAGAGTTGACATAAATACTTTGCGAGCGTAAATCATGAGTTCAGTGGAGCTGGACTGACTTACATATGACTTACATAAATTTCAGATATAGAGTCAGATCCTGGGTTGTGAAATTATGAATAGAGATAATGTACTGATGAAAATCAACAGCAATGTCCAGTAGGAAGATGATTCAAATATAGTCTAAATAATTCTAAATAATGACTGTTCTCATGGGCTGCCAAGACAAGGCGAGCTATGCCACGAAATACAAGCAGAACACATGGCAACCATGAAGGTTCCATCAAAAAAGTCATCCTTTTTGTTGTCTCCTGATTATGTATTTTGCTAGCAGTATGCGAAAAGCATCATTGCAGCCACACTTTGTAAATATTCAGCAGAGAAATGTTACTCAAAGTTGCTTGGCATAGTGTTCTGAAACACTGTTTTGCAAATGTTGTTAGTTTTGATTTCATGTATTTTTTACTCAACTTACACTATAGTACTTAAAATGTTTTTATAATGCCTGATCTTTTTTACTGGTCACATTTAACATCTTCATAATTCACTTGCACATTTTCACTGTTTGGGTTTTTTATCCTCTTCTGAGAAACAATATTTTATTGATTCAGCTGCAGATTTTAATGCCTCAAAGTGTACAAATATTGCCTATGTGTTACAGTGCGTACTTTGATGTTCCAATTAGATATTTTATGGCTCCAGCTGCATATTTTGGTGATCCAGTTGGACTCTTGATTTTCAATAAAATTGGTAGTCACACTATGATCTATGTTAATTAAAGTGATTACAGAATTTTGGTAACCAGTTTGAGGAAACAAACTGAAAAAAAGCCCCAACAAACTTAAAATCTATTTTTTTTTTTTTTGTTTCTTCATAATGTGCAATACTATACCAGAATTTTAAGTCAAGCAAATTTGCTTAGTTATAATGAAAATACAAAAACAAGGCATCAGTTTTTCTTAAATATGTTGGGACTCATATGAATTCAAGCAGGCTGTTCAGTGTACTGCACTTTGCTAAGAATTTTTTAGGTAATTCAGGCTACCAAAAGACTTTCTAGTCTATCTTAAGTACAGAATTTACAAGACTTAAAGATTTTTTTAATGCATTCAAGATATATCAATGGTGTCTCTTAAATATTCCATTATGAGAAATAAACCCCTCTTCTTTTTAGGAATTCTACTATATTGGGTTACTGTGCACTACAACAGTCATCCAAAAGGTTTTTATTTTGAGAATTACCACACCTTAGAATTGAATACTTGTTTACAGTTTTCTGTATGCTGTTGCAATTCACCTTCAGACTACAGCAGTGTAAATGTTATATGAGGGACATATAAAGATAGAAAAGGGGATCAGAGGCATGGATATTTCTCTGCTTTGGTTACACTTAAGAATGGATTGTTTCTATCCATTTCAGCTCCAGAGAACTGATCCTCAATAAAAAAAACAAATTTCTACAGTCCTTTTCTTCTTCTGAGTATATATCACTCTGCCTATTAGACCAGCAAAAATGTTTCTTAAATGAATCATAACTTTGCTATAGCCCAAGAGAACCTGTGGAAGGCATGTGTGCTTTAGCTCAGCTCAGTACGTAGCACATACAATCTGTGGATCACCACCAGCCACACAACTTCTGTCATGTGGGTGTTTCCCTACAGACTCCTGTCTTCAAAGAGCTTCTTTAAGATACTTTATGTTAAAATTATTAAATAAATTAATAAGAATAATTTTATGAAGTGGGATGCATCAGGTGCAGTCACTTATTATATGTCTTTTTTACTATCTCATTAAATGTATGAAGTTCATAAACTTTTTGTTTCCTTCCTGATTTCTTCCCAAACTTCTTTCTTCTTTAAGCTCATGCCAAGGTTTTAACCGAATATTTCTGTCACTGTAGCTTATGAAATTCACACAATTATCACTATAATTTACCATACCACACAGATCACAGTCAGTTTTCTTTGAAGAAGCATTTCCTACCTTCTTAATATCTTCGTTAGTACTGACATTTCTATTTATTTCACAGCAACTCTTACTATTTGACATGGGATTATGTCTCCTTTGATAAGAAGTATTTGTCTCCCTTCACCTTGAGCATACTTATAATTTACTGTTGTTTCTGTTATGCGTTTCCCTGGAGAATCTGAGATTCAGATTCACTCTTTGCTAACATAGGATGTTACAGGTGCAGAAGCTTTGCTGATCCACACGGAAACTGGCTATTATATGTGTTTGGAGATGAAAGCTAAGCTCACTTCTGATTTGTTTCAGTTTTCTTCTCTTTTTTTACCCATATTGAAGGTCAAAATCACTCAGAAAGAAAACACTGAGCTTGTGGGAACTACCTAGAGTATTTTAAAAGAACATCATGAACCAGTGATTCATGATTTCTATTTTTTGCTCTGTTTTCTGTTGCTGAAAAGTAGTTTCTAAATGCTTATGGGTAGGACCGACTTTATATTTATTTATTTATTCAATCTTTGTGAGTTTCTTAAATTTGTCTCATTTTTTGTCACAGTGTAACACTACCTAAGAGGTAAAAAAAAATCACTAATGCATCATTGACCGAGGATTCCTTGCTTTTATCACATCAAAGTATATAATTCATAGATATTTTCCCAAAACTCCATCCCTTGTGCTTTGGCAAGTTTCATAATTACTGGTGCTAAAATACCATAGTGATACTGAACTTGCAAAATAAAGTTTTTCCTATGCAACTTGTATTCTAAAAAGTTCATGTGGAAATTGGCTGCTGAGAAAAAGTAGTCTTTGTCCTACCTGCTTGGACAGTCAAAGGGATACTTTACAGAATTTTGCTGGCTTATGCCAGATATACAGACTTTCAGTAGGCATAAAAACTACTTAGATATGAAAGTTATTCTACAGGTGCTATTCTACAGATGCAATAATATAACTACAAGTTATTCTACAGATGGAATTTACCAAAGATGGTGATTACAGCTGATGGAGGCTCTTGGGATCTCGCCTCCCTAGCAGTTAAAGCACATTTTCCACTTTCATCAGTTTTGACTTCCTCTGGGTCTCTGTTTCAGCAACTTTCAAACATTTTTATTTTTTGAGCATCTCTTAATCTGTTTCTTCAGCTTTAATTCCAGTTGTTTCTATTATATTGTGATTTTTGCTAACGGCCCTCAGGTATCCAGGTTGCTACTGACTGGGCCAGCCTTGGGTTGCCCATGGGGGACTGAATTTGTATCAGCAACATTTTTTCCCCCTGGTCATGCTGCTTCAGCAACTGCATAAATTCCTTGAGGTTTTCTCCAATACAGTGTGATCCTATCTGAAAAGCTATTCATGTTCCCTTTTACTAAACTCTTGAAAAGCTCACCACAGGCTAGTTTGTTGTATTCATATAGGCTTGCAGTATCTCCTTCACAGTTTATAGTGTTCCCTGCACAACAAAATTCCCAGATAGAATATAGATGTTCAAAACCTAAGTGGATTCTCAAACTGAACAAAATAGAAACTTTACCATGGCTTTCTTCTGTAATTTCCCACCTAATTCTCTGAAAGAGGCACCAGCTTGTATTTCTCTACTTGAACAGAAAAGCTAATTCTCACCAGCGTTGGTGATAGGCTGTGATTCAAACTGACTGATGAAAGGGAGAAACCTCAACAATGTCATAACTGACACAAAGGGTCATTCCTACACTTAGTGGTGGATAGTCTATGGCTTTCCAGCCTCAGGCAGCTCCCTAGCATTTATGACTCCCACGCAAGAGTCAGTTTTAGGACTTGAGGCAGGACAGTACTGCATAGGTGAGGAGGTTGACAGATGACACTTTGAATTTAACACAAAGTTGTCTTGTACCCAGCTCCATAATCTAGTCCTCAGGCAATCAACTAAACCCCTGAAGATCTGTTGCAAGTGCACCCATAGCTGCTCTGAGGTGCTTAGTACATGACTTGTTGCCCTTACAGAATCACAGAATGGGTAAGGTTGGAGGGGACAACAGTGGGTCATCTGGTCCAAATTCCCTGCTCAGACAGGGAATCTGAAAGCATATTGTCTAGGATTGCATCCAGATGATTGCTTTCAGATGCAGCAAGAATCTAGTTCATGGTGTTCTCTTTAAATACTCCAGGTGGTTCCCGCATGCTCATTGTTTTCTTTCTGAGTGATTTTGATTTTCATCATCAAGAAGTGAGTCTTTACTTTCTAAGGGACAAATAGCGGGGGGAAAAAAAGAGGGAATAGTTTTATTGGTTTTGTGAATGGAAATTTTTGAACGCTTCATCCTTTGGTTATAGGAAGATGAGAAAAGAAGGCAAAAAGGTGCTTTGAGGATGAAATAGCTATTTTGTAAAAAAGTCACTCCCTGACTGAGACAAAAAGAGTGGTTTGGATATGGCCCTTGACAAAAATATGTTCTTTGGTTTTGTATTTTTGTCCCAGACAGATGGAGACCACAATAATAGAGTGCTGTTGTAGTGCTTTCTGCCAGGACTCACTTTTCAAGTGAACTCTGTGTAGTTATTTATGAACAAATAAGTTGTAAGGGATTCTTCATTCAGCTCCTATCCTCTTAAGATGTCTCATCATAAGTGTTAAGGCAAGCTTTTCAGAAGCAACTGCTCACAGAAGTGAATCAGACATGGAATGGTAAGAACAGCAGGTGTGTTTTCCTGCTGCTTGGATCTGGTTTTGCTGATTTTACAATCTTGACAATTTTTGGCTCAATATTTTTGAGTTCTTCACTAAAGGACTACATATAGGCTGTGGTACATATGAATATTGTTTGTTTATTATCTGTGTGGATTATTTTGATTTTCCATCCAGTGAACCTGAGGGAGGAAGAGAAGGAATATCAACAAACAACAATGAGACAGTGTGCTGATAGCTTTAAATGAATTTTCTAAGGGCTAAGCAGGCTTTGAGATGTCTGCTCCGTTCAGTAAAATCTGCACATTGATTACATCTCTGTAAATGTAGGATAAGTACAGTGTAAAGGTCAACAGATTAAACATGTAGTTTAATCAGCAAATTATGCAAATGAACATAAATGAAATATACCATTCAACTGTTAAGATCAGTAAAGCATGCAACTCTATTAGTGAAGGGTTTGAGTGCTGGCCATCTTAAATCTACACCCAATTAACTAAACTTTGAGAAAATTCAATTGCTGGAGGAAAAAGAGTTTATCAGCCAAATGTTTGGTCTGACCAACATTTACTGTAATGTACCAACCTAAAATACGGTGACAAAAATTTAGCAAAATTGGTTAAAAAAAATTACAATAGTGACAACAACATAACTGCAGTTAAGCTTTCTTCTCCATCACTGGAGGGTGAATATCAATTAGCAAGTGGTGAAGTAATATGACTACTTGAAATATGGTGATCAATGAGGTGGAATTTATGGACATTCAACAACTACTGTACATGGCTCAAGTAGCAAGTTCCCTCCCAGCTCATCTGCTAGGTCAAAATCAGCAAATCACTTAAGTATATCCATAACTTTAGGTGTAGGAGTAGTACCATAGAACTCTTTTGCTCGCCTGCTACTGCTGATGTTATGGAAGAAGAGACCTGAGATCAGCCCTCAGTTGTACTAATTGCAGTTCATAGATTTAAAAAGATACAGCCTCTATAAGACTAGCAATCTAGAGAGACAGGGGGTGGGGGAAAGAACACAGTTATTATTCTCTCCTTTCCATCTTCTTGTTTTTTAAACATAATTACAATAATTAGGTTAGAAATTTTGGATTACATCCCAGATATCATTACATATATGAATGGGCTTCAGAAGTTCATCAGTTTAGATGCAGTGAACAGTGTTAAGACCAATGAAGAACTGTTTATATGCCTAGAAACAATAAGCAAAATTTTCAAATAAATAGTTAGAATTCTTAGATTAAATGTCATGGAACAGACAATTTTTTTGTCTCTCTGCCTTTTTTGTAATATTTTAGTCAGTGTAACATTATTTAGCATGTTGGTAAGTAAACAGCTTTTATTTGATGCAAGTAGCTAGAACAATTTTACAGGTTGAGCTTGCAATGATATTTAGTTTGGAACAGAAACATGGTTTTCAATTAATTTTTAAATGGTTCCTGTTCATTTTAATTCAGCTCATATTAAGGAAATTTTGGAACACTTGGATTCCTTTCAGATGGAACTGTTGGAGGATGTCCTTCAGGGACACACCTAATGCCTTCCAGCTGCAGATGATGAGCATTCTCAGTCATGGACAAGACCTAATATAGTTTTTATTCAACTAAAAGAAATGGGGAGGGGGGAACCTGCCCTGTATAAGCATTGTGTAAACGTTAGCCCCTCAGCAATTCTTTAGCTATAGAGACAATTTTCCATTAGTCTTTGTTTTGTTCTGACAATATGTATAATTACAGTTTATCAAAGTTTCCCATTCCTCTCCCCATCCTACTTTCCCTTACCTTTTTGCTGTGAAATTTTTGAGGTGATAAATGATGCAACTTGATCAAGGATTTATGGTATGCAATGAACAAAATAAAAGCTCCTAAATGTCAGCTCATACAGTTAATATAAATGTTTAAATCAACATTTGCATTTTATTGACTGACCTTTGCTAGTCAGCAATTTCTGTTTGATGAAACAACCTTTAAAAAAATGCAGCTTTCCATTGCAGATGTATCTAGAAAATATCTAGAAATAAAAAATGCCTTTTGCAATTACAGATCACTTGGCTTGAAGAGTCACAGGGAAGTTTTTATTGCATCCATGGCTCGTATATCTCCCTGTGTCAGAGCAAGGTTTAAGCATGAACCTACTTCTCTCTTCTACCTTCACTATAGAAGTATCCAATTTCCTATCCACTGAAACAGTTCTAGTCCTTCCTTTCTCCCTCTTGAATGACTTTTCATTTCTAGGAATGTTTATCTCCACTCTTTACCCTTCTACACCTAGCTTATGACATCTGTCATGGTGAAGCAGAGTAGAGAGAATTCAGGGAAAATAACTGTTAATTTGAAACAGCAGAAAATATTTTTTGAAAAATAGAAATAAAATGCATATTAATTATTGTTATTGAAGAACCCTTTAAAATATGCTTTGTCAGATTGAAGATTCTGTTTCTTATTTTACATTTTGGGATTTTTTCTATTGAGGAGTAGTTACACAATTTGACCCACTCAGTCTTCACAAAAAAACCTTCCTTTAAAAAATGCAATCAGGAGTCATGATGGTGATTAAAAAGAAATTATTTAAAATTTTTAAATTTTTAAAAATTTAAAATTTTTTGGATGAACTGTTAATCTGGACATTAGCAGTTCATTTCCCATAGCACTGCCTTGTTTTGAATAGGAGACATTAGGCAGTTTTTCAAGTGCCTCGGTTTGTTGATATGTTCTAGAAACCACATTCCATTGTGCAAGAAAAGTACAGAAAAGGGATAAGCACAAAAGAGTGACACTATCATCATCATATCACAAAATAAATGGAATTTCAGTTTTGGAACAGATGCAGACAAATAAAAACCAATCCATCAAAATATCCCTGTACTGTTACATTGTTGGGATTAGTTAGAGATGCTTGTGAGATGATTTGTGCCTTAAATGTCAGGGAGGAAACACTCAAAACAGGAAATTTTTTTTTCATGAAAGAAAGAGAGTAAAATACACCAAGGAGAAAATAGTAATTTATTTCACCTTGTTAAAATGGAAAGAAAAAATCTCTGAAGATCTAGACCCAGGTTAATCTCATTCTTTATGCATGAAGATAGAAGCAAAGTTGAATGCTATATAAGGATTATTTTAAACTCAGAAAAAAGTAAAACTGACAAAATATACACATATATGCTTACATACATATGTATATGTAGATATGATGAAAAGGTTTTTCAGTAGAGGAATGGTAATTCATCAGATTTTGAGTTGTTAGATTTCAAGAAGTCTGAAAATATAAATCTAGCTCTTGATCAGGCATTTGGTGAACCCTTAGTGCCCTTGTAACTATCCTGCCTCATACATAAAATTTCCACTGGTCACTCCTATCAACTTATTTCTGTCTGCTTTTGTCTCCAATTTCATCCAGTACAATGCTATCTAGGGTTGAACTTTTCAGGAGGTTTAAAGTCTCTCTAAGGCAAAACACAGCCTATTTGAAATGCCATTGTTTCAGGTACCATGGAGAACAAATGACAGCATTTACCTTTGATTCAAACAGACTGGCTCATCTTTTCCAGCCTACAGAGGGGAAATAGGTGTGCCTTATGGAGCCATATTTCCTGCTGAACAGTCCAATAAACAGGGGAACATTTGGATGAAATAACCTTTGACTTTGTTTCCTTAACCCACTTGTGACTGTAATAATATGTGTGTGCTCCTGGATGTACTGCAAAGCAGTTGTGCAGCATCCAGACTACAAATGAGGCATGTCTTAGTGCAAGCCTAGTGAATGTCCTTTCTGCTTCACACAGATCTGGCCACTCATCACAGTGTGTGCTGTCCCTTTGAGCAGCATGGAACACCCCTTGCACACATCAGCCAAGCTAGCTTTGTAGCAATGCTCACTGTGGGAGGAAGGTCAGTGTGCATATTTGTCTGTGTATGTATATGTCTCTTCCCTGTTCCTGTAGCTTTTGAATCCATTGATTTTAGCCAGATTTGACAGAGTAGTAGAGGTATCAAAGATAATTAAATGCCAGTTCCAGTTTCTTGCACTTTTCTCTGTTAGCAGCTGGTGTCTCTTTGCTCTCTATTCTAATTTTCCATCTAAACTGTGCTAACTGCTTTGATATTCAGAGAAGTTTATGAGCAGGCACAATCTGAACACAAATTCCTGATGGTTGATTTTACTGATAGCCCCCACTACTATCTCCAAAATACCATGTTGAAGAGGACTACAAGGCAAAAAAAAGGCAACATGCATTACTCTAGTGTTTGAGGTTACCAGTTTAAAATATGCTGTCAGTCTGAGCATTATCAATCATCTGTCTGTCTCTGTTGTATGTGGCAGCTTTCTTCCTGCTACCCAGTATGTTATAGAGAGAAGAAGGGGAGAAAAGACCTTGTATTTTGCACTGATGTGGACTATATTTGATCCTCAATTGACTGTGTTTATAAGACTATTATTCTATGTAATGCAATATTATTGTACAAAATCAATTTCAAAGTCACAATATCTCATTTTGTGTTCCTCCAGAAAAAGAAGCCACCTTATATAAGAGAGAGTGATATGAGAGGGTAATACAAAATATAAGTCTAGAGAATTCTAAGGAAGAAAGAAAAGTAATGTCAGGCTTTAAAGAGAGGCAGATATATGACTGAGAAAAGGGCAACACATTCCTGCACATGGTAGCAGGGATGTATCTCAATATAATGTCCCCATTCTGGGAAACACTTCAGCTTTAGGACTGAAACCAGCATTTGAAATGCTGGTCATTTCTAGACAAAAGGAATTCATGTGTAACTATTTATTTATTAATTAGGAAAGTAGTTAGGCATATTTCTGGATAATCAGTTTGGACAGTGGGTGGCTGACATCAACATAAATGTTGCTAAGTGTTTCAGATGTAAGGGAACCACAATGCAAAGCTATCCACAGGTAATTTCATAACGTTTATGCTAGGCTTTTGTAAGAAGTTGATAGAGTTTGATAGAGGGATAGATCAAAAATTGTTGATACCCAGAAAAGGAAACCATGGAAAAGCTTATAATATAGGACAGCATGACAGAAGTCTCAAATCTCTGATATTTGAGATCTCTGAGAGAAATATGACAATTGCAGATTTTTTTGTTTTAGAATTATACAAAAAGTGCTTTCTACTTTAATTGAGGTATGTTTGATGAAAATACTTCTAGAAAAGAAGAAGTACAAATCCAAAAAGAAAAAAAGTGGAAAAGGACACCATGAAGAAGGTAATGAAAAGCCACTTCCTAAAATGGCATTTTGATGGATATGGTTGATGTTGTAGTTGTTTATTGGTGATACTTTTCTCAGCAGCATAGATAGGATTTTCTGAAACGGGGAGGGATTCTGGTGCAGGGGGAACAGAAGTGTAGATTCTGGGTCACAGAAATAGGTCTGCCATAACATCTTTGTAGGTAAGCTCAGGAAATGTGGATTAAGTGAATAGACACTGAGTTGGATCCAGAACTGGCTGAATGGCAGAGCTCAGAAGGAGCAGAGCTCAGAGATCAGCAGAGCAGAATCCAGTTGGAGGCCTGCAGTCAGTGGCATTCCCAGGGATCAATACTGAGTCCAGCCTCATTAAACCTGTTTATCAATGACCTGGATGAAGGGACAGAATGTGCCCTCAGCAAGTTACCTGATTATATGAGACTGGGGGGAGTGGCTGACACACCTGGAGGCTGTGCTGCCATTCAGTGAGACCTTGATGGGCTGGAGAGCTGAGTGGAGAGAAACCCAACAAGGTTCAGCAAGGGCAAGTGTAGGGTCCTGCCCCTGGGGAGGAATAACCAGCACAGGCTGGGTGCTGACCTACTGGAGAGCAGCTCTGCTGGGAAGGACCTGGGGGATGACAAGTTGATCATGAGCTGGCAGTGCCGTTGTGGCCAGGAGGGCCAGTGGTACCCTGAGGTGCATCGGGAGGACTGTGGCCGTCAGGTCAAGGGAGGTGATAGCACCCCTCTGCTTGGCTCTACTGTGGCCACATCTGGAGTGCTGGGTCCAGTTCTGGACTCCTCAGTACATGAAGGAGAAGGAGCTACTGAAAAGAGTCCAGCAGAGACCACAAGGATGGTGAGGAGTCTGGTGCATCTTTTATGAGAAAGCACTGTGGAAACTGGGCCTGTTTATTATGGAGAACAGAGAGGGGATCTCATTTGATATCATATGATTTTTGGAAAACAAGAAGTAGGTTTGTGAAGATGAAAAATGCAGATATAGTTAACTCCACATGCAAAACCACGTCATTAGAAGCTGAAACTATCTTTAAAAACCTAGTCACTAGGTAACTAAGAATTTTAAAGAGAAACTCAGAGTAGCATACAAAAGAGCAGATATGTACATCATCTTTGAAACTGAAATATCTATGACAATTTAAACATGCACAGTATTACATGAATCAGCCACATGAAGTGAAATTCCAGTATAAATTCCAATAAGAAAAGTCCTTTAAATAAATGACTGAACTAAATGTGAAAGAGTGTCTGAGAGATAATACACCTCAGCAAACATGGTATACTTTTTATGAGGTCAAGTACTAAACCGCCTCAGGAATGAGCCATCCAAAAGGTTCAAATTTCTCTACCTATCTGTCTCTCTTATTGCTTTTTTGTCTTCACTTGCTGGTATCAAGTCAACATCATTAATGAACCGACTCCAGAAAAAAAAAAATCCCAACATTTACAAATATAGAGTTTGTGTCTACTTAATGAATTTCTCACTGAAATCCATTTCCTATAGAAAAGAGAACATTAATTCCTGCAGGCTGTTTGTTGTTTTGTTTTTTTTTTTAAAGGTCCCAGCAAAGGATGAGAAAGACAGTGTAATATGGACAGGATCTCACCTTCTTGTTACAAAACAAAAATAAAAAGTAGTTAAAGCAAATATGGGTAATAGGCTCACAAATTATATTGACAGATTAAGACACGTATCAAACAAAACCTCTTCACTCTATTCTGGTGACTACTAATTTTGTGTAAGAGTTCTTGCACAGAGTCAGAATTCTCATTTTCAGGGATGTCATAGAAATCACTGATCAGTCCCTATTAGCTTGGTCAGTCTACCCTCCTGAGCAGCCAGGGTATGTATTCAAAGGACAGTAGTCAATAACAACTGCTACAAACTTACTAGTTGAGTTTATACAAATTTTTAGAAACTTTTCATACTATCTCTTGATTGGGAGAGTGCTGAGTTTTGGCACTATAGAAAATCAGATAATATTTCAGGTGCTAGTTTTTGATCGTATGATGACAAAGAAGGAAGAGAGCTGATCCAATTTCTTATGCTTTTCACTTTTTGTCTCCCATCTAGACTATAATATCACAAAAGGCTGTACTCTGGAGCACGTTCACAAGCAAATCAGGAAGAAATTAACAATGGAGGGCACTCTCGTATGAAATCTATTTAGAAGCTACAGAAATTAATAAGAAGTTAGAGTCTTTCTAACTTATGCTCTGTAAGCAGTTCCATACAAATTCTACAGGATGTCTTACTAAAACCTATACGAAAGCTATAGCATTCTATTTAGTTAGTTCTATTTGTTGGAAAAAGCCAGACTCTGAACATACCCACTGTGGGTTTTTTCAAATGAATCATAATTATCTGTGTTGTGCATGTTTCATAGTGTTTTTTGCTTAGGATATGCATTTCTGAGTCAGTGATACATCTAGTGTTAGAATTCTTACTTTTCTAACCTCAATAGTGAATATTAAAGGGCCATCAGAAGGGCAGACTGTGAAGAAATATTGCTATGATCATTTACCAATGGCTGCAAGTTATTATACAGTAGACTGCATTTATTTTTTTAGTCTAAAGGGAGCATTAAATTGTTAACAGTGTAATTTAAAATTTGGTTGTTTCTTGCCTACCATTCTCTTTTTACACGTATCAAGGATATTCTTTATTTTCTGGATTCTCTTATCTTTTCTGTATCTTTCTACAAAAGGCTGCAGTGTGTGTCTCAGCAAAGCCTCCTGCTCTCTGTAACAATGTCCTGCTTTATCACTGAGATGCTGTTTATGAGAACAGAATTATATATATCCATTTTATGTATGTATATATTTATTTTTGAAGTAGAAATACCATTTATATTTTCAACATTTGGTGTCAGGTCTTTTTTCTCTCAGTTGCCTCATAATGACACAAAGAAGGAGTATACAAACATCTCTGCTCCTTCCACAAGAAAATAAAACCAGAGAACTTGTATTTGAAGATCAAAACTGTAAAAGAAGTTATTTAAACCTTTGAAAAACATTCTTCTTTCATCCTCTTTTGGAGGAATAACATGGAAATATTTGCACTTTTTCTGAGTTGTCTTTATGCATAATATTACACACCATAATTTTGAATATTTTTTGTCATTGCAATCAGTACTTATATAGTATTATACTCTCCAGATCATGTTAAGAGATCCACCTTGCTCTTCATTGTTTGCTCTTTTCTAAAACTGAAGATAAATCCACACCACAGATAAGGTCTTCCATGCTACAAGTTTGATTTCCCCAACTCTACAAGTATATTATCAATTGTAAAATAAGCAGAC
This sequence comes from Drymodes brunneopygia, assembly GCA_013400955.1. Classification (NCBI taxonomy): domain Eukaryota; kingdom Metazoa; phylum Chordata; class Aves; order Passeriformes; family Petroicidae; genus Drymodes; species Drymodes brunneopygia. Next base: position 866,409 of record VZTZ01032794.1, read on the forward strand.
ATTAATGTTGAGCTGCATATTTTCTTTTAACTACAGGGACAGGAGAAGATTTATATATCAAAGTATAATTTTAAAAGTTGTTTGAAAAATTTCAAAGGGTAGAAAGACAATGACCAAATAGAAAAGTGAAAAAAATCCTGTATTTTTATATTCATATAAACATTTTTGTTCATGTAAACAGTCATTCTCCAGTAGCAGGGCTGTTTTTACAAGGTTCTTTCTCTTGACTGGATTCAGGTAAGACAAAAGTGTTGTTATGATAAAATTACTATAAACCTGACCATGAGCCAGAAAGATACTATTTTAAGAAAATTATAAGCTCCTAAATACCTTCTGAACTTAATTCTAAATTAAAAGCACATATTACTTCTAACTGGTGGAAATGCTTTATTGAGCATTGATATCAAAGTCCCAGAACAAAAGTAATAGAATAGAAACATAGATTTTAATATCTAGCATTGGAACTAGAAAGAGAAAATCACTGACATTCAGTGACTTCATATATAAATATTTGGCTAACCCCATTTGAAAGATTTCTTAATGATCCAGTGATGTTGCAAGTCTACTTGCAGTTGGCAAGACTACAGAAGAGCTGTGTATGTTGGTGAACATGATATTGACCCCTGTGTCACTATTTTTTTCTTATTTCATCACTGAATTATGCCAGGTTAATATAATTGTCACTTAGTTTTATATATATTGCCACAAAGAACTTGTATACAAATATAAACCTCTACTATTTGGCTTCAACTGCAACTCCTTTCCTTTCCTGTCAACCCAGTGAAATCAATATATATTCATGATCTAATCCAATAGAGCATGTGATTAATTTCATGCAGTCACACCAAAGGCAGCATTCACATGCTTCAAGTTAAATAGCGTTTGTCTTGACTTCTGAATTAACAAGAATAAAAATTTAAGAACTCATTAAAAAAAGATAAATATTTTCAGAATTTTTTTTTATTATCCACCCCATCAAGCTTACCTATGAAAAAAGAAATTTTATCATTCTTTTTGTTTTACAAATATTGTCAACTTGAGGAAAAAAAATCTCATTAGCAAATAGTGTGTGAAGAAATTGTTGATTGATTATGAGACAATATTAATGTATTGAAATACTTAAATTGTTCTTTCCTTGCCAATGTAATTAGTCTTCCTTTGTGTGTTTAGTTTTTCTTTGTGCCTACATAAAGGGCTGGAAAGAGTAAGTTTATGGTTACCATTCTTCTATGGGCATTGCCCATGCACCACATTAGAAAACAGCAGTATGTAGCCACATGTAACCAAAAGTCTTCATGAAAAGTAATAAAACTTGAAGCTATTAATCCTGGCATACAAGCCTAGTACAATTCAATGCTAATTACATTTCAAATAAACTATTATCAGATCTCTAATATTCAAATTATATTTTTCCAAAGAAAGAAATCCCCCTGAAAACCCCATCTGTAATTCCAGAAACAGTGAGTACCTTGATGGATCAGCTTAAATTCACAACAGAACATCTTGATATGTTTTCTTTTTTTCCATCTCTGTGATTTGCTTCCAGTATACATCAAAAGGCAGGAATGCCATGTCCTTTTGTACTACATACTCCATAAACATTTGCTGTCCTGTCACTTACTTTGTTTGTATTTTCTGGGTACTGACACACAATAAAGTTTCTATAAAACCTCAGTACTTTGGGCTGGATTCTCATTAAAAAGTTTTTGTTTTCATCAGTGTTTAACTTCATCAGCTTTAGTAGTGTTGCTTTTGATCTACAACAGCTTGTGAAAAGAACAAGAAGCATCCTTTTTATCATACATTGAATAATGTTCAAAGCAATTATTTCTTCCTTTCTGATAGAATACTGAACATCAGAAGATCTATGACCAGACTGTTTCAGAAATCCTCCAGCTAATACCAGTTTTATATACATGTGGCTTTAATGTTCTTTATCTTGAAGCCTCTGTTTGGTGATCTTAGTGGTGTTCAGACTACCTGAGTCTACTGTTCCCAGAATGTAATGTACTGTTCTGTCTCACTTTCACACAGTTGTTCCATTTATACCTCCACTGCTTTGCAACAAACCTTTCTTCAGGAATTGTCAGTTTATATGCTTAAAGAAACATTTTCAAGACTTATTGCATCTTCTGGCAGTTCGGATACTGTCAGGCTTAATAGTTGTACCTTTGCCATGCTTATATAGCAATGTTTCTCCTGCTAACTGCTTGCAGAGGATTCCTGTACATCCTATTGACCTGTGGGACTCTCCCTCACAGTTGGGATTTACCCATTTACCAGCTGGTGCTGTGACACTTTCCAAAGCTTTTGGAATAGAAGTACCACAATGGTTCCCTAGAGAAAGAAGGTGATTAGCTAAATATCTTGCCTACATCTTAGAAAGATAAAGTAGTAACAACAGTACTCATCATATAAATGTCCATTTCAAATAACATTATACCTAACTTTTGAACACCTCATGAATTTTTCACAAACAGGTTTTTAAGGGCCTATTAGCCAGAATGTATATAATGCACTGGTGAGTCACAGAAATATGATTTTCCTGAACAAAGAGAAAATGTCTTTTATTTACATTCTTTTAAAGGACTTGCAAGAGGAGGTTTGGGGACTCATTGCATTGAAGCTGTCTGCAGCTTGCCTGTAGAGCTGATACATAGAGAAATTCATTTATGCCAGGCCCATAGCTGTTACAGTCTTCAAGGACTTCCAAACATCACTGAAGTGTTCTTGGAGTCAAAGAGATTTCACATCTGTCATAACCTAAACATATTAATTTGAAAGGTGTAAAAATGCCTTTGCAAAATACTTTTGTAGATGTTTCCTGGATACTCTGTTTCACAATAGTAGTGGCAGTTATAAAACTATCTGCTATGACTTTCTCATTTCTAGTCTGTTCTGCTCATATTTGATTTGATACGTATGAAAAGCCAATCCAGACATATCAAGGCATAATTTCAGAGGACTTTTCACATAAAGAAGTTTCACCTGGGTACATAATTTACAGATAATTAGGCAAAGGTAACTCAGCACTAAGTATTTAATGCTGTCAAAATAATCTACAATTGATTCATCTTGCAATTGACTTTGAGGCCAAATCAAAGTTTATTATTAAAACTTGGGCCTGATGGGTATATTTGTCATATGAGATGTTTGTAGTTATCAATAATAGTAATAATAATAATAATGGTATTTGAAAGTTGTTTAAACCACTTTTATTCAGTTCTGGGTACCACACTACTAAAAAGATATTGATAAATTGTTAGGAATTTACATGTAAGTAAATATAAGTAAATGTAAGTAAAAATAACCAGACTGATTTGTGAGCGAAAATAAAAATAACTAAACCTGTACAGTTTGACTAAATATTGACTAAGGTCACTAACAGTCTAGCTGGTGTTAAGCTCTTATGGCACAGATATATGGCACAGATATATGCTCCTGAGAGCACAGCAAATCTGTGGAACACCAGAAAGAATTTCAGAAGGGCTCTTACCTTTAAGGACAGTCAGTTCTTTCTGACTGTACTGAAGAACAGTGTGAACTGAAGGATATCGACCCACACAATTTCATGTCTTCACTTCTCGCATCAGTTCTTTAAGAACAATGTTCCCAAATACCACTGACACAAAGAGTTGGGGATAAGGGGTCTTCATGCACTTTCCACATTTTTGGTGAAATATAATTGAGCTGGATGTTTAGTCTGGAAGACAGAAGAAAATGCTGTGGTTTTTAAAATTAATCTGGATATTACCGATAATAGAATTCATGTCTATCTCAATGGTCATTTTAGTTTTTTAATTGCTATGACTCTAGGAAGATCAGTGTATAATGATTTTAGCAAACAATTTAGATACTTGTATGAAAAGGGTATTCACGCATTTAGAAATCTATGGGAAAACACCCCTATCATTAAAGCATATAAAAATATGAATTTACATAAATATTTAAATTTAATCTAAGAATGGAATAAATCAGAGTGAAATGTGGAAGCTGAAACAAAATAATCCAATTTCAAGTCAGTTTGAAGGGTAACTATGTTCGTGACAATGTTGGTTATAATTCTCAGTTTATAGAAATTCCTGCAATAGAAATAGCTGGAAGATGCAGAAACTTGATTTTGAAACTCTATTTAATTATTGGATTTCTTGTTTTATGAGCTTCTTAAATATTCATGTCGGAACAAGGAGAAGAACGGAACAAGGAGGGGAGTCAGAGAATGTCAAGAAATTACATATTGTTCCTGATTTTCATTTTCCATTAGAACTTGAAAGGGTTTTGACTATGGATCTTGTAATGGAAAAATGGCAAAGAAGCTATGGATTTTTTAAAAACTAAATCATAGAAAAAATTCTTTGAACCTTTGCATAATAGGTAATATTTTCAATAACAGTTCCAAATAGCAAAAAACCCCATCGTAAAGCACAGGAAACGCTCTACCATTTGTTTCCTCTCTAAGTGGAAATTAGTTTATCTAAATATATTTGCAAAACATAAGAAAACAGGAGGTAGAAAACAAAAAAAAAGTTAAAAGACAAAAAAAGGGGCTAATCTGAGATATTCCTGAGTAACCTTACTAGAATCATGCATCAAGTATAGATTTCCTACTACATAAGATTTTAAAGAATATTTTGAAGAATCAGAATTTAAAACTTGCCTAGAATTTCTTGGTATTTCCATTTTCTATTATGAGAGAAATTGAGGAGAAGATATCTTCAAATCTGAAGAAGCAGTGAACTTTTTGATAAAGATTTCAAAGAGAGAAAAGAAATGGTCATAGACACTATGTACTATGCTTCTTTTTGTAGTTGCTGGTCTAAGTTAAGAGAGGCTACATCCTGCAATTTTCTCTATCTAACATCATCTTTGTTATTTTCTGTCAGTAGGCGACACTCCTCCATCTTTTTGAATCAAAGTTCTGTAAATGAAGACAGAAAAATATTTTGTTGATAACAGTTGCTATCTTTCTGGCTAATCATAATTCCCATTAAGTTCCAATTTTTGTTATAAACAGCCAATTGAAGTTCATGAAAAAAACCCCAAACCACCAAATCTTGGATCAGAGTTCTTGGTATTAGCTATGTGTGTCTTCTGCACCACTGACAAACTGGAACACATAGGTGTTTATAACAAACTTTACATGTCTGGCTGAGTCTTACACTCTTTAGAAATGTTTTTTAACTTGAAATATTCCTTGCATAGGAATTTATTTTACAACACATGGGCTATCATAATAGGGATAAATTATATATGCTCAGATAGATGCTGTCACAGTAAAAACTTTTTCTTCACAAAATTTTTCTGGCTGTGACTCTCTACCATTTCATCTTCCTTTAGCAGATTCCTGGTAGATTCCTTGTCTGTGTTTCAGATTATCTCGCCTTTAGGCCATTTCTTTATGCATGATGCTCATTTTTTCTGTGCTCATTCCTTCCAAAACAATTTCAGCAGGACCTTTCAAAATTTCTATTTCTTCATCCAGGAACCTGGTGACCTCACAGAATCATGGAATGGGTCAGGTTGGAAGGAACCACAGTGGGTCATCTGGTCCAACCTCCCTGCTCCAGCAGGGTCATCCCAGAGCACATGGCACAGGATTGTGTCCAGAGGGTTTTTTAATATCTCCAATGAGGGAGACTCCACTGCCTCTGGGCAATCGGTTCCATGCTCAGTCACTTGCACAGTAAAGTCCTTTCTTGTATTCAAGTGAAACTTCCTGTGTATCAGTTTCTGACTATTGCTTCTTGTCCTATTGCTTGGCACTATGGAAAAGAGCCTGGCTCTCTCATCCTGACACCCTCCCTTCAGATACTGATGGGCATTGATAAGGCCCTCTCTCAGTCATCTCTTTTCAAGGTTGAATAGGCCAAACTCCCTCAGCCATTCCTCATTAGAGAGATGCTCCCATCCTCGTCCCCGTAATCATCTTTATTGCCTTTAGCTGGATCCACTTCAAGAACTCCAAGTCTCTCTTGTACTGAGGAGCCCAGAACAGGACACAGCACTCCACATGTGGCCTCACCGGGGCCGAGAGGAGGAGCAGAATCACCTCACTTGATCTCTTGGGAATGCTCTTCCTTATGGTCAGGATATCTTTGGTTTTCCAAGCCACAAGGACACACTGCTGGTTTGTAGACAGATTGTTCTCTTCTCACAGAAACTCATGGGGAGACTAACTTGTCGCACCAGCTCAACACCAGTGTACTGATTAGGAGAACTTTCCACTATAGACATTTCAGAGCTCTTTTTGATGCAGTTGATAAATTTAAAGTAGTCTTGAAATGTAAGTAGAAACATACAATGCATTATTGAAAAAAACACAACTTCTTTCACTGTCCTTACTATAGTTGTCAAAACTATCTTAAGTAAGTGAACCTAGGTAAACTAGAAAATAACTATAGTATCATTCATATAACTTGATTACACCATGCAGAGAGTCAAATTTCATAAATAATACCTTGAGGTGTTTTGATCTAAAACAGGTAATATTTACAAACTAGACTGCTGCTGAGTTTCTCAGATTTTTCAAATCTCTAACCTCCACGGTATTCCCTGTGATTTCTTGGATTTCTGCATAATGTTTAGTGCACAGACTGAAATATTCCTCCTCCTCCTCTGTCCTTGCAGTACCAATGGGAAATACTGGGAAAGCAAGTGCTTCAGTCTGCATTCAACTAAATACACACTTCATTCAACCTGTTCCCTCAGGGGATTTTCAACTTGGTTGTTAAAAAAAAACCCCAAAAAAACCTCTTTGGAAGAAATGTACTTAAGTATGAGTTGCTTAAAACTTTTTTGTTTTTGTCCTCTGATTATACTTGATAAATAGCAGTTGGTGAAGTTTTGTGGACTCTGGCTCCTCCACCAACAACTCTGCATCATTATTTTAAGTGAAGCTTACATGAACAGTAGAAAATTAAGAGAGAATGGGTGTGTGAGTTTGGAGAAGACTCAACAATTCCTTTCTTTACCCTCATAAAAAATTGTGGGTAAAAAATTGCAGGATCATTTTAGTCTGCCACAAATAAAAAGAAAACACCCCCAGAGAACCACACTGTATATGACGCAGTGTATTCAGAGGACAGTAAGACAACAATAAATAATTCTTCCTCTCAGAATATTTGTTTTTTCTAAGATTTCAGTGAAAAATGAGATCACCATAGTGTTTCAGCATTATTCAACCAGCTTGCAATATTACTGCAGGAATTTCTCTCAAAAGCTCAGACTTTATTTATTTATTTATTTATTTATTCATCACTGTTATGGATGGATTTTTAACTTAAATAAATTGAAACTTTTACAGTGATTTTGACTGAGTCAATTAATTTTAGGATCTCTGTCACTATATGTGTACAGCAATTTATAAAACTGTATCTTATCATAGACTCATAGAATAGTTTGCATTGGAAGGGGCCTTTAAAGGCCATCTAGTCCAGCCCCCAGCAATGAGGAGAGATATCTTCAACTATATCAGGTGGCTTAGAGTGCCTGAATGTTTTCAGCCACAGGAAATCCGCCACCTCTCTGGGCACCCTGTTCTAGCGTTTTACCACTCTCATCATAAAGAATTTCTTTCTTATGTATAATGTAAATAGACCCTCATTCAGTGAAAACCCATTATCACTTGTCCTGTCTCAACAGATCCTGCTAAAAATCTATCCTCATATTTTCTATAGGACCTCTTTAAGTGCTGAAACATTACAGTAATGTCTCCCTGGAGCCTTCTCTTCTCTAGGATGAACAAACCTGATTCTCTCAACCTTCTCTTCCTTCTTGCCCTTTAGTTTGACCAGCAGGTCTTGCTTGACTCAGCCATACTGGTGTCTTGGTTTCCTTGACTGATTTCTTACACCTGGGGATTGGGAGCTCTTGCACTCTATGGAAAGCATCCTTAGAGTCTGTCAGCTCTGTCCTACTTCCTTGCCCCTGAGGCCAGTTTAGCAGAGAGTGCTACTGACTAACTCTTTGAAGAGCTGAAAGTTTGCTTTCCCACAACACAGAGTCCTGACTGTACTGTACTCTTTGACTGGCCTATATCCCTCAGGGCTCCAAAATCCACCAGTGCATAATCATCACAGCCCAGGCTGCCTCCAAACTTGACACCACTGATTAACTCACATTGGTAATCAACAGGTCCGGTGCTGCATCCCCTCTGGTAGGACAGTCTATAACCTTGCCTAAAAAGTTATCCTTCATGCACTCCAGGAGCCTTCTGGACGGCCTACAGCTTGTTGTTCTTTCCCAGCAGATGTTGATGTGGTTGAAGTTCTCCATCAGGATAAGAGCCTGTGAGCACAAAACCTCCTGTAGCTGGAGAAAGAAGACTTTGTCAATAGTCCTGGATCAGCTGGCCTGTACCAGACATGAACCACAAGGTTCTCTTGTTACCCAGTTTTAACCTGCTGGTGGCTATTCTTTGGAGACAACTCTTCACACACCCTTCAATTTTGGAGAGGACAACATGTCCACCATTCCTTCCTCACCTTAAATTGATTAACTAGTTTTCTTAGTGTGCATGGGATAATCGGAAACAAAATTTCTGTGGAAAAGGGATGAAGTTAAGAACCCTTAGATCATGTCAGGGTCTATCTGCAAGTTTTCACAGAAAGCCAATAAAATTCCAGAGCATCGTCATGTTTACTTAATGGAGGAATGTCATCTCCCCCTCTATATTTAAAGGAGGGCCTAGGACAAAAATATCCACTGACTCAAAGTAAGATGCTGTTAAATAAAAAATATGTAATGGCTGATGGGGCCTTATAACTGAGAGTTCAGTTTATTTGTGTAAAAGGAAGAATGCCAGTTATGGATCACATAGATTGTCCAAGGAAAAGATTTTGACCTTAAGATATAGATTCAGAGGTTTATATTTGAGTTTATGAGTAAATTTATATGAACTAACTTTGACAGTCCTATTAAAACCTAAATTAATGGCAAGTGTTTAAAGTTTCTGTATGGAGGAACTACTGCTCCTTTCAATGAACTATGGAGGAATAACAGTAATTTACCTCTTTACTGACTTTAAAGATTAGTTGCTGCTTGATACAGCTAAACACATTTTAAAATTCTAAATGTGAACTCTGAACATGTTTATAGCCATCTTTATTATATTTTCATTTTTAAAAATTGTTCTTGCAATCATATTTGACTAATGCAAAAACCTGTGATTCTATAATAAAACATGAATGAAAGAGGACTCTGTTTTTAATAGAGTGATGCACAAGACTTTTAAACATGAGTGCTTGAAAGCTAGACACATGATATCTATACATGGGCATACCATTCATATGCCCATGTATATACAAAAGGCTGTAATAAAAAACACCAAATCCCAACATCTCTCCCCACGAAAAAACCCCAAACCTCAGGCATTAACCAAATAAAAAATCCCAAGACAATCCAGCCAGCCAGAGCCAAAGGGAATTGCAGTAACTAATTTGCTTCCTATTTACATATTTAAAGCCTAACTTTAGCCACTTAGGATGACACATTTGATAATAAAAATGGTGAATGTGTTTATTTTTTTCAGTCTAAGATAATAGTATTGCATGAGACAACCCCAAACACTGAGGAAAAGTCTCTTGTTCCAATGTCTGTGGTAAATAGTCCCTTCTAAAAGGGATCATAACTTTGTGTTATGTCTCCTTTAGGAGCTGTTATTTAAAATGGAGTCTATAGGGTTCATAAAGGTTAGCATCAATGACTAAGACTGTCAGTTTGGGATCTTCAGTTGACTTACTCATTTACTTCTGCTGCTCTCTGAATAAAAGAGAACTGGGAGGAATGCCCAGGAATGAAGCACTCACTTGGGAAGCTGAGGAGAAATTTATTGCAATAATAAGACCCAAAGTAACTTAACACTAGAGTCTCCTGATGTACCTTCTGGCAAAGTGTCTTCTTCCTATGGAAATTCTTTTCCAACCTGAAACCTTTTATAGCTCATACATTAAAGAGGGAAAGCCCCTTACCCTACTGCAGTGACTCTGATGACAATCAGGCAAAGGATCTTGAAAAAAGTGCTAAATGGATGGAAAATATTTTTTCACTATAAAAGTGTTGGTAAAAGCAAGAAAAAAGTGACATCCTTAATAAATGTATCAGGACCATTTAAATAAACAAAACCCCTCTTTTATTATACTCAAATATAGCAGAGTGGTAGCAGTACAGGAGCTTCCTGAAGATCCCTGGTCATCACTCAAGGGGTGGAGGAGCCAAGGAACAGGTGCCGTGATGCACATCATGCTCACAAAAAAAGAAAGGGCTTATTGGTGTTGTCTAGGCTGAAAACCTAGGTTGCTGAGAATATGAGATGGTGCTGAGAGCAGGAAGAAGAGTGAAGAGCAAGCTCAGCCCTGCAATTCGGGACAGCAGACCTTGGCTGGCTCAAAGGTATGCTTGAACGAGTCCTAAAGGATAAAGCTTGGGGAGGAAGAGGTGCTCACAAAAGGTCTGATTTAATATTCAAGGACCACTTACTCCAATTTTGAGTGGCCCATGCCAACTGCAAATAAGCAGGGAGTGATCCTTCCTTTTTACTCAGCCCTAGTAAGGTCACATCTGGAGTCCTTGTCTGGTCCTGTGTTCCCTGGAGGCATGGACACACTGAAGAGGGTCCAAAGAAGGGCCACAAAGATGATGAAAGAGCTGAAGCTGCTCACATATGAGGAAAGACTGAGGTGGCTGGGCCAGTTCAGCCTGGAGAAGAGAAGGCTAAGGAAGGATCTTATCAATGTGCATGAATACTTTTGGAGAGGTTACAAAGACAGAACCAGGCCCTTTTCAGTGATGCCTAGTGACAGGGCCAGAGGCAATGGGCACAAACTGAAAGAGAGGATGTTCTGTCAGGAATGTCAGGAAACAGTTTTACTGTGAGGATGACTGATCACTGACATAGGTTGTCCAGAGGGTCTGTGGAATCACTCACTTTGAGGATAGTCAGAAGCAGTTTAGACATAGTTCTGAGCACCCAGTTCTAGGTGCTTCAATAGCGGGGGCTGAACTAGATGAATTCTAGGAGTCCCTTCCAGACTCAGCAATTCTGTGATTCTGTAACTTTCATCCCTAAAGATCAAAGGTGGTATGAGACAAGTGTACATTCTCATTTCATCACACTTTGATCATTCAGAACAGCAGAAGCTCTCCAAGATCTAGAAAACTGTCATTTCCATATCCATTCCAAATTCCCAGACAGGAGTCACCAAAGAAATATGCTCCTGTCAGCCCTTGACTTCACCCAACTACACTGTGTGCTAAGAGAGATCAAGGTGACTGCAATGAAGTGGGCTACTTCCCTTTAAAAGAAGAAAAAAATATTTTGTTCCAGACAATAATCTCATTAGTGACAGGAGGTGAGGCTTTGATTGATTCAACAGCTGTATATTCAAGGACTCTTTCTGCATTGTATTACCCCTCAAGAAATTGGGTAAGCCCTTGGTGTCACATCAGTGAAAAATAATGAGAAGGGCAAGGATCTGTTCCTTTTTCCTGTTATGGGAGAGAGACTTTTCTCATTTTTCAACTTTTATTTGCTGGATTTCTCATTTTGTAGTTAAAAATACATGAAACTTTTTAATATAGGCATTTCATGTTCCCTTACTTAGTAAAAAAAATGTAATATATAATTTAGTTATATAGCACTGTAACTATGCATATTGTTATAAGACAGTTCTAAAACGCTGAGCATTAAATAAGAAATCCCAAGGTCTTAAAAATCTAAAGAAATAGCTTAAAATAAAAGAACTCTGAAATTGAAACTTAAGTAGCTTCTTTTTATATATGTGCTACTTTACTATGTGCTCTAAAAACTGCTCAATGTATCCAGAGGTAATATTTTGTGAATCCCTCTATTTTTCACTCCATGAACTGACCTCCTCAAAAAGCAAAGAATTTCACTCACCTATGTAAATAAAACATCTGGAATAAAATATTTCATCTGTGAGTGTCTCATGCAGATTGATTTATTTTAATGTTAATGAAGATTTGCATAGAACTTGTGTATATCTATATTTCTAATGCTATTTTGATATAATTATCTAATCAAATATTATTTATATGCTAACTTATGTTGTATGTTAATTATATATTCTGTATTAATCTGATGCCATCCTCTTCTTTAGTATAAAAATTAGGTTATGATAAGGCTGCTATATTTTGCTAAGGAATATATAATTTCATATATCACTTTTCTGGCTCCTTATAAGGTATCGCTATGCAGGACATATATTATTGAGACCAAAAAAAAGAAAAGCATAAAATGAAACACATCCAAATGCAAGACTTCTGTTCTAACAGACAAGTTAGATAAATTGATTAGTTCTCATTTTGGGCCAATGTGGATCAATAGTTGAACAAGGTTTTTAAGGCTAAACTGAGATTGAAAGTGTTAAAAAGAAGAGATGAGGCTGTCTGGAGCTGGTAGATAGTAAAATTATCACATCCGGGGTCATATATATAATTATATATATTTATATACAGATACATTTTCAGTGTTTTTCAAAAGTTATTTGGCTCTTTTCATCATTGTGCTTCATAATTTAATAACTCACTTTAGGACATTTTGTCTATCAAAGTAGAATCAGTTCCTACAACCTCTTATAAATCTTTAGTACCTATCACTTTCAAGCATAGCTACTGTATTTCTTGCTTTGTAATTTCAGCATTACGTACACTACTCAATGTGACATACAAATACTGCAGTATACAAATATGCCACCTTTCTGGATTTATATACTATTTCTTTAACAACATAGTCCATCATCTTCACCTTGTTCACAGTAACCTTGGTACTGTATACAGGTACTCGAAGATATTTTTCCAGCAATAAAACTCAAGTCTTGTCTATATCACTATGACAAAGATTTGCTTACTCTAACAGTTAGTGATTTATTATGTTTAATAGAATCATAGAATGATTTAGGTTGGAAGGGACCTAAAAAATCATCTATTTCCAGCCCCTTTGCCATAGGCAGGGATGCCATTCAATAGGTCAGGTTGGTCAGGGTTTCATCCATCATGGCCTTGAACATTTCCAGAGATGGGACAGCCACAGCTTCCCTGGGCAACCTAGTCCAGCGCTTACCACCCTCACAGTAAAGAATTTCTTCCTAATATGTAATCTAAGCCTGCCCTCTTTCAACTTCAAAGCGTTTCCCTTTGTCCTATCACTCTGCCCATAAAAAAAAGTCCTTCTTCCTCTTTTTATAATCCCCCTTTAAGTAGTGAAAGGCTGCAGTAAGGTCTTCCTGGAGCCTTCTTTTCCCTAAGCTGAACAGCCCCATCTGTATCCGCCTTTTCTTCATAGGACAAGTGCTCCACGCCTCAGATCATCTTTGGGGCCCTCTTGTGGACCGACTCTAGCAGGTGCACATCTTTCTTGTGCTGGAGAACCCAGGCCTGGAACCAGATTAGAGAGAATTGCCTCCCTGAGTTGCTGTCAGTGTGTCTTTTCCTGAAGCCAAGTATGTGGCTGCCTTCTGGGCTGTGAATGCACTCTTGCCTTGTTGGTCTATGTTCAGCTTTTCATCCACAATTCCCAAGTCCTTCTCCACAGGACTGCTCTCAATGTCTTCTTCTCCCAATCTGTACTCACATCTGGGATTGCCTCAACCCAGGTGCAGTACATGCACTTGGTCTTGTTGAGCCTCTTGAGGTTCTTGTGGGCTCACTGCTCAAGTTTCTCCAGGTCCCTCTGGATGTTATCTCTTCCTTCTGTTGTGTCAACTGCACCACTCAGCTTGGAGTCGTCTGCAAAGCTGCTGAGGATGTGCTTGATCCACTGTCTGTGTTATTGGTTAAGGTATTGAAGAGCATCAGCCCCAGGACAGAGAGTTGAGGGATACCATGCATCATCAGCCTCCACCTGGACATGGAATCATTGACCAGAACTCTGTCTGCATCCATCCAATCAATTCTTTATCCACTGAATGTTTGACTTCTGATATCATTAATTTATCAAATTGTACTTAACAGTACCTATCTAATGGTCAGCATTTTTACCTTCAGTCCTATTAGTTCTAGATGTTCAAACTGACCAAAGAGAAATTGCATCATTATGAAACACAGTTAATAAAAAATGAGTGCAGAAAAGCACATAAGCAACCTTAACTGTATTTCAAATGGAAAATATAGGAAGAAAAGTAAAGCAATGTAATGTAATAGGAAAGAGAAAAAAGTTGCTATCTACATTTATTGATATAGCCTGTGCAACTGAAATCTGTTGTTAATCAACCACACTCTCAGTTTCTCATCTTAGCAGAAGGAATTGAAATATGGTCTCTTGGTCACTGGAAATCTATTGACCTTTCTGTGTAAATGTGCTCAATATACTTTCTCTTAGAGTTTATAGTTTTAAGAACTTTCATTTTTTAGGCAAGTAAAGATATGTTATCTTTATGTTAAAAGCTATTTAAATATTTTGAGGAAAATTTTCAGTGCATTTTCAGTTTCTCTGTGGGTTTTCTATCAAAATGATGGCTATACTGTTATAGTGGCAATTTAGACTATTTCAATCAATCAGCTGGTTTGGACCAATATTGTGAAACTAATTTCTGTACAAAAGTAAAGTACATGTTTTGGATATTTCTCAAATGTCTATTGTCTAAATGTGTTAGAAATCTTTTTCTCTGAATACGGACTACTCTTTCATTAATATTCCCCTTTTTTCTTGGTTTGCATTCCCAAAAAGAAATTGAAAATCCTGGAGTTCATATTATAGTCAGTGAATTTATTTGTGTCAGAAGGAACTAATGATATTTTTATATTTGCAGATTTATAATGTTTCTGGATAAAGACACTCACCATTTTCCTTGTGCCTTCCTCTGATGTACCAGGTGAAAGCTGGACTATGACATTCTAACTAATTGATCTATCTTTTCAAATAAAATTGAACTTTTCCCAAAGTTGAAATCATATCAGCTAGGAAAGACCAATCTGAAAATCCACCCAAATATTTTGTAATTTCATAGCCCAGTTTTCAAAGAGCATTGAATAACAGACTGTCTTGAGGAGCAAAACTGAAATAAAGCTCTAATGAAATCAGGCCATCTAGTTATCTAAACATAGAAGTTATCCTAAATATGCATTGTTGCCTCAAAAATTACACTATAAGATTAAAAAATCTGATTTCAGACAACTACACAGTTGTCATCAGGAGAATTAATACAAGCTGTTTCTTCCAGATGTATCTTTTCATACACAAAGTACTGCTGATGATTTTTTTATCATGTCTGTATTTTATTTTCATACTTTATGTTCATATTTAAATGTTGAGTCCTTTCTTCCCTAGTGAAAGTCCAATATTAATATTATTCCTATCCTCATGCAAAATAAAGAAAATTATGCAGTGAAATGCATGTATTGTCAATCTGTTCTTACAAAAAAAGAGGAAAGGAACACTGAATTTCACATGTGCACTTTTCATTTTGTTAGACAAAATGAAAAGTGATTGGATTATGCTGCTTTCCTTTCTTTTGACATGCATTTGTCATCTTATCCTAACAGACCCAGTTTTTTTCCTTCCCAATTTGTATGCCTTGTTATTCTTATTGAAAATGCTCTGTGGTACTTGATCCTTGTTATTCATTTATGTATACCTAATGCTTAAATTTCTCGAGAATCCTTATAAGCTACCAGTCCTTTGCCTTCTTCTTTTCTCATTGCTTTCTTTTGATTTCTTGACTGTTCATGAGAACGTTCTTTACCCATGGTCTAAAAATGAAGATCTATTCCTTGTGACACTCCAGGACAAGGCCAATCAATTGCAATAAAATAATTTTCATTTTTTCCATAGAACTGAGTCATGAAAATAATTTATGCTACTTTACTTGATTAGGGACAGTTTGCTACATAAAAGATTTTGAGTATCTTGATTACATACTCCATTAAGCACTCTAAATGTATTATATTCTGCTTAATGGCATCTACAAACAGGTGAGAGAGCTTTAAACATTTCAGGATCTGTGACCTTTCCCAATTTACTCCTGCTTCCTAGGATTAGTAAGGCTCTCTATGGAGAACAAGATGGGAAAAGCTAAAGGTGGGGAGGAGTAGTCACGTGAGGTTTTTTTTCTATGCATCTAGTTCACCTTCTAGATGAGATTTTTTGGGTGGGTTTTTTTTGTTTTTGAAAATATTTTTCCATTCTTTTCTGACTGGATGGTCTTGGAAATCACAAGTTGCTATTCTCATTCAAAAATTCGTACAATATATAATTTTTTTCCTAACTCTATTTTACTCTATAGGTGAAAATTTTCATGACGGAAATTTATCATTTAGTACAATAAGTAATGTGATTTTTTTTGTCCCAAGAGAAATGTACTGAGGCAAGCAATGGCAGGCATGAAACATCTGAAAGGTATGGAGACACTGAATCCAGAATTAGTCAACTCAGAATTCCTACTTGTCAATGAAAAGAAAGTGGAAACTAAAAAATTTTGCAAGCAGCAATATTTAAACAAGCAAACAAAAATGCTTGAAAAGAGTCTGACTTAATGACAAAGATCATTGCGCAGGATATAAATTTAAAATATAATTTTTGAAGGAGAAATTGTGCAAAATTATGGAAGTATGTTCATTGGTGGCTAACTATGATGGTTTTGAAGAACCCATTGACATAGAAGTCTTTGTGCTGCTTACTCCAGATGTAGTGTATGGTTTTCTTGAACTATTTCCTTTTTAATTCCCTGTATAGCTGTTCTTATCTGTTTCTGGGGAGCAGAAGATGGTTGGAGAGATGAAACATCTCATCCACTATGTCCATTCTTCCAATAACTGTGGACAACAATTTATGTAAGGAAAACTTATACAGAGCTGCACATTTAGAGAAAAGGGACATGATATTGTTAGTAATGACTGAATATCAAATTTCTGTTTAGTTGTTTATTTACTCGCTCATTTTTTCCTCACTAGAACCGATTTACCTCTTGCTGTTAGTACTTTGGAAACACCGTCTGATCAAAAGCATTGAAAAAAACTGTCAGTTTCTTGTCATAAAGAGATGATCAGAAAAAACTGTTGATCTGTATAAGGGTAGAGTTCCACAGCTACTAGAAAATGGCAGACTCTGTTATCTTCCAAGTTCAGCTGAAGAAATGAGCAAAAACTTTTGTAAGGTATGCATTTTCCAACATATATTTTTTCATAAGAAAAAAATGTTTTGTAATTGATTCTACCTTCAAAGTTGAAGCCTAAGAGTGAATATTCTAATTGAGTAAATAATAACTTTTTTCCTAGAAAAAAATATTATAAAGATTTACTTTCAATACTTCACTGGCAGCAAACCTCCTTAGATCTGTGCATTTTTTTTTTAGCTGAAATATAATGTGAACTGGCTAGAGTATTCAAACTATGAATCTCTGGACTTCACACTCCCATTAGAAATTACTTCCTATAACCTTCCTTAATTATGAAAGAAAACAAATATACAAGAAACACACAGAAACATTTCTATACGTAGAAACCAGTACTCTTATTAACTAGTAAGAAAAGCTGAAAACTATATCATAACTTAAAATTTATCTTGCACAATTAGATGTTTATATCTGAAAGACTATTTTCTGTGAAAAGAATGAAAATATTTAAATTCTTTCCATGGGTCTTATTCTAAATGTAGCCTTTACAAAAGAGAAACACACTATACTAGATGATCTTCTCTATGACTATTGATCTTCTCAGAAAAAACAGTACCTAGCTCAGATATACAAAAATGAAAACAGAATGTTCTATTCCAGATTCTATATTTCTACGTCTTCATACCTTCATGTCTTTCTGCAATTGATCCCTCTGGGGAAAAAAAAAAAAAAATAGGTTTAAAGAAAAGGTTTTTAAAGAAGTTTAAAAAGTCCACAGGAAGGTGCAGACAGTAGATTCTGTGGAAAATGTCATAAGTATTTATGGAACATGTCATCAAGTTGTACTGTCTAATGTATTTAACTGATCAATAACATCAATATGTAATAAGTATGGCAATTAGACATACTAATAATCAGAAAAAGAAGTGGCAGAAACAAACCCATCAAACATAGAAGGTTGATGTAAAATCCCTTGCAAATCAACATCACTCAGAAACCAAAACATGTCCTTACATATCTTTAAGCACTGACATTAATAATAATACTTCTTGTAATTCTAGTAAAAGAATGAAACATTTATTTCTTTATAGCAAATTATTACATTTAGATTTTCTAATTAAATGTATTTCTCTTCAAAATTGCAGAAAATAAATAATCATGGTAATTGTTAAAAACTTATAGAACATATCATTGCCTAAATATAAAATATAAATCCTCGTTTTCATACAATTTTGCATTGATCACATGGAGTACTGGTGGAAGAATTTTTATTACTTATATAAAACCATTCATCTTTTTCTGTATTAGAATCCTTGAGAATGGTGACCATATTTCCCATTCTATAGACAAAAATAAAAGTGCACATAAAAATGAAGAGATTTCCCAAGATCATACAAATATCATGAGACAAAGATTTTTTCCTTTTGAATCAGGTACAAGAACTAATTTCAAACAGTTTATTATCGAAATCTGAAATTCTTTTAAGGTGAAATTATAGAAAGACAAAATGGATTTCTTTGCACCATTACTCAATCAGAGAGAGGGGGAGTAATAGGACAATTTGCTATAACCTCCTGATCAAGCAAATTTACTGCATGCAAATATTTTATTCAGGTTTTTGTTTGATTTAAGTGATCTACTGAAGAACAAACTCTTTTCTCACATTTCCACTCAGCCAGTATAACTCTATAACTCTATCACCAGCCTTAAGGTGGATTTGTTACCACCTTAGGAGGTAACAGGAGGAGCTTATCTTGAATTTGTCATTCTTGAACTGGAATATTATGGTGTTTAGCATCTTTTGGAATGATTCAGGATGTGTTGCTACCATGCTCAGCACCTGACACTTGAGCTTTTTGTCAGTTTTCTCCCAGTCAAAAAACTCAGGCCTTTAAATTGTTGCTATGTAATGGCCTCAAAACTGATGCTGGACGTTATAAAAGATTTCTCAGTTGAGTGAATAATGGGAAAAAAATAAAAAAAGAGGGAAAGATTTAAGCAGACAAACATCAGGAATACTAACAGCAAATATTATGCAAACAATTGAAAGACTGTGTTTTATGTGTTAGTATAAGGGGAAAAAGTCATCACTAAGGGAAACAGTCTCTCAGAAACCTCTTTTATCTTTTCAGAAGCCTTATTTAAACTAAAAAATTTGGTCAACATGAGGGAAGGCAGATTCCAAAAACCTTCTTTTAAAGCTGATTGAGCCAGAATACAGATAGGATGCAGACATTAAGATAAAACTCAATCTTCTGAAAAGAAATGCAGAGAAGAAAATTTTTACAGGTAAATTTTTTTAGCCATTGCTTATACAAAAATCCCACATTCTAAGTTGTTTTTTTTTTCTTTTCCCCAGGCCAGCTTTGCAAATATCTATGAAAACATGTCTGCAGACAAATGCTCTGTTAAGCTGTTCAGCACAAGTAGCTATTAATTGGCTTTTTTGGGCAGTGAGTCAGAATTTTCTGTTTTATTTCAAGAAGTTCCCTATGTTTCTACCTGGAGATGAGCTAAGAGTTTTCTAAAATAATATTACCAATATTATTTTAACTGTATTTTTGTGGATTGGAGGGAATGACGGTGGCTTTTGCATCACAAATCCTGTTGTTTACCTTCTAGTTGTCTTAGCTGAAAAAAATTCTCTCTTACATTACATAGTAATGTAATATATCTGTAATCACTCTTGTGGATGCCACAGATTACTCCTCCTACCTGTCACTACCAGTTCAGGTGTCCTACAGGATCTATTTAACTCTGTCCTTTAGCCCTCTTGGGTTCCCTTGGGGTCCTCAGATGTCTCTGGAAATTACTTCCTTAGCCTGGTACAAGTTTTGACCGAGTAGAAAGTTGCCCAGAATATGACATCTAAGAGCATCAGGGGGTCAGGGCAGGATAGCAGAATTGCAAGAATATCTCCCATCCTTTTTTATTTCAAACTCTCCTATTCTAGGTTATGTCTTTACTTAACAACTTAGCTTTTCTGGCTACTGTTTTTGACACTAGGAATTATGATTTGTCCTGGGATCCTAAGTATGTAAGTCTGGGTGACATATTCCATTAAATGATAGAAGATCTAAAAGATCTTAGTTGTGTTCTAAAAGATTTGTTGATGCTAACTCAGCTGAGATAGGGATGATAGATCTGCTCCCTGAAAGGATTAACTGTTAGACTTTTGAGAAATATGTTGCTCTGCACTTCAGCATGACAATACTTGCTGAATGTTTTAAATCACATGCAAATATGCATGTGATTTCTAGAGTAATTAAGCTCTTATGTCAAAAATTAAGATCTTATCTTAAACAAGGTGAAAGAAATAAGAGACCTATGCCATCTGTGAAGATTTTTGCTGTTGTTCAAAATCTAAACATAGATTTACATGAAAATACTTGAATCATTAGTGGGATGACAGCTGAAATACTGTTTATGAGCAGAGGAGTTACATTTTTTCACCTTTATCTTCCAAAATTAAACCATGAATTACACATAGCCATATTAAAATATTTTCAGCATGATTTTTTGTAAAACCCCACAAGGCCATGTCTAAAGACACCAACTGCTGTCTGCAGCCACAATAATGGTTCCTAATAGCAAACTACTGGAATTTATGAATTCTTCAGAAAGATTTGGCTATAGTGGTATGGTACAAAACATGAGGTCTGCTGGCTGATTGGGTTTGGGGCTTTTTTTGTTAACTATATTTATAGGAATCAAGTACTTCATGGTGGAAGGATTGCTTTCCTTTGCTAGACCCTCTTAGCAAGTTGACTGGATCAAAACACAAGAAAATAAAAAAAAAAGTGCAAACTCAGGATTCATAAATTCAAAGCTGAAAATTGTCTAATTCACACATTAAAGGGTTATAGAGTATGAAGATATACATTTTTACAAAACCATCTTTAAGATAGAAATTAGTAATGTGGGCTTAGCTTCAATACAAACATTTCTGCACTCCTTTTCATGTTGAAGATTTTAAATGCCTGTTTCCTACCCTTATTCCTCTTTCTGCTTGCTGAAAGATGAGACATTTTAGGAGCCTTACAGTAGATCTCTGTATTGGAAAGGATTGGTGTGATGAAATCAGCAAATTTTACGTGCAATTTAAATATTTTGCAAAGAATCATCTTTATCTTATTTTAAGCAGGATTCTTGAAAGATAAAATCAAATTCTGTCAGAAGAATTTAAGTTCTGGATCCTATAGACCTCATGCACTTGAATGGGAGTCCAAAAGTGAAAACAAAACCCAGTTTTGTTAAAGTAGCACCACCTTTATCTTTGGAAGAAATTATATGAGATTTTAACTTTAGGTGTAGTTTTCTTCTTAACTGTAGGTTTTTAAACAATCTTCTTGACTTGTGGGACACATATAAATTTTCATTGACTTTTTGTGTCTAAAATTTTATTGAGAATAATTTTGGTTATAATTTTTATTAGCTTTGAGAAGCAGTGAAAAAATTTGGCTGATATTTTTTCTTTTGTAGACATATTTTGGAGTAGAAACATTTGTCTGAAATATTAAAACCTTGATATAGAATTTCCTGTGTGGAGAACTGAGACTTGGGGGTAAAGTGCTGGTGAATAATGATGGACTCATCTGTCCATGTTTAACCATTCAGACCAAACTATTGCTAGCACAATGAAAATATACTCTCTCTACAGCCTGATGCTTGGTTGGCCATTGCTATCACCATCAAATGCATTGACTCAAAATTCTGACCTGTGACAGTAAAATGGTACATGAGTTCCTTTTCCTCTTGAGAATTGTTCTGAAGTGGGGAAAAGGAAATGAGATGCAGGAGGAATTTCCACGGTCTGTGACTGAGCAAAATACAGGCACAGTCTACCAAAGACCTGTAAGGAAAATTAAAGCAAGAAAGTCTGTAGAGATGAGTGAAAACATAGAGAAAGGACAGAAAGAGATGTGCCTTTATAAATGGGCATGAGATTATCTTCTTCTCAAGGCAAATTAAGTAGTATTAATAATGCACTGATGTAGGGTACTGTGTTATCACCTTTACACAATGCTGAACTATGTAGTTACACCATCCTACCAAAAGTCTCAGCTCTATACACCATTTTTGTGATGAAAAAACATGACAGTGAATGATATCTCTATGTAACATTAATTTTAGGTTAACCTCAAGCAGGTCTCATCAATGGAGTTTTAGCTTGATTTCTAGTTCGTGCGGTGTTCTGAAGTTTTTTAAGTGGTCACAGTCATGTTGTCTTTTACCTGGGCATTATGAAACTCTTATTTTCTGCCCTTTGTTTCTTCTTCATTTTTTGTTTTAATTCAAAGGAATTCATTTCCACATGATGTACAGGATCTTCTTTCACTTTGTTTTTTAAAATTGCTTTTTCTTGACAAGTTGTGCTCCATCTTTGATATTCTGGCTGGACCTGATGCTATACCTTACTTAATTTACTATGAAAGTATTTTTTAAAAAAAATATTGATATGGAAATATGCTGAAAATGATCAAATACTCCCTCTAACCTGGAAAAGCTGAGAGATTGAAAAGCTGAAGGTAGCCGAAGATAGTGTTAAGCTAAAATATTGCTGGGATACATATTTCACTTGTGTTTGCTTGCTGTATGCTGGCCAACCTTGATTAAGTGTCAAGAATATTGAGTAATCTGGATCCTGGAGAGAATGTTTTAACAGGGTGAAACAGCCATCTGAAAGTTGATTTGCCCTTGATGCAAAATTTATTGCATCTATATGCTAATGACCTTATTTCTGCATCTTCAGCCATAACACTCCCATTGAATGAATTCCACCAACTAAAATCACATTGTTTCAAATTAGAAGTACCCCAGAAAGGGAGATTTTGGATATGAAAATAATGGCACTGGTAATTTAGAGGATGACAGTTTTCTTTTTCCACTGTGTCCCACTCCAGTGACAAGAATAATGATGCAGCTTGACAATAGATGAAGTCAGATACCACGTATGTCCTTTAGCATCTACCAGTATCTTAACAGTACAGAAAGTAAACTTAAAAATAAGGAAAGAATTTTGTTTGTAACTTCCAAAAAAACTTTTTTAAGTCATGAGACACTCAATGGCAAGGGATTTTATGCTTGGCACAGAAAGTGTTTGGATTTTTTGCTAATGAATTAGTTGGATGAAAATGTGATATATGTATTTTCTAGGACTGAAATGCATTTTGAATAAGCAGAGGAAAAGGTTGTTTTAATACTTGGAATGCATAAGTTATTTTATAAGGATAGTTGTTTAAGCATTAGAATTTTTTAAAGTGTGCTTATTGAATTCTGGTGTAATTTAATGCCACTTTAGTGTAAATACTAATAAAAAAACTCTTAAGCTAACGTAATGTGGAATCGTCAGTTAATTGCAGGGGATGTGCACCATCTATACCTAATTAAATAATATGTAAATAAGACATTTTAAGGATAAAAAGCCTATTAAAGAATTACTTGTTTAATTTCTTTCTCAAGGTGTTACCAGTAGAACTGACATTCACCTTGTTTCTGTCTTGCAGAATGGCAGGTGTGAGAATGCATGCCTAATTTCAGAATTAATCATTATTCTAGCAATAAAGAGAGCTCATATATTGATTTTTGTTGGATTTTTCATATGTGGATTTGTTACATACTTTAAATTTAAGTTTGGACTTCCGGGGGACAACCCTAAGAAATCAACACCTTAGCAAACATAAGCAATAACAGATTTCATGTACACTCAGAGTAACAGTTTTCCTGATAAATTTGCAGTCAAATGATAAGTCTAGAAAATTCTACTAGCCACTCAGCTGAGATGTAATTTTTACCAAACTAGCATATTTTCCTTTTATCATCATTAATCTTCTTTATTACCTGCAACAACATTTCCAAGTAGTCTCTAGCTCTATTTATTAGGTTATGAATAATTAATTTTGAAGCTATGTACCCAGAATGTTATCACAATTAATTCTACTTCAATAATTACAAGTAATTTTAACTCTATACATTGACTAGAATAGACTAGACTAGACTAGAATAGAACAAAATAGAATAGAATATCTCCATTTTGAAGGGACCTATACTGATCATTAAGTTTAACACAAAAATATTTCTACCAGCCTTGATTTTAATTTTTATATTTCCTAAGGAACTATTAGCCAAATCCAACACTTTTTTAAGCCCTGACATTTATGGTTTTAGATAACCTTTTCATTATTATATTTTGTCATGATATTTTAAAGGCATGTTTTATAATTTTTTTTCTCTATGTGTTTTGATGTTGCTGAAGGTAGCAGTTGCCACAACAGAAGATCGCATTTCAGTGGTTTTAAAAGGAATGATTTCTGAAGAGGAAAACTATATGTCAATATTTTGATTTCTTTAAAAACTGATCCACAGCATCCAATATAATTGCACTGAATTATCAGCTGTAGCTAAATCCTGACTCTGGATACATGTGTGTATGTATGGGTGTGTGAGTGTGTACCTACAGAGGAAGTCCTCAGAGGGGGGAAAAATTGATTTAAAAATTTAAAAAGGTTTTTTCCCTGAGTTAAATTTTAACAGTTTTAACTCAAAATCTAAGTGAACTCTAGTTTTCAGCCCTTACATGCCCTGAAGCACAAATTACTTTCGTATTTTAAGATGATTTCTAAATTATATACTTTAAGAAAAATTAATATCATTATAGATCTTCTTTTCTAATCTATAATTATTTTGAATTAAGAAATCCAGGAACTGTTTCTATATTTCAGATGTTATTAGTTAATGTCTCTAAAAGGTTGGTAGTTTGCGTTTCATTTCAGTTTGAGTCCTCAAATAGTTCAAACAATATCTTTTTTTTTCTTTTTAATATTAGATTGTTTCAGCAATAATAAACATGCACATTGGCCAATCAGTATCTAAGAATGACAAGGATATTCTGGAGTTGTATTTGCTTTCAATATTGTTCAAATGTGTATTTATTAACATACCTTATAATTGATACCTGTGAGCTCAACAGGCATTTATTCTAATTCTTGGTTTATTTCTTCATATTACTTTTATTTTTCACTTATAAAACAAACAACTAAAAATTTATAACTATATTTTCTTACTGCCAGATGCAGTCATAAAAGGAGTAAGAAGACTTAGTGGAATCAATTTTCAGTCAGGCAAATGTAGCTGCTTTGACAGTTGAATCCAATATTTACATTAGTTTTCCTCTAAATGAATGTAGAAATCCTGCAGAAAGAAAAAAATCTGCTTTGCTGTTTGGCTTCCTTATCTTCCAAACCAAAAAAGAAAAAAATAGAAAAATTATATTAGTTGGCAGGAAGAAAAAAAAACAAACAAAACAACAAACTAAAAAACAAAACAATGCAAAAAAAGCAAAACAAAACAAGAGACACCCACCTTCCAAGGGTTTTTAAACCTGAGAATAAGTTCTTCCTAAAAAGCGGAAAAAGCCAAGATAATTTCATTGAAAATAAAAATTTGTGTTTTTAATGGTTTTAATGGTCAATACCCTAAGAGTTATACGATAGAGAGAATAATCAGCGTTGATCCATCTTTTACTATGTGTGCTGGTTTTGATTGGAGTAGAGTTAGTTTTCTTCACAGTAGCTGTTATGGAACCATGTTTTGGATTTGGTTTGAAAGTAGTGTTGGTAGTTCTGGGATGTTTTAGATGTTGCTGAGTAGTGCTGACCCAGAGTCAAGGCTGTTTTTTCTTCTCGTGCTGCCCTGACAGTGAGAAGGCTGGAGGTGCATGAGAAGCTTGGAGGGGCCACAGCCAGATGGCTGACCCCAGCTGATCAAAGGGACATCCCAGACCGTGGGGTCTCATGTTCAGCACCGAAAGCTGGGTGAAGAAGAAGGAAGCAGGGGACATTTGGAGCGATGGCATTTGTTTTCCCGAGACACTATTAGATATAACAGAGCCCTGCTCTTCGAGGTGGCTGAATACCTGGCCACTCATGGGAAGCAGTGAATTCATTCCTTGTTTTGGTTTGCTTGTTTATTTGCCTTTGTGCTTTGCCATTTAACTGTCTTTATTGCAACTTAAGAGGTTTCTCACTTTTACAAATCTCTTCTTCATCCCTTTGGTGGGGGAGTGAAGTAGATCCTTTACCAGCTAGGGTTAAACCACAACACTATCCCACAGATAGTGATGGTTATGAAATTTTCATCTCTCTTTGGATTCCCTGTATATTTATGGAGTTTTCAGTCTTTTATGTTTCTTACATTACAAGTTAAGTAGAGAAAAGTAATCAATCCATAGATTTTTTTGTTTAGAAAAAGAAATAAGTCACAAACTATTAATTCATATCACTTTGAGAAAAAACAATGATGAGGCTTCATAAACATTGTGTTGTAAGGAGGTAAATAAGAGAAAAATAAGGAGAAGCAAAAGTTGAGATCTACCTCCTATCAAATATTTCATGACTCAGTGACTGATGTGGAGGATTTAATAGTCAGTAAAACTGTCCAGGATATCATTGCAAGTCAGGAAAGATCGAAATGATTCTTTCTTAAAAGGGAATAAGAGGTTTTCTTTGTCAGATGCAGGAAAAGGTATGTGTCTCTCAATTCCCAAGTTCAAAGCAGTCATTAGGTGCTTCACAAATTTATCATCACTAGTAAAAACATATTCTTATACCTGATGCTGACTAAGAACATTCCCATCTGAAGGCAGCATGTAAAAATATATTAATAATTTTTTTAAAAAGAGTAAATAATAAAAAATAAAGAGCTTTTTCCTTTATCTCCCTTCCTACCCTCTGCCTACAACAATTTCAAGCTAATTGCAGTACTATTAACCAGATTTTCAGAGAGGTAACTGGGGAAAAAAAACTAGACTGGTCGCATTTCTTCTCCACACTACATCTGGTACCTCAAAACTTTGATTTAAACATCTCTGATTTTGTAACATATGAACATCCTGGACATTTTGGTTAGTTCTGCAGTCTTTGTAACAGAGATCATTCAGTACATTATTAAAGAATCTTGGTCAAGGACTGCCTAATACATTGTACAGTTCATGTCTGTACTAATACTGAGACTACAGGCAACACTAGATGAAGTACATCCCATTAATTTGTAATATTAATCCGGTGTCCCACTCTTCTAAGGTTTGACTCTCTGAAACATCACTCTATGGAAATTATTTTTATCATTCAAATTAATGTTAGTGGACTCAAACTATGAAATATGCATCATAGAATAGGAGAGCAAAAAAAAATCATTATTTATGTTTTGCTTTGGATCATTACTTCAACACAGTGCCAATATGTTTGGAGTGCTGCTGTCTATCAATAATCTGTCCCACTATGTGAATAAAAGATTTGACACTGAGTAAAATGAAATTCTTCTCAAGGAAGTTGACACTGTAAAGCTATAACCTTTTAAAATATGGGTTCATTGAAAGACATTCATTCTTTAATATGGGGAGAAAACAAAATATGTGTATACGTTTTGTGTTCCTGGGCTGAGATTTCAAAAATTCACAGGATGGTTGATTTTGGAAGGGTGCTGCTGGAAGTCATCACTAACCTCCCTGCTCAATCAGGGCCACCTAGAACTGGGTGCCCAGGGCCATTTCCAAAGAAATTTTGAATATCCACACATGTTTCAGATTCCACAGCTTCTATTGGACAACCTGTGTCAGTAATCAGTCACCCTCACAATGTTTCCTGACATTCAGATGGAGTGTCCTCTGTTTCAGTTTGTGGTCATTGCCTCTGGTCCTGTCACTGGATGCCACTGAAAAGAGCCTGGCTCCACCTTCTTCTCACACTCTGTGCAGGTATTTATGTACATTGATGAGGTCTCTCCCTGACCATTCTCTTCTCAGGCTGAACAGGCCCAAACACCTCAGCCTTTCCTCATGTATGAGATGCTTTAGTCCCTTTATCATTTTTGTGGCCCTTCTTTGGGCTATCTTTAGTATGTCCATGTCCTGGGAAGCCCAGGATTGGACTCCATACGCCAGATGTGGCCTCATCAGTGCTGATCACTCCTCTTGATCTGCGTGCAGCACTGCTGCTATAGTCTGGAACAGACTCTCTACTGCAAGAGCAACTTCTGGCTCCTGTTCAACTTGGTGCCCAATAGGACACCCAGGTGCTACTTTCCAGCTGTGGGAAAGCAGTAGGGTAGAAGTAAGCCCTACCCCTGGGTAACCTTCAGGAGTCTTTTTCATGTTCTCTGTAACCAGGTTCCCCATCCTGTGGGGCAATGGGTTGATATTTTCCCTAATCCTCCTTCTGTCACCTGTGCACTTACAGAAACCCTTCTTGTTGTTTGTGACGCTGCTATGCAGTGAATTCCATGTGGGCTTTAGCTTTCCTAGTTAATCCCTGGAATCTCAAATAATTTCTGTATTTCTCTCAAGTTATGTCTCCTTGCTTCCACAGCCTGTGTACTTCCTTTAAGTTTGGCCAGTAACTCCTTGTTCATTGACACAGGTATTCTGGTGGTTTTTGCCTGACTTCTTTTTTGTCGGGATGGACCACCTTTAAGCATGGAGTTGGTGATTCTTGAATAGTAATCAGCTTTCTTGGGCCTTTCTTCCCTCCAGGACCTTATCTAATGGGAGTCTTACAAGCAGACCTTTGAAGAGGAGGAAATTATCATCTATGCACTCCAGGAAACTCCTGGATTGCCTATGCACTGGTGTGATGCCACTCCCACAGATGTGGGGGTGGTTGGCCCATGAATGGCCATGGCCTGTGAATATAAATCTGAGGACCTGGTCCACTTGTTGTTCCTGGTCAGCAGGCCTACAGCAGGCACCCACTACAACATCAACTTTGTCTGTCCTCACCCAAGCTGCTTTACATTAATATTTCATGATATATAAATTTTCAAAGGCATTTACAGATATGCTTGGATATGTCTATTAAATATTTAACCCTAAGGGTTTGCAAGTAGACCAAAAACACCCCAACAGACTGAATGGCAGAATAAGTCACATCATAGCAGGAAAATGAAGAGTAAAGACCAAGTTCCTCATTGTACAATACAATATCAGACCTCTGCAATGGTAGTGCAGCAAAACCACTTCATTTTTTGGACCACACTCTTCGATGTTTAAGTAAGTTATTATTAAAACTGATTATTCATTTAGGGCCACAACAGTCCAATATCCTACAGACTAGCTGACAAGGCATTTAAAGAGTCAGTGTAAAATTTCAAATCTAGTGAAATCTGGAGGTAGGACCTTCATGCTGACATTGAGAGGAGATGCAAAAACTGATTCTTTAAACATTGAATGGCAAGGTGACAAAAGTAATACCGTTCTTTTATCTTGACAAATATTTGTCATAGAAAAAAGTCATTAAAAAGAGAGAAGTGCTCTTCTTTCCCGTATAAAGTATATTACAAGATAAATACCTGCGATAGTTTTTGCTAGGGTTTTGTTAAGAATCAGTAGTTTTAAAGTATAATTGCCCATTATAAATTTAGTAACTAAATGAGTAATGCAGGATTATTTATAATTGATAAAACCTTAGATTATAGTATTTGTTATTCATCCTAGTATGGGAATTAAAATATCCTCTGTGATCAGTAGTTTTGGTTTTGAAGTCCTTGGCTATGTATATGCTGTCAAAGACTAGGGTCCAAAGCTTGACACATTGATCAAGCTCTTCCTAGAATGGATTGGCCTTATCTTTTTGTCCTAGGTGTTCTGAGTCTAATGGGATTTCCCTATCTCCTGGCTGTTTACGCTATTCCATCAGCTCTGTATGTCTGTAGTAAAAATAAACAAATAAATAAATAAAAGGTTACGCTGTTTCCCTCAACAGTGGCAGAATGAAATTGGAACTGTATGTGCTACATGCCCTTGGACACACATGAAAGAGCATTGGAGGAATGAGGCTGCAGAGATTGTTTTCTGAAGGAGCATCAGATCAGTGCAGATGTTGCAGCTTACCAAACAGCAGCATAGTGTCCACCTCACTGCCCTTAGAGAGGCTTAGGAAGCAAACTATTCCATGAAAATGTAGAAATAGTACCTTAATGATTAAGAGTATATGCAGTCCCAAACAGATTTATGCAGTGAGCTGACAGCAAGGAGTGTGGACTTCAAGGGTCAAGCTTGTTTCATAACTGTCTTTTATTCAACAGCACAGATATACCTGCCAAAGCCCAGGCAACATGATCCCAGGAATAGGCCTTAACAAGGGTAGAGAATATACCTAACTTTATACTTTCTATCCAAACTATTTCTGAACCAGAAATAGTGGGTCAAATGTTAATTTATATATAAATACCTCCTTTTAGGCAGAGGGGAACAGCATTGCTGTCATCTTCTAGATTAAGTACTTACTACCTTTATTTTGGAAGACACTGATTTTGAACTTGGTTGTTGTTCAGCCAGTCATTCTACCTTGCTTGTCAAAGCACATAATGATATTTACTCCTCCCTGAAGTCATTTGAAAAAGACAATAAATAAGTATTTATTGGGATGCTGACAGGCTGAATATTTTCATCTGAAGGTTTCACAAAATCTCATAAGCCACAATGATGATTGAACACCTGAATATGAATAAGTACATGAAGTTACTATTGATGAGTAATTTAATGTGCTTAAACAGATGTAAGCATGTATCAGCAATGATGGACAGAAATTTGGGAGATATTAGTGCATATAGTGTAAAATAGCTCCAGTCTATTTATTAAGTACATATCTCAGACCAACAACACAGAATTTATTTGGTTTTTTGCTTGATGAGTTGATTTAGGTTTTTGGGTTTTATTTGGGGAGGGGAGTTTTGTGTGTGTGTGTGCATGGATAGTAATTCTCTATGGATTTAAAGCAGTAATTATCTGATTGGTTTTAATGGTGTTCACTATTATCAAATCCTATTAATCAAATTCATTAGGGGCTGTTCATAATTTAGCTCTTCTGAAAATGAATGCTACTCAGTAAATTTTCTGGATATAAAAATCTAAGTTGAGACTTTACAGACTGAGATTCAACCCATCTAATAATCACCTACATTCCCACAGCTAGAGTTTCCTTCTAGTTAGATACATTTAAAGGCCTAGGATCACAGAAAGACTCATTGGTCACAGGGTGGTATAAAAATCTTGTCAATATTATTTTTTAATAGTAAAACACCACAGAGAAGAAAATGTGATAAATTTTAAATGCTTTTTTTTTTTTTTTTCAAATACTGCAAATTCCTCCATGTAGAACTAAGCACAGAACAAAGAATGAGGTAATTAAAGAATCTATATGTATTGTAGTAAGAGATCAGATATTTTGCCGTGGCAATGTCTATTTACTCTGCTACATGTTGGTGAGAAAATGAAAAGGAGTCACCAATGCTGATTTTTATCTCTTCGGCCCCATCTGGAAAAAGACAAATTGGCATTATAGACCAAGTCCATTTCATGTAACTTTATACAAGTGCAGGCATCTATATTATGAAAATATTTTCCTAACTCTATATTCGCCATGTAGAGACTTGGATAATTCCAAAATTCAGCTCACACATGAGATGGATTTTTCTACATACTAGCAAATATTTGGAAAAAAAAATAATTGCAATTCTTACTGTCCATGACAAAAAAATTCTGTCACAATGTATATTTAAATATTTATTTAAACAAAAATAATAACAAGTGGCTATGGCTGCAGTTTCAACTGCTTAGAGAGCTACCTTGAGACCTGAAAAAGTTGAGTGCTGTATTGTTTTCTTCTGGTAGGTTTCTTTTACTATGATCAATCTATTTTACATCCCTGTTGAATTCTGACTTCTTGTAGGGGTCATTGTTTCTTATTCCCTAATAATTCTACTAGGGATGTACAAACTTAATATATTTCTACCATTTACTGAGTTTGCCGAATCACAAGGAACAAGCACATGTTTTATGAACTCTCGGGTGGGTTACAATGTAAAGAAATGAAAACAATATATGTGATATTTGTAGAGTCAGCTAGCAGCAAAAAGAAGGGGGAAGCATTAAAAAAGCCTTGTTTGGTTTTTATGGTGACTCTCCTGGGAATAAATAGACTATGATATGGGGTTTTTTTTACAGCAGGTAAAGTTATAGTCCTGGCTGATGCTAAAGGTGTTTGTTCCCAAAGGTACAGATTAAAAATCCTATAGTCAAAGAGAAAAATAGAGGACCATGCATATTACATTTCTATTTCCATACTGTATAGCAAGACCTATTTAAATATATTATTGATTGACAGATGTAGACAAAATGAAGTCATTGCTAGTTTCCAAATATTAGCTTATTTTAAAATGCATAGCTATTTCAAAACAGAGCAATATGACTTAAATTGCCTCCTTTTGTTCGGAGGAATGTTAGATGCTAATTAGTCTGAAAATAATTCAAGAACAAGAGTAAGTTATTATCATTTAAGTAGGGGGTTGAAATTATTATTATTTCCAGCAAATATGACCTTTCAAAAGTACCACAACAAAAATCTTTGTTTAATGATAAATTTTAAAGGTTTTTTTTAATATTAAATACTGAAAACTTTGAATAGATCCAGTTGTTTCTTCCAATTCCATCAACTCCCAGCTCTAAGACACGCTTTTAAATCAAACCACAAAATAAAAACACAGAACCTGGGCATGACTGAAGGCCACAGCCTCTCTAGATGGTTTCTTTGAAGGCCCTAGAGGTACTTTAGGGCACCACTATGCAATTAGCTTGGTAGTTTACCACCAGGCACCCAAACACAGACTGCCTGCAGCTTTTGTGTGGAAAAGATATGAGTGGATTATGGGAAATGCTGGGTTTATGACTTCTTGGCTCTTGGGTTCCTTAAGTACCAGGAAAACTGCACATAGGAAAGCTAAGGACCCGTAAGGACATGAGCGTTCAGTAAAAATTATGACCTCCACAGTATTTCTGGCAGATTAGAAATAAAATCTAGTTTGTGTCTAGATTTATGTCCAGGGTGGCAAACCATTAGAGGCAGAATTACTGTGAGCATCCAGAGTTTCACTAGATACATTTATATTATCAAATAAAATGGGCTTATTCTCTAGCATTAAGGACTACTGGCACATCACAGCTCCAGAATATATACAATATATACTATATACAGAATATATGGCTTTTTCTATCCTGCCTCCTGGGAACTATCAATGATCTAAACATTACCTGGAAGAGCACTAGTTCACACAAGCCAAAACAATGCCAGAGGCTAGAGCTCACTATTAAAGAGTGAAGAAAATGTCCAGAGTTTAAATCTGTGTCCCAGTTCTATTTATTTTACTGATAATAACAGAGTCATTAGGTTCAAACTTGAAGAGTTTGTTTGGTAAATCAGAGTTGACGTGAACTGATAGTTCTGATTTATTAAAACAATAGCAAAAATTGTACCTGAACACAGCTTCTGGGAAATAAACCAAAAGAATGGAAGACAAGATATCTTTTATGAACTCTCAATACTTTCAGTCTGTCAGGATCTGAATTTCTTTTTTGTTTCTTTTTGTTATTTTTTTAAATTTCTCCTTTTTTTTAATGAATCAGAGATTTATTCCCCTAAATCAGGGCTAGTCTGCTATTAAATAATCTTTCCAAGTGAAGCAGCCATTCTTTGATGAAAATGAGTCACATTTTCTTTGCAGTACTTTGTTAGTATTTGTTTCGCTGGTAGGTAGGGTCAGAGACAAAGACACAGACACCAACTCAAGGAACACTGTGATTTACTGCAGTGTACAACTGCAACAAATCACAAAAGGATAAGCTAAGCAATGCAGATAATCATTACTATGAAAGAATGCCTATAGTGATTAACAAAGGTATATCACCAGTTAACCTGATAAAGATATATTATCCAAGACCAACAAACATGAGATGTGGGACAGTCACAGCGAAGGACTGGAAAACCGTGCCCGGTAACTGAGAGCTGTACATCACCAGTTAGGAACTGTACATCACGTTTCCCCAATGGTTTGCCATCATCAAAGTCCACAAAACATCAGCCATGGCTGGAAGCTGTCACAGTGAAGAACTGGAGAACCATGCACAGTACCTGGAAAATCCTGGGCATCCACCTTTGCAGGTCATGAGGCTCCCCCACTTTGCTGTGACAATAGCCCAGTTTTTCACTATTAAACAAACAGGCTGACATAATTTCTAATTTCATTCTTCTGTTGGATTTCTCCCAAAGCCTGGCCAGGGCTCAATGAGGAACCAAGGGAGTTGTCTTTGATCCTATACCCTGCTGATAAAGTCAGATGTGGCCTTATCCAAAAAGGTTAACACGTTTTGCCTATAATTGAACACAAATAACAATATGTCAATGAGCGAATATATAAATATAGTGTTTGGTTGGAAGGTTCATCTATAGGACAAACTTGGTTCAGGCCTTAGTACTTCAGTATTAGATGAAATATATAAAGAAACTGAAATTTAAGCATAAATGTTGAGTACTGTGTCCAGCTCCGGGGTCCCCAACACAGGAAGGGCATGAACCTGTTGGATCGAGTACAAAATAGGGCCATCAAGTTGATCAGAGGTATGGACCATCTCTACTCTGAGGAAAGGCTCAGAGATTAGCTCCAGGCTTCAGCCTGGAAAAGAGAAGGCTTCTGGGTGACCTACTTGTGGCCTTCCAGTACCTGAAGGGAGCCTACAAGAAAGATGGAGAGAGACTATTTACAGGGGCATGTAGTGACAGGACAAGGAGAAATGGTTTCAAACTGAAAATTGGTAGATTTAAGTTAGTTATTAGGAAGAAATTCTTTACTACAAGGGTGCTGACACATTGGAACAAGTTCCCCAGAGAAGTTGTGGATGCCCCATCTCTGGAACCATTTCAGGCCAGACTGAATGGGGCTCTGAGCAACCTAGTCTAGTGGAAAGCGTCCCTGCCCACAGCAGGGGATTGGAACTAAATGATCTTTAGGGTGCCTTCCATCCCAAATCATTCTATGATTCTATGGTAAACATTAGATACAGACTTTTTTGACATGAATTCCCTTTTTTAAAATTTTGATTCTAGACAGTATCTAACAGGGATGGACACATCTTCATGGGAATATGGGTGTGATGAAATCAAATCTTTTTTATGACATGCTGCCTTCTTTCTATAATCTATGATAATAAAAAAGAAACCAAAATCATTTTTCCCTATTTATTTATTTCTTCCTTGCCTTGCTCCTTCCACTAAAGAGATGGATGACAGAACTGTCCATACTCACATTGTCTGAGATTTTGGGAGTCTTTATTTTTAGGACTTTCCATAAAATTTAGTCAAAAATTTAAGCCTTCTTTTCACGTCTGTCTTACCCTATTTTCAGCTGTTTGGGTTTGTGTTTTGACAGACAGGAAAGGATAAATTTCAGAATGAGTCTAGAGAAAAAAATGCATTGCTTTCTTTGTGTTAATGACACAGTCATTTGGCAGAAAGCCATAGCTTGTCCATACCTCGGAGAGAAAATTTTAAATTTGGCAGCTCGCTTGCCCTGTGATCTGAAATACCCCTTTTGCCATCTCTTAGAAAGCTTTCTGGAATTCAGCTAAGCTGCAAAACTCAGAAAATTGTGGGTTGCATGTGTTCAGGAGGGGTTCGGTTGGTATTACTAGACTAGCGCATATTTCAATAAGCAAAATAAAACCTGGGTTTTTCCAGGGAATAGAAGAAAGTTGTTTAAAACAACGAGGCTGTACATGTAAGCAGCAAACAGACCTACAGCTGTTAGCAAGACAAAGCATTCAGCTTCTCACGCTGTTGGCTGAAGTCAATGAGCAGTTCAGCCTTTGCCTGCTATGGCTGTTAATTGGCTCCTGCTGTAGTCAGAGAGATGCCTTGTAAGTCTGAGTTAGTGCCTACAGTGTAAAAATGACTGATTTTTTAATTTCTTTGATCTAATGCATGTGGATGATTCCTCTTGATTTTACTCAGGTAGCAAGGGGAGAGGTCTAGTGTGGACCCTTTATGTTTCAAATCTCATCCTGTTCAGCTTCCAGAATGAAGCAGACTTTTTGTGCGTGTTAACTCAAAATCAGTGGTGTGTTTACTGCTTCACAAGAATAATGTATCTCAGTATTCTTTTAAAAATCCTAAAGAAATTATTCTAGTTCTAGTGTTAGGGGGGAAAAAATGATAATTTTATTTATAAAGTTTTGTATAGAGGAAGGAAATTATATTACTCCATTCAAAAGTATCTGAAGCTAGAAGTACTCGACCTCAGGGTGGTGAATCACTGTTTCAGAACCTAAAGGTTTGGCAAAATTGCAGTTCATAGGAAACAAATTCTAATTAGTGATTCAAAGGATAAAGGATGTTTGTTCTCATACATATGCCATAGCACATATCTTCTCATAAAATGGAACTTTTCAACTTTTTCAATATAGAATATGACAGCACAAATTTATGAATCAGGGGCAAACACTCATTCAGACATTATTTATCATAGAAGATTATAATACTTGGCACTTTATGTCATCTTTTTTCATATAGATTGTTAACTTATGTGTGGCACTTACACTGTACAGTGCATATTGGTTGATGTGCTCTTTAATACCAAACTTAAAAAAAAAAAAACAACAAACAGAAAACATCATTTTCAAGGTCCAAAGAATAATAAAAATTAATATTGATACGAAATGTATCTGGAGAACTTTAATTCCTGAAACTATGACCACTGAAATTAGAAAGAAAATCACAGGAAAACAGATTTTCAGATATTTTCTACTATGCCAGTAGTACTTTTAAGCAAAATCCCTGAAGAACAATTTATATCAAAATATTTTGGCACTTCCAATCTGAGCTTCCTGAAAATGGAAGAAAATTAATCTAAGTGTTTAGGCACCACAGAAAGATTTAAACAGAATGTGACACTAAAAATAGACAAAGGTTAGAGAAGTCTCATTTGTAACTCAGCTGGTTCACTGATACAAGAAAAAAGACATTTCAGAGAATTATTTTGTGGCATTCAGGAATAACTCGGAACATAAATTGCATGTATATTTCACAAAAAAACCCAAAAAACCCCCCAAAAAACAACAAAACAACTAACCACAGTTTTTCTTTACTCACGTTCTGAAAGTATATTGTCTTCATGTTCTTAACAGAGTGAAAGTGAATTCACCAGGAATGTTCTGCTCATTGACTTATTATTAAATGTAACTTGTCGT
This sequence comes from Drymodes brunneopygia, assembly GCA_013400955.1. Classification (NCBI taxonomy): domain Eukaryota; kingdom Metazoa; phylum Chordata; class Aves; order Passeriformes; family Petroicidae; genus Drymodes; species Drymodes brunneopygia. The sequence goes on from VZTZ01032794.1 coordinate 903,543, forward strand.
TGACATTTATTGCTTTTTGAAGCATATTTTAATATAAGTTCCCAGTTTTTTGAAGTTCTTTCACAGCAAAATCTCCACTTTTCCTTGAATGTTTAACAGGAAAATAAATGATGGCAAAGAATAATAAAATGTTCCATTCTTTTAAAATTACTTTCAAAGGAAAAAAAAAGGATCAAACCTCCCTCTCTTACCCATTTTCATTAACTCTTTTTACAGGAATTGAAATTTTGCAATGGAGAGTGAAAGGTGTCTGAATTTTAGTTGCGGATAATAATGAAGAATGTATTCCTTGCCTGGCCAGGTCAGCTCAAGCACTTTAAATAAAAGTTTTGAATTCACTTGGAGTTTTACTAAGCATTGGGAATGTTTTAGCAGTTCTAAATCAAGTCTGGTTGAGAAATGCTGAGTGGTAACATCTCTCAACAGTGGAGATGTGTCCAAGTTATCGGTCCACAGGACTGAACCATTTAAATAATATCCCTTTGTGAACCCCTTTCATTTAAACAGAGAGATCAGAAGAATATAAATACATATCAAGTTTCAGTAGGAAGGTGTGAACTGGAATCTGGGAGGGGTGTAGGAGACCTATTAGCTTCATACAGCTATGCAGCTGTTTCCAGAATGAACATCTATTTCCTAATCTAAAAATAAGCTACATCAATAAATGTTTTGTCTTCGTTGGACATTATACTTAAATAATAGCTCCACTGAGGGGGAGGACAGTACACCACCACAGAGAGTCATGCCCATAATCAAAGCAGAAATTTTGCTATAAAGGGTATGAATTCATGAGGCCTCAGTCCCATGAGGACTAGGTAGATTTCTCAAGACAACGATATAAGACGTGTGCTAACAGAGCAATTCAGATGTTACTCTTTTCAGCACACCCTGACACCCATAGTACAGAAAATGGTGTTTGAAACTGATGCAGAAATTAGATGATGCAAGCACTACACAAAGTAAAATCAAGCTCATCTGAATATTTCACTAATATGGTGAATAATAATATAACTATAAATATTTGGGTATTTCCTCAGAAATGTGTAATATTTTATTCAAAACAAATTTTATATTGCCCTAGTACCATTTCACAGAATTTCTCTACAGAGATTTAGGGTCTGTTTAAACAAAAAATGTTAGATATTCACAGAGCTGACATGATTATGCTCCCTTTTTACTACATTCTATCAATAGTATTCTAACTGCTCAATCAACTCATTGTAGCTGTTCTTAAAGGTATTCTTCAGCTTTTTTTTTCCTTTGGTTGTTATACTATGTAGCTGACACAAATGTGATTTTAACATAAAATTTGTTAACTTTGCATTACTTTGAAGATGAACAGATTTTCAGCAAAGATGTGTAGATTGTAATGAATTGTATTGAAGCTAGTTTTACGATGGTCACAGTCTATCAAACTGCTGAAGTTAGAGAACAAAAATTATTCCATTCCTCTTTACAAATATCAAAACACTTAATCTAGCCATCTTTTCCCTAAACTTCTGTATTTTATTCCTGTGTTTCTGTATTTCTTTCCAGAAACATAAGCACTAATATCCTTTCTAGTGTAGCAGGATTCCAGTGCTTGTGGATTCTATCACTTATTAATGGGGTATGTGCTTAGAGCACCGATATGCTGTTTAGAGTTCTGCTGAATTCTTGGTTCCATTTCATATTCTTCCATAAATTAATTTATCCAGTGTTATCTCTTCAAAATTTGCTGCACTTCAGCAACATATCAGCACACATAAAGGCAGCAGGAGCAGCAAACAGCTTGCCATGGCTTGGGCACTTTACAGGAACACCTTTAACGAAGTGTGTTCCAAAGTGCTGGGTTTGCCTAATAACTACGCTTCTGTGTACCAGTTAGCTTGCTGTAAACTGAGTTTATCATCAGGATAAGCACTTTGCAGATGGGTAAGGCTGGCATGAGAGTCTCTGGTAGCCTATTCTTGAAGAGCTGAATGTAGCAGCAACTTGCAAAGGAAGAAAGATGATTTTCATGAAGAGCTGCTTGCAGGCAATGTGATGAGTTTGTAGACTTGACCAGGGCCACACAGGAATGTTCCAGCCCTCAGGAACCTCACAGTGCTGACCTAGGTGGATGGTGTGGATGCTTTTAGATTGTGCAAAGGGTCTGTCCCTGCACCACCCCTTATCCCCTTTCTAGTCAAGGCCACAAAAAATGGCAAATACCACAGCAGAAAGTGCCTAAAGCTGCCTCATCCCGTTGTTGAAATCATTGCTCAGAAGGGTATGCAACCACATATTCTAGGACGATTTTTGCACATCTTAACTGCTACAATCCTCTTTCTCTTGATAGTCCCTCTATGTGAGTGTGCAAGAGACAGGATAATATGCTGAGGAGGGGAAAGAGCATAACCTACAGGTAACTTGGCAAGAAAGGAGACAGATGGCTGATCTGAAAGCATGAGAGGTTTGCTCCCAAAGTACCTCCCAAAATAGATTTGGTTGTAAATTAGAATTGCCCTTTATAAACAAGGTGTATTGCTCTAAAATCTGGCCATCTGATTATGGGTGCAGATGGTCTGTTACTGTGGGGATTTAGAGGTGTAAAGGGATACATGACAGGTAAGTGCCCCAGGCTCATGTCTCAGTGGCCTAAGGTTATATAGGCTAGATTCAGTTTGTAATTCTTTTTGAAGAAGTATTTTTTTATAAGACTACTAACAAGAGTGTCAATGCTCGTTTGGTTTTTTTTTTGAGTGTGCAAGTTATGAACACTGATCCAGTGCATAAAGAAAATGACCATCAACTACTTTTGCATGAATCACAGAGCAGTTGTATATATTCTGAAAGATCATGTTTACTGTAGATCTAGAATATTTACATATTTTCAGCATGGTATGCATATATATGTATGGGAATCTAGTTATTTATATACTTCTGCTCACATATATAGATAGATATATACAGAAGTTTACAAATACATAGTGAAACACACAGAGATTTATAAATACATATATGCTCCCATATAATCAGCATATACATACATACATATATTGGCAAATGAGGGCTCACTTCTTCAGGCAGAACTGCTGTGTGCTGTTGTTAGGGCACTACAAAGTAAACTGACCAAACAGCTTATCATCAAAAGAAAATGGATAACGATCTAGACTCATAAAAATGATGTTTATTAAGATATATTTTTAAAGTATGTTTAGTTATGACACATAAAACCCCCTCCATCAATATATGAAATGCATTTATATATGCTGTTTATTTATGAAGTAGTTGTCTTTGTATTAAAGATTTGGCTTGTAATTCAAATAATCACTGTTTTAGCACATTATCAGAAAATTTACAGGTCCTTCTGAGCTGTGGACATCTGGGTTCACAGATACTGTGGCACCTGGCTTAACATGTGGGGAACAAAAAGAAAAACTGTTCCACTAAAATACTTAAGATGCCTAAACCAGTTTTTAAATAGTTCTCCATTAATTTATGAGACACATACAAAGTATACAGTGCATTTCAAAGCATTCCTTATTCTACCCTAATCCCAAATTCAGGGTGAAAAAGCTTAAATAAAATCACATATGACATTGTCTGCCCATTTATATATGTTTTTTATATGCACATTGTGCACAGAGTTTTTTTTAAGTAGTGAGATAGCAATGATTTAGAGGCCCAGCCCTGAACTAGGAGTCAATACAGGTAAATTTAAATGCAATATGTAATACACGGTCACATTGTGGTGGCCTTATGGGCTCAGGTGAGTCACTTCATTGTGTTACTTGGTTCCCCTCTAAGCTCTAGTTTCTCATGTTATCTAAAATAAAATAAAATAAAAAGAATAGTAACAAATTGAAGGTCAAGGACCATCTCCAATGATGTTCTGTATTTCATATAGAAAATACAATATAGCAAAAAGAATACTTTACTACCATGGAGAAGACTAAATGTGGTACGATTTTATTTCTGAAAAATTTTTCTTCCCATCTGCAAAATAGCCTGTTTTTCATCTCATGTTAAAACCTTACAGTTATACTGATATTTTAAAGTTTGGACATTAAAAGTCTGAGAATTGTTATAGTTTATTTTTCCATTTTTATTTTGTAATTGTTAATTCTTTTAATTTGGATTTATTTGAGGTAGTAGGAATTATTTTCAAAAAGGACATTAACAACCTCTGGACATTAGTAATGTGTAATATTCCAAAAATATTTCCTAAAATATTTGTTTGATAGTGGATTAGTCCTTTAAATTCTTTTCTTATTTAGCTCAATTACCTTCAAGAAAAAATCTGAATATAAAGCAGACAAATATTTGGACAGAATACACCGCTGGAATTAATGTCTATGCAGCATGAAAAGAAGCACAAACATATCAGGGTTCTCAAAAGGATAAAAAAATACACTTCAGTAACCTCTTAGCCACCAAGGAAATGTCTTCACATCTCTGTATGCATTTCTGGAACCCTTTAGGGTGAATTATTCTTTATAACAAAGACAGAACAAAGTTTGCAAGTAGCATTTGTGTGCTCAAAAAAACTGTCTAATATTTTTGGCAATTCCAAGTGGAGAATGGAAAATGGTACATCTCCCTATAGACTTTATACCACCAATGTCCTTAGCTCGTTGTATTTAAAAAATGCCATTGTCCATCAGGGTGTTAGCCTAGTGACAATATATGTGGTTTAGGTGTTTCAAAAAGTTTCAGTTTTTCTGTGAAGACTCTGGCAGTTTAATACAACCTCATATAGCTAAAAGCAATTCTGAGGGCAGAAGGCAAAGGAGTTTTTTCTTTTAATTAAAAAGCAAACAACCAGGGGCATTTTTATATCAGTAGTACCTTTTTAAATTGAGATCCAATTCTACCCTTAGTGTGTTATGTGGAATTGCTGGTCAACCAAGACAAATGTACATTTTATTTGGAGAAGTGTAAGGGAACCTAAAGGATGCTGTGAACCAGCACAATGCCTTTCACAGCTGGAGCCTGTATGGAAATGCTAAGACCATCGTTTAACTCCAATTGCACACAAATGCAATATTCCTGATCTTGCACTATTGAGAGCTGTGGCAAAACTTTCATTGGTTTAACTGACAGTTGGACTAGACCTTGAATCACGTGCTCACTCAATAAGTGTAATTTTTTTATATATATGCAAGTTTAAAAAAAAAAAAGCAAACAACCAAAACCCAGACCCAAACTGTTTCAGAAGAATTCTCCTCACTAATGGAAAATGGTTAGAATTATTTAATCCTTCTTGAGTCTGAGAGGATTAACACCAAAAGTTACTTACAATTCAGAGGGTGACTCAAGTTTTCACACAAATACAGTTTTAGTGCTTGGTGAGAACTTCCTTCATTTGAAATTCAGCCCTGTGATTTTGTAATGAACAAAACTAGTTTTCTAGTCTGTTATATGTTTATACTAGATGGAATATTTGTATCTTAGTGCTTAAATGGGTACAGTCAATAATGGAATTTTAAATTTATTTAAGACTGGTCACTAAAACAGAGATTCCTAAAGTGGCTGCAGAGTCTCAATTTATTAACCTACCACAATTTGTTATATGTTTGTAAAAAAAGTACTTGGGAGCAGTGGAGGAGTGGTGCTGCCTTATTTGTTTAAATGCTTTGGAAGTTTTAGCCCTAATTCTTCATGCATAACCAGTATAGCAACCAGAAAATATTTTGCTCTTGAACAGACAGATGGTACTTAATGTCACGTCATATGCTGTTAATAGGTACATTCAGTCTCTTAATTTTATTCTTTTTATTAACCATACGTATATTTACATCATCTATACATTAGAAAATCTGTTGCTAACACATGTTCAGAAGGCAAATTCATTATCTGTACTAGCTTGCTTACATTGTTTTACAGCTATTAGGCCTAAATTTGCTACAGCCTACAGGTGTATGCTGAATCCCAAGCTACCCTTTCCAGACATAATTTTAAAACATTGCTTTAAAAGCCCTGGGAGGCCCCTGAGCCATTCTAGCTTGGTTTAATTCTTTTTTTTCTGTATAGCACATTTTGTATGAGTGTGCCCCAGAGCAGTAAGCAAAATTCATCAATAAAATCCTCTGAAATTTGTCCTTCTATTCACCCTTAGACTTGTTTGGATTTTTTTTTGAATTTTATTATTATTTTTTAAATTACTTAACAAATGGTGAATACAGTTTTGTGTGTTCCCTTACAGCTGGCTGCAGTCCTTCCTGGTAATTAGTTGCTGCTGTTACATCTTCTTAATTGTACAGCACATACAGAACTGGAACAATGTATTCATAAGTGCGCTCTGGTGTTCATTTAATACTTGAATGACTCTGAAAGGAGGGGGGGTGATAATGCTCAACAGAATCAAGTAAAATTCAAGATTCCTCATTGCTGTTTCAGTGCTGTGTTGCAATCTGGACAAAAAGAAGCCCTGCTGTCCTTGTCCTGAATGTGATAGGCTGTTAACAGATGTCTGAAAATCATGTGGTGCCTTTACAATGTAGACAAACATCTATGAAAGAGGAGAGGCCACAGCTGCATCATCAGTCATCTCTTTCTGGTCATGGTGGCTTCATGTTGGGGTTATAATCAAACTGTTGAAAACTTTTCTTTGTTAAGCAAAGCTTAAGCACAGCAAGCTTGTCATTCTGTAAGTCACATGTGAGTCTAAATCATAATTACTTTCTGTATTGTTTTTCTATAAGCTTGGGCTCTGTTTAAGGCACAGGGTTGAGCTCTGATCCCTTTAAGAAGGCAGCTTCTCAGCCTGTTCACTGACTTAATATGCATCCAGGTGCTCAGTCTTGCAGTCTGCTAAGTCAGTAAAAAAACTGACTGTGATATGCAGCAGAGTGTCAGTTTGTTTTTTGAAAGCATACTGTGAACACTTTAGGCCAAGCTACAAGCAATTCAATAAACATCCATGCAGGTAAAAATTGCATGGGTCTCTGTATATCTGTATTGCTAAATGTAGAAGGGGAATGATAAATCTTGAGCATTAAATCTGCAAGGCTATACCAATTCCAGGAAAGTTAAGAAGGATATGTAATGGGTACATGCACGCAGTTGTTAAACTCATCGTGTTAAAATGTTTTAAAATGTTAGGAAAGCACATCCCATCATTTAATTTGTGCCAGCCACCACTCTAAGCAGTGCTTGACCCCAATTTCGTCATTTCCATGTGCTCAGGGCTGTTTGCAATAAGCAATGCATTGTGGCAAGCCTGACTGGAAGGGAAGGAGAGCTAGGTCTGTATCTGTAAGCCATGATACACAGGCTTAGGCCCAAAACCGAGTCCATGGCATGCAATCATGCAGTACATGAAGTGCTATTGTTCACTCTGCTTAACTGTAATTTGGGTCCATATCTCAGGTTTGGTTTATTCCAAGTCTCTCCAAGATGAATCTGATCTTTTGACTCAATGTGGGTTTATAACAAGTTTCTTCTAGCTGACTGCAGGGTCAGGCATTAGTCCCCGGCCTGCCCTTATATATCAACTTAAGCAGAGACAAAATTTGTAAACTATTGTAAACCTGTTCTGAAGTCAACTTCAAGTTATGCATCCTATGTACCACTGGAGAAATTTGAAGATACAGTATCATCTGTCTTCTGACATGTTTATACAAGGTTTTGCCAGAATTCCTTCTGCTAATGGAATGCTCAATAAATGCTTATTTCATTGCTTACTTGTGACAAGAGGATTAAAAAGGTAGACAAGAACAACATAAAACCATGCCTGCTATCCTTTTATAGCAGTGAGCTTTGATAGATATATCCCACATCTGCTAAGCCATTTACCCCAAGACAATTCAGGGGAAATTCAATAAAGAAATTGCTCCTGAGCTGTCCAATATCCACCATTACAGATTCAGTAGTCTTAACACAATACTGTTTTCTGCTTGTTGCTTAAGGCATCAAAAAATACATTGACAAAACAGCACAAGATTTCCTCTTAAATGACACACATTAGGAGAAAAAAAAACCCAAAAACATAGATTGGGCTTTTTTTTTAATATGTGAAAGCTTTTTATACACACCAGAAATAAGAAAAGCATTATTTAGGACCACATTCTCACCCCATACCGTGGCATCTTTACTGATTAATTGATATAAACTCAAAAAATATTACCGTGCTCAGATTCAAATAAGCTGTACCAATGTGTTTCACAACCTGTCACATACACACTGCTTAGGAAACCAACAAACCAATCAAACATACCAGCAAAACAGAGAAAGTTAATGTCTCTAAGGCATCTGCAATAGCCATCTCAAAGTCTCCCTTATCCTGGTAGTAGACTCAGCCCAGGATAGTAGCAGTCTTGCCTGTTTTTCTACTTTTCAGATTCAGAAAAGTGGTGTGTTTTAGATTACATACTCTGGATATATGTTTCTCTTTAATGAACAGTTTCAAATCCATTCATAAATTCTAAATTTATTGCTGTATTTTAAAGGTAGAAAAATTAAAATTTGAATTTTATTTGTACTAGATGATATTTCATGCTTCTAAAATTAATGCTACATATGAGCATACATTCTTTCTCTGAAAATGCTGTAATTCTGTGACCTATGATACAATATACGCAGAATTAGTAAAGGCCACAGGCTTTGCAAAAAACTTGCAAGGTTTTAGGACTGAGGTTTGTCAGGACTCCTTTTTCTGAACTTGTTTTGACCTGCCTGCAGCTTTGTTTTATGTGATTTACCTGGAAGAGCAATTTTTCTTTTGATGGGTGGCTGTGGCTAATTTTTCTTGCCTATCATTATACACTGCAATCACAGTTTTATAGAGAGAGTAGTGACAAGTAGGGTCAGGGTTTTTATGAAGAATGAGGTGTTTATATTTCTAAGACAATGATGCAGAAAAATGCAGACATGGTCTGATAGCAAAACCTTCGAGAAATGGGGATGGAGCACAGGAAAGCACAGGAATGGGGTGATAAAGGCTGGATAGAGGAAGGCACTGGAGAAACATGAGCAGTTACAGCAGTTCACATCTTGAGCAGGAAAAAACTAGTTTGAGGGGTAGCAAATTAAAAAAAAGGAGTATCTAACATGCCTAAAAGCTGTCATAGATATTATATTCAAATATAATATGTAGTTGCAGACCAGTGAAGAATGAGAAAGTTGTAAAATCATTTTAGCAAACACATTAAAATTATTCTTAGTGAATACTAGATCAAGGAAGAAGAAAATCTCAACATTAACATCAACAATAGTTTTCCTGGTGAAAGATTTCTGCTGTTGACAATTCACTGCAGCAACTCCGACACCAGCAAGAGAATGAAATCGATCTCAGGACCTAGAGAAGCATGAGAAGGGATAATACCAGAAAAAGCATGAAAATTAAATGTGTCTATAACTGTTTTAAATGTATTACTGTTATAATTTAAACTTTTTTTGGTAGAGAAAAATATTTTCCTTTTCTGTAATAATTTCACCTAAACTAAAAATACTTCCTAGATTAGATTGTTAAAATAGCCACTACACTAACAATAAATTATTTTCTTTATACAGAAGTTATCTTTCCTCTTTCTCCTTAAACAAGATTTTTAACATGGGAATATTGAATAAAGTCTGAAAGGAAAGAGAGTGGTCTAAAAGCCATCTCGATTACTAGAACTGCTTATTGCTCAAATGTGTTCTGCTTCCTCTTTCAAACCTGATTAGAGAGAGAAAAGCAATAAGGGTCATCTTAGTTTCCCCTGATGCACAAACACTTAGTGACATCTGAGAAGCCCTGAGGTATCCAAGATATCTATAAGAAGCTGTCAAGCATGTCATAAAACCTAAGAATGATCCATATTCCCTTCTGGACCGTCAGTAGAAGGCTACTTGGGATAATCTAGGGAATCTCAAATGTCATTAGGGGTCTTTGTTCTGGCAACTTACAACCGAAAAATGCTACAATATCTGGCTCAGAGGACATTCTCTGAGTTTTGAGTAGTTTTCCTTATAAAATATGATACTATCTTATTTTACCTCCATATCGAATATTAACTTAAAAAAAAAAGTATTCTGATACCACATCAAATTCAGCAAAAACCTATTGAGAAATGTGTTCAGTGCAGGAAATTCGGGGTACAGACGTAGTGGGAGCTGCAGGCTGACCTCTTGGTGGCCGTAGCCCAAGGCAAGAGTCTGGGAACTGCCAGCCTTCTGCATAACAAAGGGCCAGGAACACCCAGCTCGAGCTGTTATTTTGTTATTTAGTTATTGCACCAAGACTAAAATATTTTAATTATCTGGACCTCACAGACTCTGCTGTGAAAAACCTAGGGTGGAGCCAGTGAAAGAATCTGATGTGACTATGTGAATGTTGAGTGGGTGGCTGCAAAGGGATCCCAGCTCAGGTGGTGTGAGATGACTGCCAGAGCAGATCCAGGATGGTCAGACAGGGAGGCTTCCTTATTAATCCTCACAGGAATGTCTTACTGAGAATTATGATCTCATCCGACTGTGGCACTCGTGTTACTTATTTGTAATGGTGATGTTTAAAGTTTGCAAAACATAAGCTTCTTTGCAGAACCATGATTTACCTGAATACTAGCCAAAACTTTTTCCTAATTTGTATTTGAACTTTGAGTTCTTAATTTCACACAAGATTCAGAAGTGTCTTTGTTTCTCTATTTAAATTGGTTTTCCATAAGTATGAGAAATATTGCTAATGGAAACTAACTATAACACAATTTGCCCAGGATGTTTCTGAGGAAATCGCTATACAAAATCACCTTGCTGAAAATGACCTGTGGTACTAATATTTTTAGAATTAAAAAAAAAAAACCTTAAAAAATTCAGAAGAAAGACTTTAATGCTTTATTTTTTAGACAAGTTCTTAAATTTTTAAACATTAAAATTCCTATTTTTATTATAAATTTGCATAAAAATAGGATAAAAATCAGCTTTATCATTTCTTTTCTTCACATTATGTTAGTGGTGCAGGGACATGACATAATTTGCAAGATGATTACCATGAGCAGGTAGCTCTGAAATATCAGTTTTAAAAAATCCAAAACTTCAGTTTGAAATACAATTCAAAGCCACTATGTTGTAAAGTTTTTCTCCATGTGTGCTTTCAAATTGTTTTGATGGGAAACAAAAAAAAAAGAATAGTTTTTCTCCTAAAAAGTTTGTTTCATATTTTCAGATCAATCTTAAATTTAGTCCATTGACTGACATTTTATCTCTGTATCACAAAAAATATTTTTAATAGATGTCAGGAACTCTTTTCAGAAGCAGAACAGTGATAGCTGCATGATTTGGTACTGGAGTAGAAGACAGATGCAAAAGCCTAGATACAAGCAGTCTTAAATAAGAATTGATATTATTGAAGATGAACTTGCAACAAAAACATCCTTTATCCCAGTCCCTCATACAAAACAGATTTTAATCAACAGCTGTTACTTGCAGGTAAAGGGCACATTTAGTTAGTACTTTCTGAGGTTGAGTAAGTCCCAAATGGAGTGAAGAGAAACAGGACAATCTGGCACAGACCTTGCTGTGTACCAGCCCGTCAGAAAAACACTGAGAAATTTTGCAAAACACTTGATAATATGACAAGTTACATAAACAGACGCTGATCTTGGCATTGTAAAGAGAGTTACTCTTTTAAGGCTTCCTGTTTCTCAACTCTACTTTATTTTCTTTTGTAACAGGGAGACAAATTCTTGTTTTCCCCAGACCTAATGGGGCAAATCCTCACATCCTTTCTCTTTTCTTATTTCCCTGGTCTCCACAAAGAACTTTAAGCTCGAAAAGGCATTTAGGGATGTAAAGGTTTTATGTTAATGCTCTGGTCAATACTTTCATTTGTTTCTTTAGAGACTTGTCTTTATATATAGATACCAAAGAAGCAATTAATTGCTTGAACTTTATAACAAACCAAAGGAGGACCAGATATTTAGGACAAGCATTTTACTAGGGTGCAATGCTTCTACCTTCAGTGCATATTAATTACAAGATTCATTTTCCAATACATGTGACATTTTTTGCATGTTTATCTGCCTTCAGGTGAATCATATGTTTTTTCACATCCTGTATTTTTCAGATTTCTGACATTCTTTTTGTCTTTCTGTTGACAGACTAATTGATTCTCCTTCAGGTTTTTTTTTCCCAAAGACAGTACTATTTTGCTATAACTATTTTTGAAGATTTTTGTCTTCAAAAACATTGAGCTCTTCAACTCAAAAGGCCTTTATGTCACAACTACAAAAATGTAAGAGTCTTAATACTCCATAAAATTTAAGGCCATGTTTAAATTTGGGCTATGAGATCTATCTATCAGACTAAATCTTACTCTTTGATATCATGGGTGAGTTGGAAATGTCCCTTCTATATATATTATTGTATCCAAGGTTCTAGCATTTTAGTCTGTATCAGTGAATGGTGTATGTATTTACTTCCCCTTTTTAAACATTTCCCAACTACATTATGAGCATTTAAAAAGTTAAAAGGATGTAAAGATTTGCATGTCACAGCAAAAATCATCAAATGGATGATATGAACAATGCTTTTCTTAGTTGTACCTCACTGTATCGCAACCTATCTCTACAGTTTGCAGGCTGTCTCAGTGTTTGAGGTGGCATTTTGGAGTAGATAGACATTGATCTGTTTCAGTATGACTGTGTGCCACAGCAGCTTGATACACAACTGTGTGTCCTGGCTATCTTCTCTACACATTTTCACATTCTGTCTTTATAAAAAACCCCACCCAAACAAAGAAAAAGTCAACCTAGGTCACTTTCCAGTCTATTCTAATTTTATTGCTTACTAGATACGTTTTTGTCTGCTCTAATATGTTTTAATCACAGCACTGATGATTTTTGATCTTATTTAAACTGTGTGATGTGAATTCTCTTGCTGATTTTATATTAAAATCCACTGTTTTTATAGATAGATGAGTATCATTAACCCATCAGTTTTAAACTTCATTTTTTGTTCTGTTACTGGAAATTTAAATTTCTTTTTCTTAGAAGCTTTACAAGCCAGTTATTTTATTTTCTCGTAAGATTCCTGTTAATTTTTGTGTGCTTTCTTCAGCTTTCATCATAAAACTAAACTGTGATGAAATCATTCCTCATTGGATTGAAGAAGCATTTTTCACAAGTTACCCAGCTTGACAAGAGCTTTAATCATTTTCCAATGATGATTAAAAGTGTGATGTTAGAATAAATGCTTACATTTTTTTATATGATTCTGATCAAATAATCTTTATGCAAGATTAAAAGGCAAAAGTCTATAGAGAGAGTAAAAGAAACGTCTGGCAGATGAATCCTGTGACTTGTAAGCTGTGTGAAATCCTTCTTTAAATTCTATTTTAATAAATCCCTTCTGAATTTTTCAAATCATTATATTTCATTAAAGAAAGAGTTCATACATGTGTGCCTAAATATGCTTTAACAGTCTAAACTAGCATGAGCAGTATAGATGCAAATACATAGAAATTAGATTGAAAAGAATGTGAAGACAGAAATTCTAAGAATCTCAAAGAGGAAAATGAAACTTTGAGTAATTTATATCACAACTGCTTTCTTGACAGAAGTTAATTTATTTCAGAAAGATGTGAATAACCACAGTGAACATCCTTCCCATGCTTAAGTTCATGGTACTGAAGATGAGATGAGGTTTTGGACAATAGAAAAGGCATCATCAGATCCATCAGGTAAATGTGTGACTCTGAAGTTGGTGTAATCAGAAAAATTTTGGATTATTTGACATGGGATGACCTACTCAAAACCTGACCTACTGACATCTGATGGAATACATCTGTCTCAGAGGGGAAAAAGATTCTAGCAAAGGAGTTGTAGGGTTTGTTGGTAGAGTTTTACACTACCTTGGAAGGGGGTAAAGGATGAAACCAGGCTAGATAGTGATGAGCAATGGCATGGCATGCCAACACTTGAGGAAATGAGCACTAATGGGACCCTTCAATCTGCTTCATGAGGTTTTAGCCACCATGTATCAAACTTGAAATGTTTTTTTATACTAATGCACCCAGCTTGAGAAACAAATGTTACCAGTTTGAAGCTTTGGCCCAGTCCCTGAAATCTGACATTACTGACATGAATGAAACCTGTGGGATGAGTCCTGTGCCTGGATGGGCTACTGGATGGTTACAGGCTTCTCAGGAGTGATAGACAAAAGTGCCGAGGGAGAGGGATGGCATTGTATGCAATAAAAGGGGTAGAATGTGTGGAGCTCACAACTGGCAGTGGCACAGTTGAGACACTCTGGATGAGATTCAGGGGGCAAACAAATAATGCAGATGTTATCATAGGAGTAAACTGTAGACCTCCTATCTGGGGCGATGACACTGATAAGTTATTCTTTCAGGAAATAATGGACACTTGCAAGTCAACTTCTGTCAACTTGCCACAAATTAACCAGAAGAATCACACAGCTGGTCCAAGCCGGGCCAGAAGATTCCTTAAAACCTGGATGACAACTTTATGGAACAGCTCCTAAGGTAGCTGACTCAGAAAGACACCTTCCTGTATCTATGGTGTGGATCTCATGAACAAAGTGGAGATTGGAGGCCGTTTTGGCCATAGTGACCACAAAGGGATTGAGTATAAAATCTCTGTTGACAGGAGGAAAAGTGCCAGCAAAACCTCAACTCTCAACATGAGAAGAGCAGACTTGAGGCTGCTCTGGAAATTAGTGAATAAGGTCCCTTGGGAAAATTTTTTTGCAGGTGTTTGGGTCCATCAGTGCTAGTCACTTTTTAAAGATCATCTCCTGAGGGCATGGGAACAAGCAATTCCCAAAGCAATAGGCAGTGACAGTCGAGGCAGAACACTGGCTTAGCTGAACCAGAGTATTCTCCTGGAAATAAGGCAAAAAATGAATGTGTATACTCTGTGGAATCAGAGTCAAGTGAAATAGGAAGAATACAGAGATACTGCTTGTCACTGTAGGGAGAAAATTCATATAGCCAAAGCTCAAATGGAGTTGAAGCTGCTAGAACAGTGGGTGACAATAAAAAGGAGTTTTTCCAAATATATTAATGGCAATAGGCAGTGTAAAAATAGCATCAGCCCATTACAGGACAAGGATGGTCACCTCTCAAACAGGGATATGGTCAAGGCACAGGGATTTAGCATATTCTTTGCCTCCATCTTCAACACAGATGGTGGACCAAGGGAATCAGTGGCCTGAGCTGGTGAACCATGACTACGAGAATGATCAGCTCCCAGTTGACTCTGGAATTGTGCGGGATCTGCTGGTCCAGCTGGATCCCTACAAACTAAAACCACAGCACCATATATGCAGCTATGGATAAAATAAAGCCCATCCCAGCAAGACAGATTATAACAGGTTAAAAAAAAGATAAAAAGTCAAAACTTTTTTTGATCTGGTGTGATAGACCCAAAATGCTTAGACTCTGTAAAGCCTAAGAAATTATAGTACATTTTACATTACGACTAAATAAGTGCACACTTTAAAGGATTAAACAGTAAGAAAAAGATAAAACACTCTGTCCAGGATCCAGCTGATTCAAATAATAATTTTTTTTTATTATTATTATTCCCTGCCATTAATATCCAGTCATGAAAATTGTTAGAGAGATGCCTCTGCCCAAATTAAGATGCAAATGAGACCATACATTGAAGTCAATAGTACAAATTTTATTTAACAGTAAATGAGAAATAGAGAGAGAAGGAGAGGGAGGGCATGAAAGAATGCGAGTGACAGACAGATTAAGTAGAAAATATCACTACACCTTGGATCCCAACAGTCTCCCGTTGGTCCTCTTTCTATGATATTCTCAGTGGTGAGGGTCCTGAAAGAAACAGAGTTCAGTGTATTATCATATGTTCAGGCCAGATGGGAATGCCCAGGTAAGTCCCCTGGGCAGGGGGGAAAGTTCGACAGTCTCTCCCAACAGACTCTGGATCTGTTGCATCACTCCGCATCACGTGCAGTGCTCTGGTGTAAGGCCTCAGGAATGAGCCTGTGGGCTGTGGCTTGCCCCTGATTTTCAGAACAGCTGCTGGGTTTGGCTTTCCTTGTGGGTGTATTCTTCTCCTTAGGCCAGAGATAACTGGAGAATAGTACCACCTTATCACAGCTGGCTCCTGTCAGGGGGCATATTTGGGTGGGAACGGGCTTTGGTGGTAGCAGCAACTTTATACATTTTGACATAATGGGCAAAGTCCTTTTTTAACAATATTTAAGCCATTTAAAATAACATTTCAGTCTCTCACACCTCCCCCACAGACTTAATAGCTCTCCGTATAAGCACACAACTTTCAGATTTACATGGATCATCTCAGCCACTGGAACTGATGAAAACTATAATTTGGGAGAGAGTAGATTGTAATTCACATTTTGCATTAAGAAACTGAGGCCCTCAGAGTCTACAACACAGGTTCACAGATGTTCTTTCATGGGTGAAGATTTAAGTGTCTAACCAGTCTGGACAGAATTGACTGCAAAAGATCCCAGGGGAAGCCTGTGACATAGTGAGGGACAATATTCCCTGTTACTGAGCTATGGGCTGAGCTGTAAGATCAAACCTGTCTTGTTTTTGTATTGTTAGAGGGAGAAGATAAAGTTGTTCTCGGTGTCTTTTCCTGGAACCATCTTTTTCTGATCAAGATGAATAGCCCACTGGTCTCTCGCGTACAGGTAAGACACCCTTGAGCTATAATAATGCTTCAATTTTTTCTTGGGATTTTTTTTGCCTGAACTTTACAAGGCAAGATGATACCTTCTAATGTGTTAAATGAGCTGTTCACAGTGAAAGATGGAAGGTTTTGCTCACCCAAGAGGAACTAAGAATTGCATGGTACCCTGTAGGATTTGGATCAGACAGTGGCTTGACCATTATTTCAGTTTTGAAATATTCTTCAGTTATATTGCTAAATCTACTTGCTATGTCAGGAGGTGAGAGGTAGGTCAGCAGGCCAGACACAGAACATCTTCATGTGAAGATGAGGAATTTATTAAAAACCAGTGAAGGGAAGACCACATTTCAGTTTATTAAACACAAAAAAGGACTTTTACAAGAGGGGAGGAATAGGTTAGCTCCCAAGAGCAGTCTCATAGTCATATTCAGAAGTATTGTAAGAAACAGTTTTGATTTTGAGTGAAAATAAACCTTTCTGAAACTTCAGAAAAGTTTTCGGATTTTCTTGCTCTCTCAATTTTTCATTATTTTGCCTGTATATAGCTTTGTCAGTATTCTATGCCTCATGAGATAATGATGCTTTTTCATGTCTTCTAAGAAAGACCTTCAACTCAGGAAATATGGAGGTCAGGCACACTGCAGAAGCTGCCACCCACTCTCTAGTGCATCTCATCTTGCTGAGCTGGTAAGACACAAGCTTCAAGGCCATGTTGGTGTGCTCTGCTGAGGAGATTCTGTGGATATTCATAGTCTAACTTCGGAGTCCTGCAGTTTAGAAACCTTGGGATTGTTGTAGCTTCATGATTTTTTCACAAAATTTCTCAGTATTGCAGGCTTTATGATATGATCCCTTGGGTTTCCATTTTTCCTCCCTTTCCTTCCTAGTCTAGAAACTAGAAGAACTCCAAAACTATCCAAAAGCATGTTTGCCAAACAGGATTTTTTGTAAATTATCCAGTACCACTTCTAAATACATTAATGGTTTCCAGCTAGCTCATATTTTGTATGTCAGCTATATTGAAAAATATGTTTGTAAATTTGAGGACTTGAAGTCAAACATCTTTGATTTGGAAATCTAAAAGAATAATTTTAAAGAACTATCTTCTCACTTACCATGTAAGCCATGTAAGCATTCATAATTTCCTTGATCAGCAGTCATTGGACAGTCATTGGCATTTATTGTGTATTCAAATCAACAAAATGTCATCACATGTTGCACGCCAGAAGTAGAGGTTAGTGGTCCCAGCAGTGACATACTAATCCTATTAGTAGACAAATACAAGTTCTGGTCAGGTTGAAAGAAGTAAGTTGCAAACTTTCAAAAATCAAATATTTGTGCCATCTGAGGTGAGGAAATCAAAGCCTTTGGCTAAATGCAGGTGGCATGGTATTGTAATGCTGCTTGTTACACAGGACCTGACTTCTGCTGATATTCATCATCTGGCTATACTGAAACATCTGTAGAGATCATACCTATGATGCATCTTTTGCCTCTAGAGGGTAAAGTGATCAGACATGATTGCACCAAAGTTAATATTGTTGATTTTATCTTTGATTTTGCTTAGTTTTGTAGCATTTTCTTGAATTTACTTTCCATGAGGATGAGTAATAATACATGAAGAGTAATAAGAAATGGGGTGTTTTATTTTTTCCCCTGAGACTTCGGTGTTTGGTTTTGTTTGTCCAGGTAGCAGACCTTGAAGGATTTCAGAAAACAGTTCAAAGATCATGAACTGGAATTGAATACCTTTCAGGAAAATGGAGGAAAGGAAGAAAAAAAAGAAAAGAAACGACAAATTTTGAAGGAAATTTAAAACATTTAATCTTATATTTTTTGGGATATGTTAAAAATAAGGCTAGGAATAAACAGCAGATATCAATAGAAAAATATTGCTACCTTACCCCAGATAACCCACCATAAGAAAATAAAAATTTATTGCCAGCTGTAATCATATTTGTAGCCGAAGTCTAGCCTTGTATAAATTACCATTTGCAGTTGCTGACATTCAAAATCCAGGTTTACTATTATGTGGATCAAACAAAAAAATCATGCAGCTTGTTAATTTTATAAAGAACATAATGTCTACTCAATTTTGACTAGAAAACATGGTGAGTTTTCCACATGTAATCACAACTCAAATAGAACTAAAAATCAATACAGCCTAGATTTTAAATAGAGTGTCACACACGCTAGCTAGCCAAAAAAAAAAAGTTTCAACACAGCATGAATGTTTCATACAGTAATGTAGTCTGGATTACAAAGCATTTGAAAGATTTCAAATAGTGCACAAACCTACACAGGATATCTTTCATTCCACAGTAAGCTCAGGCATAATATATGTATGCTGACATGTAGCATTGATTTTTTCTTATGTATGACTGTATTAATTTTTAAAGTTGATGCAGAAAAATGTGCACCTTTCAGAAATAGAAGTAAGCAAATGAATAAGATCTGCAACAGAAACCTCCATTATGAAACTTTTTTTAATGGATATGGTAATTTAAAGAAAAAAATCATCTTTGCAGTTTTTTTAAATAGTTTTTTAAAGGATAGGGTCTTCTCTCATACTTTCATATTTACAGATTTTATATGCACTATCTTGCTTTGAAATTTAGCTCTTGTTCAAGAAAAAAGTTCATTTCTTCAAGTGATGTTGTATAAATTCAATAGCTGGAAGCAATCAGCATTTGATGACATTTTTTTCAATGAAACAATAAATAAATAAAATAAAATAAATAAACAAACAAATTCAACCCTGTAGCAAGCTCATTACATGCAAGTTTAAAACTAGTGTCTACCGTGTATTTTCGAAAGCACCAAAAGCAAAGGAATATATATTATGCAAATTATTTAGAAGTATTCATCACCACATAGGAAATGCTGTATGGGAATATGTTTGTATGTAAACTTAAAATGCATCACATTCTTCATCTGTCTCTCTGGCTCGCCCAGCCTGATGCCAGGCTTTCATCAAGTTCTACAAAACAGCTCAAGATTTTACGTATTGAAGTTTTTATTGTCACTGCATATATTGCTGCAGTGATACAGTACTGTGGAAATAAATGATAGAAATGTCACTTTTGCAGTGTGATTTTTAATTGGCATTCTCTTTTCTACCTCTACATCAAACATAGGCACACACAGATTTTCCTCCCAAGTGATTTCCACTCACTTTCGGTATGTTTATTTATTCTGTTAAAGGGATATTTCCTCCAGGCCATCAAAATTTGCTTACAAAATAGTAGGAATGTTTCATATCATTCATGAAGAAAGCCCACAGATTGACAACTGACTTTACTTGATGGGGTGTTTATTTGTTTGTTTGGTTTGGGGGTTTTGGGTGGTTCTATTGGGTTGTTGTTTTCTGAGACTAATAATCCTATTAAAGAACTTCAGGCAGAGATTAATGACAGTTTGAAAGCATCCACCTCATTAAGGTTTCATCAGTTGGTTTTGGAATTAGAAAATGAAATAATGGAAATGCCAGCTCTGATTCCACTGACTCTCTTGTTAAGGGGAAAACAGCTTCATTTACTAACCAATACAAATAAATTTACTGGTAATTAGACTAGTGTCCTATTAAGATACAAAAATAAGGCCAAATATCGACAATGTAAGTGAAAAGATTTGGTGTTATATACTATCTGTGTCTTGTCTGATCAGCAGTTGATTAAGTTAATGACTAGTAGAGTAAGCTTTGGACTACTTCAGATGTTTTATGGTGCATTGATTTGCTGGGAAGGTTTGGAGTGAATGCACAAAATGTCCTGTAGACTTTCTCACCCAGAACTGAGTAGCAAACCTAACATGAAAATGGAGTAACGGTTACAAGGCTGTTTATTTCAGCTGCTGTGAGGCTGAGTGCTTAATACAGGTGTGACAGCTAAATCTCCTCAGCCAGGCTGTGAATCTGTGAACTGAAATTCAGTTTCAAAGAAGTGATTCACTCTCACTCATAACAAAAGGTTAAGTTTTGTGACAGCATTTGTCAGAGAGAGGGATTAGGTGAAGATGGTAAAGAAGTTTCCCTGTAGATGTACACAATATAAAACAAGCTGCAAAACAGAACAAAATTGTCACTCTTTTAAGAAGATGGCTTAAAGATGGTAGCCACAGAACATCTTTTCTACAATTACCTTTGTGCTGATGGCAGTATTTGACTAGGTGAGTAGCTGATCTCCTTCCCCTGGAGATGGTACCAGATTGCTGATCCTGTGAATGAAACCAGAATGAGTATATTTTTACTGTTAGACATGTCACAAGGCAAAGCACGAAGCCCTAATTTGTCAGAAGCAGAATGACATTGCCTACAAGCTGCTTTGAAACTGCAAAACCAAAATGGTTTTGCAGAAAAATTCTGATAATAACACTAATAATAATACTAATAATAATACTACTAATAATGACAACAACAGTGATAATTATCAAATTTTGAGCTCCTACAGCATGGAAAACAAAGTGAAAATCAGCTGTTTATCCAGAAATTATACTGATGAATGTCTTAAAATTAAAAAGAAGTCGAGAAAATAAGTCATGTCAGAAGGGATTAATTTCCTTGTCTTTTGCAGTCATATTTTCTCTTGCATTATTTGGTTGTCCTAATGTTAACCACCTATTTCTATTAATGAAAATTTTCAGATGCAGTTTTGTTGACTGTAATAACAAGGCATCTACATAATCACTTAGTTCACCATACAGAAGTGAAAATATTGATTGATCACCCTTCAACACTTACTGATGTTCTGGTGATAATGTGAAATTTCAAAGCAGAGAAAACTCACCTGCTAAACTTGCCTAATGTATTAGCCATTGTCAGTGTAAAACCTGATTCAATTGAAAAAGCATTAAGTGCCCTTACTTTAAAAGCATCTTATGTGTATAAAACATTCTTTATAAAGAAGCAACTTGGTTTAAAGGTAGATTTCTATTCTGGACCTGGGTAGTGGACATGCCATAGAATCATAGAACGATTTGAGTTGGAAAAGACCCTTAATGTGATCTAGTCTAGCCATCAAACTAACACTGCCAAGTTCACCACTAAGCCATGTCCCTACACACCATGTTTACAGGTCTTTTAAATACCTCCAGGACTGGTGACTGAAGCACTACCCTGCCCAGCCAGTTGCTGAGGGATACATCTGATCCAGGTAGCTCTGCTGGAAAACTGCAGAGTGAGATGCAGATTGAGCTCTAGGTGGGAGACAGAGACAAGAGGCTGTGAACTGCCAACCTTTGGGATAAAAAAGGGCACCAAGGTGCGTGATATCAGTCAGAAAAATGGATGCTGAGAGACCCAGCAGGAACTGGGAAGCCAGTGAGGTGGGTGGACACAGCAGGGGGAAGGAGTCAAAGACTCCAGAGGAAGACACACGTGCCTGTGGATGGACTCTGAAGGTATATAAACCCAGGAGTTCCATGTTGGGGTCCTCCTTGGAGGCACCTGCTCAGGCTGTTCCTCTGTTACTGTGCTGTGAATAAATGGCCTTATGGAATGAGATGTATGGCAAATCACTCTACGAAAAGCCAGTGACCATAAAGGAGACAGAGGAGTCCTGTAACTTTATTCAAAGAAAGTGAGAGAGTCCACCGGGGCATACCACCAGGGGTTTTTCTCTTGAGGTCTCTTAGGATGCAGCCTCCTTTCATCCTGAACTCCCAGCTGCACGTTGCCCATTGGCTGAGAAACTAGGAAGGTACAGCCTCCCTGAACCACCTACCACATATTCTCCCCTTGAACCTGTCATTTTACCCCAAAGTTCAGAAACTCAGGCTTGTGCTGATCCATTTGTCTGTTTCAGGAGTCAAACTGTCTGGGTTCTGTTACAAACCTGTCTCTTGAATTTGGTAGAGACATTTCAAAGACAGGAACGCCCATATCCTCACCCATCAAAGTGTTTGTAAAGACATTAGCACACATTTTTTCTATCAGTGACATCTGAGACTCTGATATGGGATGTGAGGTTGAAACAGTGAGGAAACCTGGTCTGACTGTGGAGTGGGTGTGTGGGAAGCCAAGCGGGGACCCTTCAGGCGCTTGTGACTGTCACAGTGTGACTGCCAGGAAGTCTCGTGAATGATTAGACTGGGAAGTTTATATAACACTGTTCTAATGCTCAACAACCCTTTTGGTAAGCAAAAGACTTTCCTTTGCCTGTAAAGACATTGCCTTATTTTTCTTACTTTCTTAATTTCTGGAAGTTGAGACCTGGTTGTTGGCTTCTTGCCTGTGGATGGAATGCCTCAGTCACCACCATCTCAGCTCATCTGTTCTCACCCTCACATGTAGGACATGATTGACATCACCTCCTCACCCACACCACCCACTGACAACCTCCTCCAGGGAAGCAGCAGAGCAGCTAGCATCCATCTCAGCCTCTACAGCCAGGCACATGGATTATTTAGGATGAGGTGTCATCAGGACATTGTTTATTTTTATGCCTCATTACTCCTTTTCTATGAGAATGTGATCCATTCCTTACCTCTGGCAAAACACCTGAGTAACTGAAGTAAAGTGTCCTAAAGCCTTCCTACCTATAACTTTCAGCTAACCCATGCTTTAGATAAAGGTCCACACATATAGTCGTGAAAGACTGTCAAGACTGATACATTGCCCAGAAAGTTCATTGCTGAATGAACAAGACATGCTCTTTGTCCCAGGAGCTCTGTACAGTTTCCTCAGGTCTTACCAGATCAGAAAACAACAGATTAGTTTTAGTAGTTTTAGTGCAAGTAATTTTTTTATTTCTTTTTTTTCCCTTGGTTTTGTTTTTTTTGTTTTGTTTTGTTTTGTTTTGTTTTACTTTGTTTTGTTTTATTTTGTTTTCCCCTCTGAATCCTTTATAACATTTAAACACATTGCCTTAAGGCTTGGTACCCAGTTCAGATACTAAAGTCTCTCTAGAAGGATAATATTCACTGGTCTAGCAAGCAGAGAGATTCTCATTTTAGTTTGAGGTTATGCTCATCCAGCCTAATCTTCTATGATAGATAAAGCACAGAATTTTCCCATCTAATACCTGCCTGCTGCCCAGAAACTTGGACTTAGACACAAAAAGTCTGTGTAAGAAAAGTTGCACAGGCTCTTTTCTACCTCTGCTTCTTCTTCTTATCTCAAAACCAGCTTGGTCTAGAAACTTACATGTTTATTTCCTTGACTAAGCCCAAAGGTGAACTGTTCACATGGGTATATGTTATGTGGCTAATTTAAAATGTATTTACTAAAGAAAAAGAAATTAACTTCTGGATGCTATGCAAAATCCCTACAATAAAGGGTTTTAATAAGGAGTTCCTGACAGCCTGCAGGACTCACAATCTCTTCTCTTGGTGTCACAGCAGATCATGTTAGCACACATGCCTCTGCAGAAAATCACACTATGAAACACCAGTGTCCACAAAAGAGATAGAGGAGTCCTGCAACTTTATTCAAAGAAAGCAAGAGAGTCCTCTGGGGCATACCACTGTGGGTTTTTTTCTCTCGAGGTTTCTGAGAACGCAGCCTCCTTTTACCCTAAACTCCCAGCCCCATGTTTTCCTCTTTCTTTCCCTATTCAACGAGGTACTAGGAGATCCAGCCTTCCTGAACTGCCTTCCACAAATTCCTCCCCTTGAACCTACTGTTTTTCTCCAAAGTTCATAACTTCAGGCTTGTGCAGACCCTTGTCTGTTTCAGGAGCCAAACTGTCTGGGGCCGGTAACAAACCTGCTGCCCAAAGTCCGTGGAAACATTAAGACCCATTTCAAAGACATTAACACCCATACCCTCACCCATCAAAGTGTTTGTAAAGACATTAACACACACCTTTTCCTATCATGCCCAATTGTTCACTATTTAGCCGGCACCAATACTTATTATTCAGTATTTCTCCACTTACTGCTCGCAAAGTTGTCTCCCAAGATGGCATATTTCAAATAATTTAATAGTTGGTCTCATGACCTCATTTCCTAAATTCCTTGTCAGGAAAGGAATTTCCTGCGTTCAAATTTTGGCAAGCGTTTTGCCTAAAACTCGAAGACATGTAAATACATTGGTTTAGATGGTTTTTGTCCTGAAGCTTGCAAATTCTTTTTGTAAGGTCTTAACAATTACTAGAGTAGGACTAACAGTAGCAGTTTTCCTTGAGGCATTTATTCAACAAAACTCTTATATGTCTATTATTTTCTATATACTTATCTGCATTCATAACAGTACTTGGAGTTTGTGTATCTTATGGAAAGGAACTCACTTTTTTTTTTTTTTTTNCAAAAGGATTTTCTTTTTTTTTTTTTTTTTTTTGTGATTCAGGTTGCAAGAGGGAAAAGTCTGTAAGATGTGTTTATTCATATCCACATAGAATCACATCATATCAGAGCAATAGTTGATCTAGCGCTCAGTGTGACATGTTGCTCATCTATCTGACCAAGGATGTTTTGGAAGAAAATACAAGGAAACCGGTAATGGAAAAATCTCTCCATGCAGAAATTTTTTCTCATTTCAGCTACATACCTCAAAGTGTGAAAGTCTATTCATTTTAAAGGTAACCATACATTTTCTCATGGTTCATGTAGAAAGCTAGTTTTACCAGTTCATCCTCCTTACTGTACTGGTTTTTACTCTGAATATCAGCATCTTGTGTAAATGTTTATTTCTGAATTGTGCTGAAGGCATTTCAGGTTCTGAATTAAACAAGAAGTATCAAGTTAAACAGGAACCAGAAAAACAAGTCTAAATTTCTTCACAAATTTCTTAGGTTTCAATTGTAATCAGAGTATTACTGCTTTTATTGTTTTCTGTAAAGTTTTAAATATTAATCCAAACTTATGTACACTGTGAGAAGTAAATATTTAAATCTTGGTCTCAGTTATGTAACTTTGGTTCTGATTTGTATCATGAAATTCAATTACAATGAAGATTTACTCCACTTAAGAATGTGCACTTATTGCATATAAGTTGAGCACCATTATTCTAAATTCTGTTGCATTAGTGAAAGGAAGTAGGTAACATATGTCTTGATATTAGTTAGGGCGGACCAATAAAATGACAGGGCTCCTTAAGTAAGCTTTTATTTAGATACCTAAACTTAGATGTGTTCATTCAGGGCATTTGTTTCCCTTGTAGAAATTCAGTATATTCTGATCCAAAGAAATAGGATTATGATAAATTCAAATAAATGCTAACACAAACATCGGTGTTTGGTACGAACAACTGAATTTCCTACCTGTGTATATAAATCATCCAGTTGTCCATCAATCCAAACTTTATATGAGAGTGTTTCTGAGGAGGAAGCTGGGCACATCTCTGCCTTGAGCTGGCTGAAGCCTATAGCTAGGCAAGATGTTGTGAGACTCGGCCTTCCTTTGAGATGCTGGGCTCCTGTCAGTCCTCTTCACACCTTGCATGCCACACAGAATCAAACAGCAGAATGTGCTGACTCCCTCTCTGTCATCTCTTATGTCTACCACAAATTACTTAAAGGTAAAGTCATTATTCAGTCATTATGCAGACACCAAATAGACATGTGCACTTGTCCACCCTTTTCCATTTAGTACCAGGTTTTTTTCTGTTTCTAAACCTGAGAAAATGGGGGATTTATGAACGAAAGAGAAAATGAAAAACCTCCTTCCTTTTAACAGGATGTCTGAAATTTAAGGCACATTTATTTCAGATGTAGGGATTTTCTCAGATGAAGGCAAAATGTTTTGGCGTTGTTCCAGTCCCATGGGTTGAGACAAAATGATATCTTTTGCCTTTTTTGTTCAGAAAAGCCAGCAGCTATACCTGAAAGAACAGAGAATGAAAAAGATCCCACTATGAACCATTCATTTAAGAGTTGGACTCAATGATCATTGTGGGTCCCTTCCAAATCAGAATATTCTGTATGGTATGCAAATGGATCTAAAATTTTTGTACTTCTACCTCTGTTCCTAGTTTATCTTTTTTCATTCTTCTTTTACAGAAGCGCTTGCTTACTGAAAATTGAAGGTGATTTACCAGCATAACTATTCTGAATATAGTTTGAATTTATATTGACCACAATTTTAGTTTTGGTTGTGCAAAAATAAATTTACATCATCTAGCTCAGGATGCAAGTCTCTTTAATGTCACATGCTGACATAAAGAGCTGTTTCTCAGTCTGAAGTGATTTGATGGAGATTAACATGTGATTGTGTCAAAATGTGCTAGTGTCTTGTCTGACTCAAAATGTTTGTTTGTACATACTTTGTTTCTGGAGGTTTTACATAAAAGATAATGATGTCTGCACTGAACTCAGCAGCTAGATGGACAGATATTTATAATGCTGCAAGAAGATCAATAAGAATAAATAATGATAATAAGGATGATAATAACAGTAATAACAACAGTAGTTTATAGCTGGCTCAGAAAAAAACCTGGGACATTCCTTCACAACTCTGTGGATTACCAGCTGTGATACCAGATTTAGACTTTCCTGTATTCTTGCCCTCATTGGCTAACACCTACCTTTTGTAATAGGACAGAGAAACACACAGGCATAATCACTTGCCCATGCATAATGCTGTAAGAACATACATGTCTGAACATAATTCCTGTATAGCCATTAAGAATTTCTTGGATGCATATATGAGAAAGATAAAAATGTAAGTATGATCTTAGAAATGTATTGAAACAAGAACTGCAGAAGCAAGCTTCCTTCCTTCCGCGCCTTCCTTCCGCACCTTCCTTCCTTCCCGCCTTGCTTCCTTTTTCTCTCTCTCCATTCTGATTATAATAATTAACAGGTTTAGAAATACATTTCTAATTTAAGATGAATTTCTTTGTTTTCCAAGTCTCTGTTAACACAAAAAATATTCTCATGAAAATATTTTGAGAGATAAAGTAATATTTAAATGCATTTAGACTGAAATGCATCCATATGGATGACAACAACTCTAAAAAGAATAGATCCACTTTTGTCAAAAATCTTACAATTTCTATTCATGAATAACTTATGCTCCATTTATGCTCAATTTCTGCCTAAGTTCCACTGGAAAGATATACAACACACCTTTTGCATATAAATTGTGCTAGAAAAAAACCCACATGTAGTCCAAAGCTGAAAAAAATATGATACTTGGGGATACTCCAAACATTAATGAGCAGCTGATTTCATCTGACAACTTAAAAACTAAGTCAGATGTGTGGTGTTCAGACTAATGACCCTGCCATGCCCTTCATTGGGCTAGCAGTTACTTCATTAGGATTTAGCAGCTATCGTAACTTGGAAGAACAATGATAGAACTAGAAAAAAAGAAAACATGCTGTTCCTTCTTTGTGCTGTGGCCTTCTTGTGGGAATGAGAATCCTCAAAATAAAACAAATGACAGCTACAAGATTTATATCATTAACAGTAATGCTAACTTTAAAAAAGCCAGTTTAATGTTTGTTGGCTGTCATAGGAAATAGCTGAAGAAAAGAACAGAGCTGAGAAGGGGCAGAAAAGAAAGGAAGAACTGCAAATAACCAAGAAGAAACCAGAACACAGATAGCAGAAAAACACTTATTGTTAATTGTACAGAGAGAGTGAGAGGAAGGGAAGAAAAAAGCTGCAAAAAAGAAATCAACAAATAGAAGCAGCCAAAATCCTAATATGCTAGTAGATATTAAAAAAAAAAAAAAATAGTGCTTCCCTGTACTAAATAACAGATACCAGCATTGGAATTCACTTTCAGAAATAGGTTTGGTTTATGAAGACAACAAATTGCTGCTGCCAAGCATGCAGAACTTTGGACTGCTTTTTTTCCAAGAACTGAATAAGGTGGTGTTATTTCTCATACTGTTTATTTTTCTATTAACTTCTTTTTGTTCATGTCTAGAATATGAAGCTGTCTTGTGCTCACATTTTAACATTTTTCTAACAATTTTCTGAAGTGAAAAAAGAATTTAATGATATATATTTTTGTAGACTAAATAATGTATATTTACCCCTAATCATTGTCAGAGTGAAATGAAATGCTAAAACCAAACTGCTGTCTGATATTACATAGTATGTTGTGTTCTGCATGACACTTAATGGCACTATGTACTTTGCAACATGAAAGTGTTAGCAATTGTTTAAATAGAAAGTGTTATCCAGTTATTTTTGCAGGAAAGTAATTAGTGTAATGCCAGTGAAACCTGTAGCTTTGCAGTAAAATCAATGTAATTTTTTCTAGCATGTACTTATAATATTACTCATAAATGCATCATTAGGGATTGCTTAAAAGAACCTATGACTCTAATCATCTTTGTCATATGTTAAGAAGAAAAAACAGCAGAATCTCACATTCAGATCTCACTCTCCTTCTTTCAGAGCCATGTCTTAAGGTAATAATGAAAAAAGTGAAATCCCATACAAGTCTCAAAAACCAGAAGCAAGTCCAGGGAAAGTGGATGGAAGCCTTAATATTAACCTTCTGATTCAGAAGATTTTATGTATAAAATTCCATAAAACCCAAACAAAACAAACAAACAGCCCCCTCCAAACCAACCATAACCTCACACAAAACAAACAAACAAAAAAGCCACACAGAGAATATTTCTGTATGTCAAGGTAATTACAGAAGCTGAGGCAGGTTGATGAAAGAGTAACGGCAGGGCCATCTCCAGCCTCCTGTGGTGGAATACCAGTCCTGTGCTGCTCAGGACAACGGCTCACAGATGTACAGCACAGCATCATCTGCATAAGTAGTCCTGTCTGGATATACTTCTTCATCCAAGAAAGTGGAAGTCCTGGAAGGAAGCTGCAGAAGGCTCCAAGGCCAAGCTGTGTTGGGCTGAGCTTGACTGGGCTGGCAGAGATGCTCCTGGAACTCCACACTCTTGGCTGGTTCTTTTCAGCTGGGTAATTTAAAGATTTTTTGCATAGTCCAAGCTGTATAAAGTTGCCAGATCTGCATGACTGATAGAGAAATTGTGCTGGTTTTGATTGCGATAAGAGTAAATTAGGTGCAAATAGGGTGGATTAACAAAGGCATGTCTGTTGCTGAGCAGTTTGCACAGTGCCAAGGCCTTTTCTGCCTCTCCCCCCATCCCACCATCAAGAAGGCTGGGAATTCACAAGGAGTTGGAAAGGGATGCAGTCAGTACAGCTGACCCCAGTTGATCCAGGGATTATCCCAGACTTTATGACATCATGCTCAACATATAAAGCTGGGGGAAGGAGGAGGGAACATTCACAGTAACAGTGTTTGTCTTCCCAAGACACTGTTTCACGTGATGAACCCTGTGTTCCTGGAGATGGCTGCTTTGTTTTGTTTGCTTGTGAAGCTTTTACTTTACCTATTAAGCTGCCTCTATCTTGCTCTATGAATCTTCTCAGTTTTACTCATGTGATTCTCAGCCCCATCTGACCGGGAGGGAGGGAGTGAGTGGCTGTGTGGTGCTTAGTTACTGGCTGGGGTTAAACCATGACAGAAATATATGCTTTTCAGTATCTTGGCACTCCTTTGAAGGACAAGATTTTCAGACTTTTAAGAAGTCTTTCTTTGGAAGGACTCTGTCAAAACAGCTGATACTGCGATTTATTATACTGTGTTTGCCTGGATTTTTGTATACGTAATAGCTGAACTTGAGTGCACATGCTTTTAACCATTTTAGCCAAAGTGAATCAAGAAAAAGTTCATACTACTGTAAAGATAGCCACATGTTTGTCTCTTTCTTTTTCCTAATATCAGGTAGGCTATGTCATTTTAATATCATGAAATGGTAAAATAGAGTAATTTGCATACAGAGAAGTCATATTTCAGCTCTAATTTAGGTTGTAGAAGATGTATTTTCATTAACTATAAAAAAATTCGAAGATGAAAAAGTATCAACAATACCTAAATTGTATTAATTGAACTTATACAAGTTTAAGTGTAAGCAATGTTTTAATTATGCCTATGAGGAGATGTTTTAGTTTTATGAAGCTGTAATCATTGCCATACATCTTTTTTCTAAATCAGAGCAGTCCATTTCTCATATAGTTTGTTGTTATGTATATTGATAAGACATAACAAATGAAGATGTTATTTGATATTCTATGTTTATACCATCACCACAGCATTTGTGGGATTTCTGATGGGAAACTCAGAATAAGGATTAACTAGAATGATGATTTAGCTCATGCTAAGGTAATATTTTCATAGTTTGAAATAAGGTTTTAAAAAGAGATATTGCCTGGAATAGGTGTAGTGGAATAAAAGCAAAATAAAACCCCACAGGTAGAGAAAAACACAAAGTAATTTTTTATATAATAAAAAAACTCTAAAGTCCTCTAAAATAATATTGTGAATTACTGCAGAAATAGTATTTAAATAACTTTTTCTTTGTATTGCAATGCTGGCATTTATAAAGATTATGGACTATTGTCAAATTTTATTCTTAATTTCTTCCTACTTTGGGGACTTCAACTCTTCTGAATACACAAAAGGAAACAATTTAAAAGCTTTACCCTCTGAATGTATAGAAGTAAAGCATTTCATTACTGCTAATAAGAATTGTAGGGTTTAAAAAAAAAAACTCCACAGGAATCTTCAGAAGGAAAAGATAGATTTCACGGGGCATCTGTTTAGCCTACTCTAGTTAAAAATGGCATTCAGCTGTAAAACATCAATATGTCAGGCACATTGCTAATATAATTTTTATGACAGCATAACATATTGTGAGGACATTATCCTTTCCCGTCTTCTTCAACCCCATTCAGCAGATTGTCCTATTCACAGATCCTCTTTCAATTTACAATTTTTTTGTGAAAAACTAAAGCTTCTATAGCAGCAATTTAGGTTAGTTAGCATCTTTGCCTTATATTTGCAATTACCATTTCACTGTTAAGTATTCTACAAAACTACTCATATGACAGTGTAGCTCAGATGACAGTATGCACTACAGGGGACTTTCGTGATCCCAGAATTTCTGTGTCACTGCTACCTGTAGGAATTTAGAGTGCAGCATGCAGAACACAGTGGACTACTGAGAATATTTGAGGTACATATTGTATATAAGTATGACTTAGTACAGGCAGGAAGAAGTAAATAATCTAAAATTATTTTTATTTCACTAAAAGTTTAATTATACTTGTATGCATGCAGCCCACCGCATTTGTGTAATAATCTTAGTAACAGCAACATGTATTCATGCCAAGGTAACACAAAATTAAGTTTAACATTGTTTTCTCATAGGATTTCTGCTTCATGTCTCTCATAATTTCTTCAAATCACTCACTCATTTTCTTGTTTGAACTCCTCTCTTTCCAAAATGTCTTTTCTTCTGAAAGTATAAAACTTTCCCAAGAAAGGAAGGCAGCCAAGCCTGCCCTCTTTGTGTTTCTACAATGACAACAGGTTTTCTTTGCTTTTCAAATGTGGTGGGACT
This sequence comes from Drymodes brunneopygia, assembly GCA_013400955.1. NCBI lineage: Eukaryota > Metazoa > Chordata > Aves > Passeriformes > Petroicidae > Drymodes > Drymodes brunneopygia. The sequence continues at coordinate 935,460 of VZTZ01032794.1, forward strand.
CTTACAGTGATGACTACTGAGGAAACAACCACACTGGTATCCTCACCAGATGCCTTGGTCAATCTTCCATCTTGTCTCATTCATACAAACTTGGCAGCTCTAAGCACCACAGCAGAATTCCACAACCATTGAAAATCTCCTTTTCCATTGAGTCAGGCCTGGCTTTCCATGGCATAATTAACTGATGTGAGCAGATACTAAGCATTCATGTATTTAGATTGGTGTCTCTCAAAAACCACTGCTTCCTCTCTTCCAGTTTTCTCTGTTACACTGCAAGGTGATGCTCATTACCTCGTTAGGGGATTACCCCTTCCAAAGGTAGTTTGGGGGTCTTCTTCTGCCCACTGGTTTCAGTAAGACTTTTGTCTTGTAAAAAAAGTCAGAGAGATATTGTTTCTATCTTGTCTTTGAGGTACTCTGACAATACTGTGAGTCCATTGATGGCAAAGTGCAATAATGTTATTAAGCAGAACAAATAATTCTACTCTAATGTTTTATTACAGTCAGGTAGTATTATAGAAATAGCTCTTTTGTAGAAAAGACAGGGGAATAATAAGTATTAAAGAAATGAAAATCATCAACAAGAATAATCTACATTTTAGCTTCATTTGTCTCTCAGTTTTCACCTAGACTGTTAGCAGACTGAGAAACTCAAAAAATACTACCACCTTCTCTTTTAATTTTCATTCTTCTATCCTCACATACAGTCATTGCTGGTAGACTTGCCAATTTCCATTTTAATGATTTTTAAAAAACATAAAAGGAAAACTTTATTTAAACCCATCTATTGTTTCATTGCTGTGGTATGTTGACCTTTTCAGCTTCCAGATGCCCATCCAGCTGCTCTCTCACTCCCATTCCTCAACAGGACAGAGAGAGAAAACAAGATAAAAAGCTCATGGGCTGAGATAAAAACAGGGAGACAAAACAAACTCAAACTGGTGAAAAGATAATTTAATTTAATTTATTGCAAATTAAAATAATTTGGATCTTTGGAGACATAAATATGAAAGCTAAAAAACTTTTGTTCCATCTCTCCTTTTTCCTATGTTCAACTTCACTCCTTCATTTCTGATTCCTCTATGTCCTCCTCTGAAGAGGAAAGAAAAGTACTAAAAAATAGACAACAAAAAGGAAAAATTTAAATTATATTCTTTATAAATTCTCATGCTTCTGAAATAATCTCAGGAGTTTTGAATGGTGCTAGTTAATTATCCTAATAGAGTTTTATTGCTCACATTGAGTCCATGAATTATCTTGAGTGCTATTCCTGGGAAATGCTGCATTGTCCAGATCCCTTGGTTAGAAACCAGACACTTTCACAGTTATTTCTAAACCACATATTGTTCATAAATTTTCCAGTTCTGGCTTCAGTTTTCCTTCTTTTGCTTTGAATCCATGGTAAATAAAAAAAGTGATGTGCAGGCATTATATAAAAGATACAGTACACAATCTAAAATCTAATAACTGAAAGTAGCTTCCCTAGAAATTACAGATCATGCAAAGTTTTATCAAAATTATTGTTGTCTTGGGATAAGTTTGCTTTGAAAAATTTAGTTTAAAAAATCAAAACATTTATTAGAAGCTTCTCATTTTCCTTTTACAGGAAGATAATAGGGAAATATTGAATAAATTAAATCTTTATATACAAATATATTGATTTCACAACTACTACACCATAGCCACTGTCTGACAGCAGAAAATCATTCTGTGTGACTTAAAACAAGCTATGTATTTAACATTAGAACTTTTCTGCTCAATATTTCAACACATTAATTCAAATTCCTCAAACTGGCAGCTATTCAAGTACCTCAAATCTGTTAAAAAACTAATAAACTTGCCATGAAACATTAAATTGAGAAGTTATGTAAATGTATGACACACCACTTATTTTCAGAAAGAATTGATGGAAATTAGAAATAGGTAAATCCTTAGCCAGGAGAGGCAAAAGAAAGTATACAGAAAATGTTTTTAGAATTTTAATGTTGAATTTTCCTAGTCCTTTATCGATTGCTCAAATTAATAATTAATCCTCAATAACTTCAACAGAAGCTCAATTTCACAGTTGTGGTTTGGGAATAGTATTCTCCAATTTGGTATTCCCACTGAAACGCTCCACCCCAAATACTGCCTGCTCACTTCCCCCTGCTCCTCCTCTTCCCCTGGAATGGATGGAAGGGATGGAGAGAAGAATTGGAGGCACAAAAGGTAAAGATCATGGCTTGAGATGAGAACAATTTACTGGAAACTACAAAGAGATAAGAAAATGAACACCAACAATAGTAATGACAGAGTGTAGGAGAACAGAAATGTTATTACTCATCCCATGTAAACCCTTGACAATGCCTGACCATTCTCCCTGCCTGTCCCCACAGAATGATATCAGGTGATATAAAATATCCTCTGGGTCCAACTCATGCCCTGCCTACTGCAAGAATGAACCCTGTCCTGGCTGGATCCAGGACAGCAGTCTTGCTATGTGTCTGTCCTCATCCTAGCTCAATGAACTTCTGCTTTTTGGTGGAACTGTCAGGTGTATCACACTGCCAGGAATAAAATTCATTACATTAATCAAGTAGATAAGGACATAACTAGGTAACAAAGTATATGAAAGGAATGAAGTGATACTTAATTTCTACAGACATCCTATGCATGAGCTAAAGGATTACAAAAATCAAGGCTACCACGCATGGCTGAGAGTTGGGGTTGTGAAGCCTAGAGAAGAGAAGGCACTGGGAATACCTTATATCAGTTTTCCAGTACCTAAAGGGTTCTACAGGAGAGCTGGAGAGGTATAGAAATAAAAAAACAAAAACATGCACCGCCGGCCGGGATGAAGCCGGGGTGTCTGCGCTCGGGGGTCTTCCGCGCGGCCCTCTCAGAGGGGTCCNGGACTTTTTCAGGGGCATGTAGTGATAAGACAGTGAGGAATGGCTTCAAAATTAAAAACGGTAGATTTAAATTAGATATTAGGAAGAAATTCTTCACTGTGAATGAAGAATGCTGCCACGGATTTGCCAGAGAAGTTGTGGATGCCCCAAACCTCAAAGTGTTCAAAGTCAGGTTGGACAGGCTTTGAGGAACCTGATCTAGTGGCAGATGTCCCTGCTGATGGCAGGGAAGCTGGAGCAAGATGATCTGTAAGGTTCATTCCAACCCAGGCCATTCTATGATTTTGTGATTCTATTAATTCATTGCAGTTCCTATATAGTTGAATTCAAACTGAAGATACAGAGGGAATGGAATAGAAAGCTAAAGACACAGTACATTCTGTAGTTCATATATTTTTAAAGAGTTTAAGAGCACAGACATGTTTAGATCCACTAGGAATAGGTTCTTGAGGATTAAAAAATAAATACCACAGCACATCACTCAGCTCTGTGTGAGAAGAGAGGGTGCTACTGTATCCACAGGCAGAGCAAGACCGCTGTAATATTTTTATTCTGTACAACTTTAAATCTTTGAAATCAGTAAATACTAAATAAGCAAAATCAACAAAAACTCTGGAAAGTTTTCAAAGAGGCTACATAGTACGTGTGCTTTACAAGAAAAAAAAAATCTTAAAAATTCACATTAAAATGATAGACAATAAATAACTGAAGTAGTTCCTCTGCACATTTCCTTCTCTCATGCCATTAAAAAGGTACCTTAAAATATGATAATCTAGCAAAAAATAGAGATTATAACTTGAAAATGTCATCACTGCCATGTGTCCTGTCCATACAAATCATGGCTACTGCAGACAGTATATTTTCTATTGTATAGATGAATTGCCTAGACAACGGATGCTGTTCTTGTTGTTACATGTCTATCAATTCAATGACAACCCTACACTGTTCTAATAGACAGTGTAATGCCTTTTTCTTCCTTTTTCCTATATTGTTCAGTACTTAGCAACAGATACTAAGAAAGAAAGGAATAATTTAAGAATGTCTCAAAGAAGCCAAAAGAATAAGCTTGCAATGTATCTTTAAGCTATTGTATTTAATGGAAGATGCCATTTATATTTTTATTTTCAGTTCTTCTTTTCAAAAAGGTGATTTTTGTTTCTATTTGTCAAAGTCCAACTCCATATATTTACCTCTGTTATTGGAAGATTTCTGGATGAATTATCTTGGTGAATAAGGATGGATACTGCTCTTAGTTTTGTGTAGAAGCTAAGGTAGAAAATTTTTTTAAGTTTTTGGCACTTCTGAAAGCAAAGGACATCTATTCCCCTAGCAAAGAAATAATTAAATTTTGAGAGTTACAATATTGTTACGCATTTATTCATGAGAGAAATGTTTATGGTCTAGGCAAGTTACTAAAACATTGGAATTTGTATGTCAAGAGGTGGGCAGCATTGCTTGTGATTGGAAACACTTGAGGTAATTTTTAATTTAGAAATACGGTTCTGTAGATAGGCATTTTACACTTTTGAAAAATTATCATGTTTGCATTTGCTCAATAAGATATAAAAATTTTAATAAGTGGAACAATCACATGTGCAAATTATACCAATCATTTCATAATATCCCTGTAAGCTGTGGAAAATGTAGTATTGATTCCAGCAATATGTTTCATTCATGTATTAATATGATTCAATGCATGCCAAAGCAAGATTGCTGCTGAAGATACAGTGAACTATCCAGGAGTTATTTAGGTGGTGACAGAAAGAATACCTTACTGACTGTATCACTTATTCAATGTGCTCTGGTAGTTGATGGGAAAACTAACCTATCTGTATGAATTTCCTAGTGCAAAAATCAGGATATAAATTCATTTTCTTCTTGTTTGTTTTTCTCTCTCTGGGAGAACCAGTCTTACAAGCTTCACTTCCTATCTGTAAATATAAAATTTTGAACAAGGCCCTGACTTAACTCAGCTACTGTGAAAACCAGTCATGTCCTATTAATTATGTTGGTTTGCACTGAAGACATACTTTGAACTTCATTATTCTTTCTTTCTCTTTCACCTGTGGCAATGATGATTCATTAAATACTATCCATGGAATTAAATAAAATACCTCTAAGTTTGATAACTCAAATATCTGAAACACAGTGTGTTAATGTATAGGTAATATTTTTTTCCTAGCAGTGTACTATTGAATGCAATATTTACTTATGAGTCTGTAAAAAGTCAGAACAGAAAAGGTGACAGTCCAATGTATATTGAGTTTTTTTCTTTTTTACTGCTAAAACTGAAGGTATTCATTGCTGTTATGGCAGTGCAGGATATGCAAATCACTTGCAATTCTTTGTGACAGATGGTAGAAATATTTAATATGCCTCTTTCCAGTTTGGTTTCTAAGTCCAAATATATGTTTTTAAAAGATTGGAGGTGGGCCAGGAAGGAGTAAAGCTTCTTGTTTGTCTTAAAATACCTGCTTCACTTTGTGTTGGTAGGGGCTCTTTGGAGGCAGAAGGAAGCAGCTTTGTCTATGAAATCTTTTGATCATGACAAGGCTTGGAGAACTTAGGAGTGGATGTCTGGCAGCACAAATGCATGCTGAAAGACCCCGCAATTGGCCAGGGACACTCCTATGGCACAGAGTTAATTCATCCCTGAAGAAACCTCTGAGGCAACAGAAGGCAGAAGACTTTTTGCAAGGGCACTTGGTGAAGAGCACCTAACCCAGAAAGGCCCTAGAAGGTTTTGGTCTGTTCGTTCTGGAGTAAAATATTTCTCCTTCAGGAGCCAGGGGCTTCCTTTGTTCTCAAATCTTCAAACCTTTCTCATCAACAGATTGCCATTCTCTCTGTGTAAAATCTCACCCTTAGCTTGTATATTATTTTAGTATTTCAGACACATGGTGGTGTGAGAGATAATAAACCTTCAGTCCCTCGGTCACTTTTGATGTTTTCAATTTAAAGAAAAAAATTGGCAGGAGGGACAGGGGAGCAGTTGCAGTCAAAAGATCTGCTGAACTTGGGCTGCAGACAAAAAGTTCAGACTTCATATTAGTGACAATATTTGAGAAAAAGCAATTGATAAGTACATCACAGTAGCCACAAAACAAAACCTTTAGTGCAGACAAAAATATGGCCTCTTTTTGTTTTTATCCACAGGAGAATTTGTGCTAACGAAATCATAATCTTTTATTTCGGGAGGATAACCAAACCTATTTATCTCTGGCAGACTTACCTGCTTAAATACAAATGTGTTTGAAGAAGATGTCTTCATACCTGAGAATCTCTATAAATGTGCCATGTACTCAATAAGGAAGAAAAAATAAAATCAGCTATGGGAATTTCGGGTTTCAAATATAGCAACTGCTTTAACTTGGAGGAGGTAAACCTCACTGGGAAAACACGGAGAAAATTTTCCAAATATACATCCTTAACTCTTGTACATATCTGTTTCTCTTTTAGGAAATTGCCTTAGCAAATAGTGCTGGAGAAAACAGTTTTGCTACAGGGCAAAAAAGAGTTACAAACTGAATCAAAATATTAATTTTGCTACTTCATGGACTAAAGCATTAAGAAGGAAAAAAAATTGGATGACAACTACACTACATGCTTTTTTGCCTGACTTTAAGAAGCAAAATGATTCTTAACAGAGATGGCAATTAAGTCCTCAGCAAAAGGCTTGTGCACAATCTTACTGATCTCATACTGCTTACTTTCCTAAATAAACTGGGGAGTTAATGGTTTTCATATATATGGAATGGTTCTAAGAGAAATTAAAGCTTTCTTTTTTGTTTCTTTGGGGGTTTTTTTGTGATTTTCGAATGTCATTAATTTTCAGGAGAGGTTAACCCTTTCTGATCTAATGAATTAAAAATCCTTTCTGGTCTAGTTAATTATAAAAAATCATCAAAGATACTAATTTTGAAGCTTTATTGCTCTCACTGGCTTCACATAAATTCACCTTTGTTAGCATAAAATACGATCATAGACTCTAACATTTGCAACATGTAATAGATGTTTCATAATTTATTATATTACTTTCCTGTACAAACAGAAAATATAAGTTTACAAGTGCGCTAGCACATTTTGGTACTGGAAAAACATTAATTTTTCTCATGCTTGTGATGTGTTTGTGCAGTTATAGTTAGGTTTGTTAGGTTAGCTTTTCAGGGATCTGTAATTAGTATACCAAATTGCTGTAGTCTTGAATTTCACACAGAGTACACAGTCTTAGTGAGGGAGAGACTGTCATTTAATCTTTTTGATATTATTTTAAATATTATAGATGTATTTGACAGCAACATAATGCTGGTATATAACAAACTCAAGTTAAAAAAATCCTATGGCTGTTCAGAGCAATGGAGACTTACCACCCTTTATTTTGACATTAGCTGTTAATTTACTGTCCAGGGCAATGGAGACCTCTTTTGTCTAGGATGATTGGAGGAAAAGGGTGAAAAAACTGAAATTACAAATGCTCACAAGGGAAAGAAAGGGCTAGAATTTGCAAGTTGAAATTGCCTGTTGAAGCCTAACCCATGAGTGCTGTCCAAAAGGACAGCAAAAGCACTATCTGGAATTGGTGAAAGACTTAACTGAAACACTGAGAGTCACTTAGGAAGCCAAGCACGTGATCACTGCAGGCCTTTGCCATAGCTCATAAACAGGTCGATAGCAGTTGCGGCCACAAGACTGAGGCAGAATAAGCTATTCTGTCTTCTAAAACACATTTGGATAGAGAGAACCGTTTCAGTTTTTATGGCTGAATTGTCATTGGAATTTCTGTGCCTAGATAAAAGAATTTTGGAAGGATTTCCTTGCCATTTTTCTTAGACTTTTAATCTGTTTTTTCCCAAGTGTCACCGTGTCCTAATAGAGTCTTTTAGGAGTGGTGTTGTGCAGGATCCCCTAACATCGGCCAGTATATGCTAATATTTATTAGTCTTTGTTCAGTGGTATTTTGTGGTGAATCCTTTTTCTTTTAAATTCACAAATGGCCTAGTTTCACAGAGACTGTACTAATTAAAAAGAGGTGTAGTGGGAGAATGTAGTTTAATTCATTGAAGATACTGAGGTCTCAAAAGTTCCTTTAACTTCTACCAAAACTCAAACAAATTTCTTTTTCCACCAACACTCTTTGCTCTCCTTCAGAAATTGCTGTTATAACTCAACATAGTGTAAGTTATTGGACTCTAATTAAGTCTACTTTCTTATTTCAGTTTTGTTTTGGTTTTTGGGTTTATTTTATAATAATTTACCTATTGCATTTATTTTTTATGCTAATTCAATTTCTTTTAGCAGTCCTTTTGGTTCAAATAAGAGTTACGTTTTGTTCTCTTCTTCACTTGATATTTAGTGATTTTTTTTGAGCTTTCAGTATTGCCTCTGCCAATACCACAGTCAGCATTTAAATGCACACATGTGCCAGGGACACAGTCCCTAGCTTTAAGGACCAATAACACCCTTCCACCTTAGATATGGAAAAACTTTGATTTCATTTAAATAACCAAATAGATTTTTTTCACCCAAAATTTTTCTCAGTGAGAAGAAAGGCACTTCTAGGCTGCACCACTAGTGCAACCACTATAATAAGTTTCCTTGTATGGTAAACCAAATGCATTCAGATTTCCTGTGTATGAATCAAACTAAACTGCAGGCACAATTGGTGTGTCCTGCCTGCCCAGGATGTTTCACAGTGGATTGTAGTCTGGTTTCATTCTCTGACTTCAGTAGCAGGAATTTTTCAGTGGCATCTCATGTACATATGCAGTAAGTCAGATCTGAGTGAGGCACTTTGCAGAGGTGAGATCACTGACTGTATGGATAGAGAGAGAAAGTGAGAGGAGGTTGAACTGGGAGAGAAAAAGTTCCATTGACACAGACTTTATGGTTTAACTAAAGCTATAGACTATTGAGAGAAACCTTAATTACCTATCAAATAGTTCAAATGTTCAAACAAGACCAGGGGAGTTGCTGACATCCTAGCAATGCCCAGCTAAATACCATGAGCATTAGTGTTGAATTGGCATTTGCAGAGCAATTGTGAGACCACAAGTGAAAAGAAGTTGTACCTTTTAAAGCACAGCCATTTCTGTACAAAGAACTGTTATCTGATTAAATTTAGGAATATTGACAGGCTGTCCTGAATGAATTAGTTTAGAAATGTGTTTGGCTCACTTTATTTAAGGCACTTTGTCTCAGATCTCCTGCAGTCTGGTACAAAAGAAACCTCAAAAGCAACTTCAGATCACTAGGAAGGCTCCTTTTAAACAGGTGTTATTGAACATGCCTTAAATTTTGTTAAGCGTTTCCATGCACTAATTAGATGACTGAATTGTGATGCAGACTGCTCTCCAAGTTGAAAGCTTATTCATGTAACAACATAATTGGAAATTTTTACATAAATATACAGGAGGAAGTTATATTTCTAATTTTACAAATCTGTCAATATAGGAAACTAAAAAAGAAATTAAAGGAGGTATTGCTTTCATCCTTTGTCGATGTAGAAGTATTCAGGTAACTGAAATATGGCAGTATAACTGGGTAGGAAGTCAAACTGATTCCTGCCAACTGCAGTAGGTAGTATAGAAGTAAAAAGAAGTATAGAGATCTATTTATTTCCCTTAATTATCCATCTGGTGGTAAAATTCTACTGTTTTATCTTTGCTAATTTAAAAATGGCTTGCATGTGGTGAATGTCTCAGGATTGTCATCACTTTTTTATAGCTTTATATGTACTTGAATGTACTTGAACATGTACTTGAATCCATTTAAAATATTTAATCAGTTGTCTGACAAAATACACCTGCCTTTTTCTGTCTCATTCTCTATCCAGCTATGTCAAAGGCCATATTTGAGTCACCTGAATCTGGCATCTTAACTTTTAAGATCTATTCATTGAAATGATTAGAAATAAACAAACGATATGGTTGTGACATAAATTATCATTCAATTAACTTATTATGATTCTGAGGAAATATTTTTAACATATCATTCTTTTTCACAGTTAGCTGCTTATCCATGATCTTACAATACTGGAAAGAGGAAAGTATTTGTTTTTCTAAATAAAATCTGGTTCACTAAAGTAGAGGCAAGTTTCCATTTGCCTTCTGGTTTCTATATAGAATACATAATTTTTGCATTTTCTATTTTGCTGTTGGAAAAGAGGCACTTGAGATTTTTAAAGTTTAATTGTCTTTTGCAAGTTGACAGTATATGTAATACAAGTGAACTGTGGAATACTGTTCAAAACACCTTTATCAATTCAAATCCCTTTGTTTATAAATAAGATGTACTCAAAATTGAGATACTTAGTTCTTAAGCAACTAAAAATGAATGATACTTCAAAATTCTGCTTTTTTTTCTCTTTCCCACGCACATGTGGTTTCTACTTTAAAATAAAGACAGACTATGGAAAGTTTGATTAATGCACTATGTGAAAAGATACAAATACATGGCAAAAATTTAAAAAAGAAATATTTGCATTCATTGTTTTGTTGCAATTTCATAATTTAATTAATTTAATGTAGATATAGATAAAAACCAATTTCTCATTTATTTTTAATAATACTTCATCCAAGCAAAAACATTTCTTTTACATTACTGTCTTTGAAAAAGCCCCAAAATTAAAAATACTGGAGCTTTTCTTTTCTGTTAGATCTCATTCAGTTCAGCTCCTGGCTTCATGCTGTGAAGTAGTTTTATCAATGACCAAAAAGAAATCATAAAATCATTACTGATGAAATTTGTAAATGGTTTGAAAATTGAGAGAGTAGTAAATAATAAAGAGGATATATTACTCTACAAAGTTATCTGGATCACTTGACAAGCTGAACATAATCAAACAATATCTGGTTCAATATAGCAGAAAGGGAAGTCATGCATTTAGATGCAAATAAATTAAATTGTATTTACAAGGTGAAACACTCCAGCCTGGAAAACAGTGACACCTAGCAAGAGCTGGGCTAAGATCTAGTCTACCTAAGCTGGAGATGAGTCCTGGAAATTCAGCCTGAATAGAATCAATCTTTAAATAAACACACAACACCTACTTTTCAATTGTGCTTCATATTCAGATACAGAAAGTGTAGAGCATATTTATGGGTAGAGAGAGAGACCTGGTTTTTACATAATAGGCTTCTCACTGGAATAGTCACCCAGAATTGCAAACTTTATTTAAGGCTCTTTTTATTCCAAGGGGGATTGAAGCTGTGGGCCTGACCTAGGGGCTATGAAGTATCTCAGGTGGGACTGAGAGTCATGAGCAAAGAATGAAATCTGAAATAATACCAGACAAGACTATCGTTGCTTAAAATTAAAGAATTAGTTGTCTAGTTCCAGATCTCGTTATTGGCTCTGCTTTTTGTACAAGATATGAAATACATTGAATTTTCAGACAATAAATTTTTAAATCCAGTGCTTAAACTCATGGAATAAAGGTGGGTGCTTTCCTGTATTCTTCCTATCTGGCACACGGGGGAAAATTGTCAAGGACATAGAGGTCACACTTTTTTTTTTCCTTTGCTCTTGCTAGTGAAATGGAAAGGTCTGAGAAGGAATGAACAGATTCTGTGGGTCAAAACCAGTTTGCTGGAGTGGTGTTGATAGCAGGGGATATCTTTCACAACCATGGATCCCTCTCTGAGTATCAAGGACTGCCTAGAATAGATGAGATTCAGTTGACAAAAGTGTAAAGGGCTTTCCAAACTAACAAACACACTGCAAGAGGGAGAAGGGGTAGTGATCAGTGTTTACCTCTTCCTTAGAAAAAGAAATGTGTACTGGTTTTGGAAAAGTATAGATTCTGGAAGGTGTGCTGTTCCTGCTATCAGCAAATTTCACTGGATAGCAAACTGCCTCCTTCCCTCTTCAGAAAGTAGCTCACTCTATAAATTTTCCCTGTGGTTTTCTAAGGCAGCTTCAGAAACATAAGTTGTTTGAATTAATTTGAGAAATGAACTTGAATGAACTCATTTTGGCAAACTTTGCCTCTATCTTTGTGGGAGTTGGAGTTTTCCAGAGAATGAGAATCCCAGAGTGAATATTTACCACAGACGCACTTTATAAGACCTCTCTTTCACTGCAAAGAAACATGAATAGCTATGAAATGTTTTAAATAGCTTAATTATATTAAATATTTTCTAGCAACTCAAATCTTTAGTAATTTTTTTTAAAAAAACAAATCACTTCTTTACAAACTGCATATAATCTAATAGACATGAAAGACATTTTTGATGTCCTTGTTTTAAATTGGTAACAATGAGTTCACTAATAAATTATTTGAAAGAGGAAGCTTGGAGGTTTGGCATTACCTATTCTCCAAATCAACCTTCTGATTGAATTCCAGTAGATTAATTCCATCCTTATATTTTATAATAATCTTTTCACAAGGGTAATTAGGGATAATTCATTTAAACAGAACCAATTCAACCCCACTGTTAGTAAACTGAAATTTGGAAAATTTAGACATTATATTTGAAAAATATAAAGTTGTGATTTCAGATTGAATATGAAGATCAGACTGATGATATTATGCCCTGTTTTTCTACTCTGAAAACAAAAAATATTTTTCTATTCAGTTTTGTGGGGTTTACTTACTTGTGAGTTAAATAGAAAAATTAAAAGACAATGAACTTTCCTCTTATAGATCAGACACAGAAGTGTGTAAACCATTCACTATTATTTACCAGAAAGTACAATAGATCTCCTTTTTCCCATCCAAGACTTTGGCTTATTATGTCATACAGTAGTGATAAAATATTTTATGAGGCATTACGAATAAAAACTTACAGCTGTTGCTGAAATTAGCATTGATTGTGCTATACATTGTGTAGATTTATATAAAGCTGAAGATAATCTAAATACTGAGATTTGTATTACTATGATTTATTTTTAAACAATATTGCACTGATTTTCAGCTCTGTAAACTTGTGGATCTCCATAGCTTTTAGTAAACCTTACTGAATATTTTTGTCTAAGACTCTGGTCTTCATTGTGTGTGAAAGTCCATAAAGTTCCTCTTTAAAAAAAAAAAAAAAAAAAAAAAAAAAAAAAAAGAATCCAACAAAATAATGCATCATACTGTCTTTTTTATTGTCTAACCTTCATAACTTTTCATGGGTTTCTATTGTTTCCTTTTTCTATATAACACCATTTTAAAAAAAAATTAAACACATTCCCCACAAAATAAATTTTAAGTAGTTTGCTTTTGTGAGAATTAGACAGGAAAATATAAATATCATTAAAATATTTATAGTATTATAAAAGGATAAAATTATTATTAATATTTTAGACAAACCTAATTTATTTTTTATAGCCATGACTAGCTATCTATATACAAGACAAACTGTTCACATTAAAATTAGATACCATACTCCCTCTGACTTTGTCATACTCCTTCAGATTGAAGTACTAAGCACACTGGCTGTACCTTTCTTTTTTCACCAAAAATAAATTTTTAAAAGTCATAACAGTTCAGCTTTTTCTTCTTATTATTTTATTTTGTTATTTCTTGTCTGAATTTTCTTGAGTTTTTGTATATGCCTAGGTGCATATTAGTAGGATTATAATATTTTGATGCTGAATGGATCTTAGTACAAGTCCACTGGATAGATATTAATAAAAATCACGCAGGTAACTAAAGGTAGTGGTGCTTTTAAGTTACCTCTGAAGCAAGGTGGTCATTTTGCTCCAATTTATGCAAATGTTAAAATAAATGTACACCACATATTTAAAAACTATGGAAGTTAAAATCCATTCTTCTGGCAAACAGTACTTGTTTAGAAATACAGTTACCTTGAAATAAATCTTGATTAACTTATACACCTCAAGGTAAGTGTTTGAAGATGAGGACCATGAGAGACTGCAGGGAAAGTAGTCAGATGCAAACTTCCACACATGGGCACTTTGCTTAAACAGATTTTTTCTACAAGTAGACTATAATTTATGTGAATAAAGGCATGAAATGGCCAAAGAGATAAAGATCAGGCTGTTAATATATTATTACAAATTCTGTAGAATAGGTATTGGAACTATCAGTAGTGTCTTGATCTTTATACTGTTATTAGAAAAATTATACTACTTGGCACAATGGAAACTATCTCTACATCTGATTGGAATTCAAGTAATAATTTCAGCCAAAATATTAGCAACAATGGAGTTCAGGATTCAAAATATGCTAATATACTTTATTTCAAAAATTCTGCAACAGATAGTGTAGAACCTCCATTTTATTTGCCTTACAAAAATGTCAGGTTTTTGTTTAAATATTTTTCATTTTTGGATTCACTTACACTTGAGCAAAAACTATCAAAAACTGAGAAAAAGGAGTCTAACAATTAAACAGACTCTTTCATATTGAGCAGGAGGACATGTTCAAAACACCTATTCTTGCATTTCTTTCTGTTTCTTTATGCTCCAAACCCTGATGTATATGTTAGAGTTCTCCTGGCCACTTTCTTTATTTTACTGGTCTCTAATTTGGCCTGAGCTGAGAATTGTAAATGAATCCATTGTTTACACCACTCCATCCTGTAATCCAAACATTCACTTTCAGACTTGTTATTTGTCATGAATGTTTATTTCATGCTATTTTCTTTGCTGCAGTCATATTGCATTTCATTTCCAAAGATTTATAGGAAAATTTCTTTTTTAAGTATTCACAAATACTGCAGTTGTAATCACACCTGATTAGTTAGTTGAGTGCCAACTACTTTATGTGGGAACAACTGTATAATGTGAGAGCAATTATGTGATTAGTTTATTTCTTCTAAGCTTAAGCATTATCAAGAGACCAAAAACTTCAGGTTGTGAGGTAATTGCTTTTCAGCAACTTTATGTGTTGCCACCCTGTGATATTTACTATTTTACCATGTTGTTGAGCAATTGTGCTGGATTCTAAAATAAGAGCCAAAATACTTTGGGATGACATAATATTTTTCTTGATGTGTGCTGGCCTCTATGGAATATCTTAGGGCTGTCTGTGTTGCAAGTGGTGCAGAGTGTATCAGAGAAAGAGTTAGCTGTAGACCTATAATGAGTATAGTCATTTTAGCAGAGCTGCAGGAAGCCAATTCCTCCTGTCTTTGAGATGATTTCTTATGGTGTTGTATAAGGCTGACACTTCAATGCTGTTTCAGGATCTGAGCTAGCATCTCCCTATGACAGTGTGTCACTTCAGATAGAAGTTTAGGCTGGCTGAGAGCTGATTAGGGGATTTCCTACACTGTGTTACATTACACAGTGTATTCATGGCCATCAGTTTCATTAATATTTTATTTGAGCAGTATACATACTGATACCCACTGGTGTCAGTGGAAATTTTGGTAAAGACTTGAAAACAGATAATTTGCTTTAAGATTCCATAAAATAATCTATTTTTTTTCTTTTTCTTTTTTTTTTTTTTCTTTTTTACCTTTACCATGTTACTTTACTAGGTAAAGCAAGGGAAAAAAAAACCCAGAAGACTGCACAAGTGATTCCATGTCACTGTGTCTGAAAATTATAACAAAAAAACAGGTGCAGCTCTAATTACGGTATCATAAAAGGCAGACAACTTTTCCAAAGTTAATCAGAACTAGGTCAAATTTTCCAGTTTTCACTTGTAATATCCTTTTCTAAAAGCCTTTTGCATTACTGTGGATTGGCTGAGTCATATCTTCCAATTGAAAAAAACCCACCCCAACTAGTTTTCTGTTCAGCCTTAGTGGTAAACACATACTTGAAGTACATGTCAGACTGAAAATATTTTATTGATTTGAATTAACAAGGCTTGTACTATTTTCCCAGAATTTATAAATAGCACAGAAATGCTCTTTTGGGTCAATATAGAAACGATTTTGGTACAGGAATTGTTACAACTACCAATCGTAATGTGTTGCTCTGCTTTCAGTCCTGTTATTTTCCAACTGTGTTGCTGATATTAGCAATTTCATTAGATGTAACTGAACAAACTTTTATGAATGGGGAAGGAAATTTATCTTAAGCCTGTAGCACCACTACCACAAAAAAGATGAAACATCCATAAGACAAATCCTCTCCTCACTGTGAGTGTTCCATGATAAAGATGAAAAATTAGGCTCTTTGGAATACTGCTTGGTAATCTTTACCTCACTAACACTTTTGAAACATTTTGACAGTTACCTTGTAAGGAGCAGGTACAAACCAGGGTTTGTATAAATAAAAACAAGGTTCAATGAAATAAGACTAATTGATACTGAAGGCTAACAAAAACAGATTGCTATGTCCAGAAAACAGTGTTCACATAATTTTACCCAGTATATGAATAACTCTTTAATTAGCATAAATCAGCATACTAACAAGGATTCTAATGAATAGTAATGAGTCATCTCAGCTTTTGGTTAATCTATATATTTGTAGTAATTTATTTATGTATTGTGGGTTTTTTTTTCCTTTTATTTATATCAACTTCAGTCACAGTAAATGGATTTTAAAATGTAAATAAAAATAAAATTGCTTAACTCTTAGTGGTTCCTCTACTACCATTCTCAGGTTCAAAATTAGTATTTAAGAATGCGTTACTAGTCCTAAAAGTTAATTATAAATTATGAAAGGAGATACCTAAGAGATTTTTAAGATGAGAATCTAAGGACACATAAATATTTTCCTGGCTATAATTTTTTTCTATATATTTTCAAGACAAAAGGAAAAGATACCTAGAACTATTGCTTATTCAGAGTCTTGGGGAGACCAGTGATGAGTGGCATTTCTCAGAAGTCTGTATTGGGCCCAGAGATATTTAACATCTTTGTTGGTGACATGGACAGTGGGATTGAGTGCAGCCTTATCAAGTTTGCTGACAACACCAAGGTGTGTCATATTACTGAATTTTCTATCATCTCTTTTCGAGGAGGGAGACAAATCAAGCATGCATCAGCCACTGGAACTTTTCCCAACTAGAGCTGAAATTCAACAGTGTTTTGTCACTTGTTTTATCAGTAGTCAACAGAAATTAATGTTAATGCTGACATATGATAACTGATATTGTAAGAAAAAAAATCAAATGCCATTTAGTTTATAGTTATGTCCTTAATTTCCAGTATGAGTCTATGTAATTGTTTTACATCATTCAAAAAACAGAATGGAGGGAATAAAATCTCCAAAGAGCCTAAAATCCATATAAAAACTTTCACCATGACAAATATTCACATAAAACAGAGAACATATAAAGTCCTCTGCCATTTATAAAAGTGATCAATGAGAATAGTTCAGTAGGCAAAGCAGTTATATTGATGTTTGGCTAAATAAAAAAAAATAATTTTTCATGTCAGTAACTCCTATACCCATTCATTGTATCAGCTGGAGACAGGCAGCAGACTTAGTATATATTTAAGAAATACATGCTCTTGTATTTGTGTCCTATTGCATTTCTAGGGCAGTAGAGATAAGAAAGAGCATGAAGCAATTTCATGCAAATATGCGTAGGTTTGCAACAAAGAAGGACTGAAACAAATGGTGTTTCATTGTACCTTGTGTTTCACTGAACCTTCTCGTAGTAACTTTAATGCAAAAATCTATAAATAATAAAAAAACTAAAGGACATGTACTGTACTTGTTCTCAAATTAAGAGATATTGCCACCACTGGAGAAGACTGTCAAAAGACAGTAGTCTCCAAACACTGTAAACACTGAGGTGAAGCCAAGAGATTTATTTTTTAACATCGATCTTATGACAAAATTCTATTTCAATGACTTTATTTCTAATACACCAAATAAGAGATGCATATATAATAACTTTATGTGATGGACCTTGATACTGTAAATTGACAGCAGCTTACATTGCTATCATTGCCCTACTATGTATGGATTGACTACAACTCAAATAACAGGTTCATCATGTCTTTCATGCATTGGAAGACAGATCAACCAATAGAAGCAGCATTTTATTCCTATTATTATCCCTTGTTTTGGCAATTCATAGAATTTTTTTCCATTTCCTGAAGTATTTTTAATTAATATTTCTGTCTAAAGGTTGAAGGGCATAGATTAATCAGCTACCTCTTTAAAGATACCTTCTATCTTTATAAGCTGTTCAAAAACTGAACGTAGTGTGAGAATGTGAGAAAACAACAAACTGAAATGCACTCTTTTTGGACCAAATGAGCTGGCAATGAGAAAAGGAGTGACAATAATCTAGGAAGACTCCAACTCAACTCATTGCATATGTCCTTTTGTACAGGATTGTGATAGGGAAGAACTTTATTTTCTTGCATTACCAGAGTACAGGAGTATCAGACTGTGATTTGGAGAAAAAAAAATTCCTGTTTTTTCTCCCTGACTGCAGGTTCTGAGGCTAGTGTGTACCGGAACTAAAGGTACTCACCATTTGTTTAATCTCAGTGTAATCCTCTCTGATTTCAGTAAGATTTTTCATTCATGAAAGAAAACCAAACCACCAGAACTGGGGGGGAGGGGATAGGGAGGGGTTATTGTCAAGTTTTGCATCAGTTTAAATCCTGTGGAATACCATGAGATGATGTAGAAAATGATAGCATAATATTTGATGATAATAATTTATAACAGAAATTTTTTAAGAAAAGTATGAAGTTTTTTAGAAAATACACACTCCATTTTAAGGAGTAGAAATTCAGGACAGACAATACTGAAACAGAGAATAGAAAACTTGAGAATAATGAGAATTGTATTAAACACATTTTTTAATTTTTAATGACACTTATACCAGTATCCGATCTTCTCACAGGCGCAAATTAATTTATGATCACAATATTCTGTAAAGATAAACTTTTGCACACATTAAATAAAAGGAAGTGAAGATCAGTTATTAATATCACTTAACTTCACCCATCTTAATCAATGATTAAGAGAAAACTTTGAATTTAGAGATAAGTACCAGCAGTGGTACAATTGCTGCAGTTGCTACTAGACAATTTAAACATCTAATATCCTCTTAGTAAACATTTCAGAAGTGTAGACTGAGTATCTTGGCACATGGCTTCTGACAAATCTCATCATGGGAATCCCTTCCACAAGCTTCACAGGATGTCTCATTCCATTTTTGGACATTGTAATTACCTAGAAAAAGAGATGATTTTTGCCTGATTGTGTGTAAGTGTATATATCCTTTTGTACATTTCTGTAGCTAAAAATAGTGACTATTTCCTACTGAAGAATCTCCTGAATCAAAAAAGAGAATGTTATTTCTTTTCCTCTTCTTCTTGTCTCTCTGAGGAGCTCTTAGTGCTGGGTCCTAGTCCCTAAGGTGGACAGACATAGATCAGCTTCATTAGGCTCTATGGGATTCTAATTACTTTTATGAAAGGTTTACTTAATGGGCATCATAAAGAATGATTGCAATAAATAATCTTTTGACTGATGTATGTAATGTATGGTATGAACTTGGTGAATTTCTATATGGGGCATCTCGTTTATTTCCTGGTCTTACTGCTTACAATTTCAATATGTTGAATACCATAAAGCCACTTAAAGCCAGTAGTGTAACCTCACCAAAAGAAATGTTAAGAAATAAAGGCATATCCAAAGGAATCATGTTGAAGTCTCTCAGAATACAAAACACAGCAGCAGTCATTTGTATTGAATAGCTGTTTGTTAGGAATCACAGAATTTGTTCTGGCCTATAATAATTTTTTTCTCAGCTATAGCAATAGATGTTAAAAGCTCCAGTGTTTCCTGTTTGTGTCATTTCCTGTTCATTTTAGTAGTAGTATATCTTATATTTAAACTCAGAACTACCACAATAAATGTAACTATTATGAGCAGTAAGTAGTTTGCACTTCTTCAAGCAGTACACATATATATATTATTACATCTATAACCAAGAAGAATGTTTTCAATAGATTACTTTTAATTGAGACTAGAATATTTGCTACCATAATCATCTGTGAGCCTTTGTAGATGCAGACTAGAAGACTGTGTGCCACACATGAGACTTCTTAAACACAGAGAACATGCAGAAAAAATTGGTTTATCCTCTGCAGAAAGCAGAGGATAGATCAAGTAAACTTTTATGCTGAGGTTTGGAAGGAAATGCATGGTAGGAAAATTGATGTGTGTGATATGGTATGATAGCTCACAACTGGCTGAAAGAAACAGTTTGGGGATTCAAAGGTGAAATGAAACTGGGGATCAGAAACTGCATTAGCTTGTGCAAAATGGCATGGCTGGGGACACTCTTGGATTTCTATGATCTTAGGAACTGAATCTATATGTTAACAAAGTCAATGATAACGACCACCATTGCATTCAGTGGATGCAGGAAAAAGTGTCACGAGAAGGAGCAAAATATTTTCATTCACTTCGGCTGTAACTAGCACAGGTAGCACAGATAGGTATTGACAAGGAGACTTGTTCTCTCTTTAAAAGCCGTAAACTTATAAGCAAAAGTTCACAGTTAGCTCCATAGTTTATGTGCTGCAGCCATTCCCAGCTCCATCCTGAAAGATACACTGAGCAAAGCAATGACAAGCATACTAATATTTTAGAGGAAATGTTACTCTTGAATGACCACATATTCATAGACAAGCTTGGGTTTTTTTAATTCAGTACTACTCAGCTTATATGCTATTATCTTTTGCTATTGCCAGTTTCACCATCAGTGAAAGAACTGTTAGAATTTGTTATGGAAATCTTATGTAAGAACACAAAAAAGAAATGCCTATAAGTTGGCTTTCATTAGTGGAATTTTATTTCAAGTTCCAAATGTTGCTCTGAAATGTATTTAACTAAACATATATTGACTGTTGGCCACTTTGGACCCAAAAATTTAGAAGGCATGTGTTTAGAAGGCATGAAATTTTAAATCACAATATTATATCCTAATATCACAATATTTAATCCTAAATCACAATATGCTGGTACAGCATAATAATTAATATACCATTCAGTGTGCAGTCTAAAACTATAGATATGACAATTAAAAATCAGAAAAAGGAAGGAATACCATAGAGATATAAATACTTAAGAGTATGTCTTGTCTGATTATTTCTCTGGACTTGATTTAAGAATATTTCATACCTCATAAACAGATATTTAAAAATGGATATAAACAACAAGGCTACTATAATAACTGATTTCGTTCACAAAAACTGTCATTATTTTCAAATATTCAGAGGGTTTTATTTGTTTAAAATAGATGTATTGAAGATGGACATCAGCTGTCACTGAATCTGGGTATGCTCGGTGTTTGAACTAGATTGGAAATGTAAGGCGCTTACTCAGTAAAAGGACTTTGTTATGCTATAAATCTGATAGTAAGTGCAATAAAAATGCAAGAGTATTTGAAATATTATTAATTTAAAGGAGCAGAATGAGTAAAGAATTCCAAATCTGTATCTTAAATCCAAAATTATATGAATTTTAAGTAAGTTAACTATTTTTACTGGACTAATTTATTACAATTGAAGGACTGTGTGTGACTGACTATCTTATTACTAGGCATACAAAAATCATAGTGTTAAATCTGATCACCACTCAGTACAGGTTAGGACTACTGGTTTTCACCAGTATCACTTAATAGTAAGTGAGGTTGAAAGAGTAAGTGATCTTTCAGTTGAATAGCTGAAATTATTATAAAAGACTTTCTGCATGAAAAAAAAAATGTTCATCCTTTTTTTTTTTTTATCAATAAAGAATAATTAACTCTTCACATGAAATCTTGCATATCAGCCATGTTGGTTATTCAGAGTTAGTTATGAGACAACAGGAAAAGAAATAGCACACTAATTTCTGAAAAATTATGTTGTTGTTCTTATTTGGTATACAGAACCTTCAGACAAATTTGGATAAAGTCTTCATCCTGTTTTAAGATTACATTTCTCTTCAAAACCATTTATCAGTGTTGAGCAAAAGGACTTTTGATGATGGAACAAAAAAATGAATACTGGGAAATCAAGACAATTTTATGATTTATGTAGACATTTTTACACAGTATTGTGAATGAGCAGGTACAATTTGCAGAGAGAGTAGGCACTTTTTTTCCCTCCCTTTTTAGGTGCGGATCTGAATCTTCAAGCTAAAGTATATCACCTGTGTGCTTCCTCTCTGGATAAATTAGTATTTCAGCTTTTATAATATACGAAGTGAAGAAGTTCTATCATAAAGAAATGGAAATTCAAAATGTCCTTTCCCATATTAGTGAGACTAATTTTTTAAATTTTTGTACAGATTGAGAAACCCAAAACTTAAAAAGAACACAGCTGAATCAAAGGCAAAAATTGGCTTATATTGTCTCAGATCTCAGTAAAGCATCTTGTAGTAAACCCTGGACACAGCCTGACTTGTTGGACAAAAGAAGCAGACCAACACAATAATTTCTTCCTCCAGCTCTGTGAAATCAGTTTTGGAGTAGGATCACAGAAATCCAGCTTAACTAAATTGAATTTACTGAATTCAATTGGAATTAGAAAACAGTTTAAAGTTTATACACACAACAGCAATTTCTATACATATCTGAAGTCTGGCATTGGTAGACTTTCCTCAAAACATCCATGGCTACATTTTGTCAAAGAGCTCTAATAAGCAACACAGTATTAATGAAACAAAAATGTGACCCTTCCAGTAAGAAAGTAAAAAAACCAAGAACATTCTACTGTTCTTTTCTATGAGAAAAAAAAATTTACTTCACAAAAAACCCAGTATAAAACAGTGCTTTTGTTGCATGTACTGTACCCACCATTGTATAGTAGTACAAGCAGTACATATAGCTATCCAAAATGTCAGTATTGAACTGGTTTTAATTAATGTTCTTGTTAAACAAAGCATCAAACAATAGCTCTTTTACTTCACAAGCATTAGATTAGTTTCAAAGGGAATTACGAGGGTACTCATAATTTAAAGGTGAATTCACAGTTTACAGTGTATTAGTACAACTATTCACTATGAGCATGGGTTTGTTTTCTTGCTCTGTAATGTAAATCTTTCTTCTCTTGGGCTGCATTTTGTTTTAATTATTAAAAAAAAAAAGGTTGCTCAACATAGACTTCCTCAGAAAAGAAATAACATTGCAACCTTTAGATAATTCTTGGTCCTTAGTGGGGTTTCATTTCCTTTGAAGTCTATTCAGTTCAAGCTTTCCTGCTGACAGTTAAAACATGGTACCGCTCTGATCAGAACAGGCTACCAGCCAAACTTTTATATTCTGTTCCTCTTATTATCCTGATACTTGTCATCATGTTTTTCCCACATCCTTTTCACAGTTGCCTATTCTGTGTACAGATACACACATTGTTATATCACTGTACTTCATTTAGCAACCCAGCTGCAATAGTTTGGCCCTCAAAGGGAAAATAATGGTAGTAACATTTATGTCCATTTGGTTAAGACATTTACTATTATGTTTTGTGGTTTACAGAAGAGATGAAAGCCAGAGGAAAATAGTATTAAGATGGAATAGACAAAATGTCCATGTGCTGTGAGAGGCCTTCAAAGGAAAGCTACAAACCAGAGGATCATTTTGCTGATTACAGTGTACTCCAAATGTCATTGTAGAACACCTCTAATCACTAAGTATGGTACCTTACACCTATCAAAGTGCTAAAAATATCTCATATTATAAGATTAGATAAAAGCACAGCAAGCAAAAAGTACAGTATTTTATTAGGTGTATTAAGTTTACCTATGCTAAAAGCTTAAAAAAAGTCTTTTCATAAAAGCTTATTAGTCTNGGCATTGGTAGACCTTGACTGCCCTTTCCAATTTTGTTTCCTTTTTCTGAAATGTCAAAGACAGTTTTTTGAAAGGCCTACAACTTTAGCATGCTCATGAAAGTAGTCTCAAATTAAAATACATTTCCTTTGCAGTTGCAGCTGAAAATAATATTCTTTTTGTTTGTTCTTTGGCATTCTACAGTGCTGCATATTATTAGTAGTATATTATTATTTATAATATTAATAAATAAATAAATAATAATTATTATTTATTCTTTCCTCAAAACATCCATGGCTACATTTTGTCAAAGAGCTCTAATAAGCAACACAGTATTAATGAAACAAAAATGTGACCCTTCCAGTAAGAAAGTAAAAAAACCAAGAACATTCTACTGTTCTTTTCTATGAGAAAAAAAAATTTACTTCACAAAAAACCCAGTATAAAACAGTGCTTTTGTTGCATGTACTGTACCCACCATTGTATAGTAGTACAAGCAGTACATATAGCTATCCAAAATGTCAGTATTGAACTGGTTTTAATTAATGTTCTTGTTAAACAAAGCATCAAACAATAGCTCTTTTACTTCACAAGCATTAGATTAGTTTCAAAGGGAATTACGAGGGTACTCATAATTTAAAGGTGAATTCACAGTTTACAGTGTATTAGTACAACTATTCACTATGAGCATGGGTTTGTTTTCTTGCTCTGTAATGTAAATCTTTCTTCTCTTGGGCTGCATTTTGTTTTAATTATTAAAAAAAAAAAGGTTGCTCAACATAGACTTCCTCAGAAAAGAAATAACATTGCAACCTTTAGATAATTCTTGGTCCTTAGTGGGGTTTCATTTCCTTTGAAGTCTATTCAGTTCAAGCTTTCCTGCTGACAGTTAAAACATGGTACCGCTCTGATCAGAACAGGCTACCAGCCAAACTTTTATATTCTGTTCCTCTTATTATCCTGATACTTGTCATCATGTTTTTCCCACATCCTTTTCACAGTTGCCTATTCTGTGTACAGATACACACATTGTTATATCACTGTACTTCATTTAGCAACCCAGCTGCAATAGTTTGGCCCTCAAAGGGAAAATAATGGTAGTAACATTTATGTCCATTTGGTTAAGACATTTACTATTATGTTTTGTGGTTTACAGAAGAGATGAAAGCCAGAGGAAAATAGTATTAAGATGGAATAGACAAAATGTCCATGTGCTGTGAGAGGCCTTCAAAGGAAAGCTACAAACCAGAGGATCATTTTGCTGATTACAGTGTACTCCAAATGTCATTGTAGAACACCTCTAATCACTAAGTATGGTACCTTACACCTATCAAAGTGCTAAAAATATCTCATATTATAAGATTAGATAAAAGCACAGCAAGCAAAAAGTACAGTATTTTATTAGGTGTATTAAGTTTACCTATGCTAAAAGCTTAAAAAAAGTCTTTTCATAAAAGCTTATTAGTCTTCAGTTCCCATTTTCACTTTCGTTACAAGGAACAATGTCTCTTTGGAGAAAGACATGAAAGAATGATTGTTCCTGGTGATGCACTGGCACATCCCATCTCGTAGTACTTGGTCCAATCTAGTGCATGCAAGGAAAAAGTAAGTGGAAAGATTGTGTGTGTTTAAATATGTGTGGGTAAGTAAAGGGCGCCAATGTGACTTGTACATAGAAATCTCAGAAAACACAATAATCTGTTGCTATAATGCAGGTACAAATATATGTTTCAATATGAATGCAGTAATCCAGGTGGAATTTCATTAGAGCAGAGGGGGAGAATTATCTCCCTTTACCTGATGGTCTTGTTATTTTTGATGCAGCTCAGGATATATTTGGCTCTCTAGGCTATGAGCACATATTGTTGGCTCTTACTGAGCTTCTCGTTCACCAACATCCCCAAGTCCTTCTCAGGGCTGCTCTCAATCCATTCCTCTATTATCAAAAGACATTAAGTTATAACTAGAAAGGTAACTCAATATCTGGAACTTCTGAGGGACAGTGAAACTATTAAAATCATATTGTACAGAGTATGCTGTGATTTTTCTATTGTGTACTGTAACTCATGAAAGAATAGCAAGTGTCTGGACCAGACAATAGTTTTGTTGAAGCAAGGACATGACCAGGAGATTTTTAGTGCAGTTTGTTTACTTTCATAACCCTTCTGAGGAAAGGTCATTGATAGACAATTTCCATTGTGAGTCTAGATTTTAGGATGTGTCTCTTCTGATTAAATCTCCCTGTGTATAAATAACTTCCTTGTGCTATATGCACAAACTAGGATTTATCCTTTTAAAGGAGTTAAAGGTTAAAGTCTTATGAATAGAAACTACTTGAAAAAGTATCTCAAAGTGCTTCTTTTTTTGTATTGTGTTCCAAGCAATGATTTCAAGCAGGTAAATATTATTTTCTTATGCTTGATATGCTGGTAAGTAATACCAGCTAATATTTTAATATCAGTCTTAAGATCTTCATACTATAGAACTTGTAGGAAAAAATATCATAAGGAAAAAAGTTCAATGCACCTCACCTTGTTTTTTCTTTGTACTAGGTTTTCTGGGAATAAAAACCACCAATAACAGCAGAAACAAGCAAGCATCTCACATCCCTGAAAAGACAAGAATTAAGTTTTTTAGCTTTCTGTGAGGATTCAGATAATTATTTCAGCAACCAGTTGTATTGCTTTTGTATGAAATAATTGTTACAGAGCTGGGTGTTTACAACCACCTCTGAACATGGCCCTTGAAACAAAAGCAATATTGTTTTTAACTGAGTTCAATGGGCTGCAGGTCATGCTAAGTATCAATAGAAACTTGTTGTAACTTGTTCTCAATCTTGCAAGAATGCTCAGCACATAGCAGAAGTGATTTCCAGCTTTCTGATTGGAAAAAGAAGGTATTAAGTAAATAATACCATGCTGTTATTTGGCCTATTAAATGCTAAAGGGAAGCACAACAAAAATTTATTTAGAGTGCAAAGATCCAAGAGTCCAGCATTTTTTTCTTTTTCTTTTTCTTTATTTAATTGCCTCTATCTTTCTAGTTAGTGAAGAATTAATGGCAATTAGAGAAAAGAGGTTTATTTCCAAAGGTTTTCTAGTAAGAATAGTGCTCTCCAACCTACTCCATGTGGCTTTGCATAAAGTGTGCTATCCATTACAAGAAATCCTATCATTTGTGTCAGATGTGTAGCATTTCAGAAATATGTCTTCCTGCCCTGTGGTCTCTATGGAAACATTGTCATTCAAACAAAACCCCTGCTTAATCAATAAGATTATACCAAAGTAAAAGCTAAATTAAACATTATGAAGAGCAGCAAGAAGATATAAAAAATGAAATAAATGTGTGTAATTTTCCCATCTTTAAAGGATAACTCTGGAAGCAGGAGTTGTCAGTCTGCCAGAATCACTTCTAATTTCCTTGCTATCCATTTGAAAGGGTTTTATTTCTTCACAGAACCAATGAATGTGATATTATACAATGTGTATCTTATGGTCTGAACTAAAGAAGTGTTTATTTCTCTACGTACTTCAGAGAATATGAACTTGAGGAGAGTTCTCTTTTAAAACCAACATGCCACTGACCATGAAAGAATCAGGATTGTTTAGGATGAAAAAGACCTCTAAGATCATTGCGGTCAGCCATAAACTTAAAACTGTCAAGTCCACCTCCAAACCAAATCCTTAAGTGCCACGTCTACATGTCTTCTAAATACCTTCAGTGATGGCTATTCCACCACTTCCTGGGCAGCCTGTTTCAATGCTTGACAACCCTTTCAATGAAGAAATGTTTCTACTGGCACATTTTGACCTTGGGATTTATCATAACTGATTAAAGGTATTCATTGAGAAATACCAAGAAATACACACTTCGTGAGAGGATGCAAGGAAGATGGGATTCACAGTCCTAGGTTCCTCATACAAGAGAGACAGGGATATACTGGACACAGCTCAAAGAAGGGCCACAAGGGTGGTAAAGGGTTTGGAACAGCTGACAAAATAGGAAGGCCAATGGTACTAGGACTGTTTAACCTGGAGGAGAGCAGGTTCAGCAAGGATTTAATCCATGCACATGAATCCCCTCAGGCAGTGTGCAAAGATAGAGCCAGACCCTTTCCAGTGGTGCCCACTGACAGGACCAGATGCCCTGGGCACAGACTGAAACGCAGGAAGCTCCTTCTGAATGTCAGGAAACATTGTGAAGGTGGCTGCTCACTGGTGCAGGGTGTCCAGAGAGGCTGAACAATCTTACACCTTGGAAATATACAAAACTGGTTTAGATGTTGTCCTGAGCATTCAGCTCTGCTTGAGCAGAGGAGTTGAAGCAGATGATCTCCAGAAATATCTTCCAACCTCAAGTACTCTCTCTGTGCAAGTAGCAAATCTAGCTTGTTCCCTCCTGACATTGACGAAGACATCTATTATTTTCACCTGTGTGATTTTAGTGTTTAGCATTTGGTGCTCTTTAAATCCTTACAGATAAGATCTTAGCAGATCAGAAAATCATGACTGTCTAACATGTAACAATTTTGGGGCATGAAACTGAAGTATCAAGTATTACTTGCTATTTTGAACTGTAAAACATTATATTATTGATTTAGAAAATGTCTGCCCCAATGAAAAATGATTCTTGGTGAGAAATCTTTGAAGTGAAACCCTCCCCCGTCTACGTAAGATTTGAAATAATGTACCCACTTCAGTGAAATCTCTAATTATATAGTATGAATTCCTTCATCAAAAAGCCAAGCAATTAATCAAGTCTATTAGTAACTCTTCAAGGCACTCCAGCTGTATGTGAAGGAGGTGTGAAAAATTAAAGTTCAGTAATCTAAAAAAAATACTCCAGCTTATTTCTTTCTTTGTTGGCTGTGAGTAGTTCTGGAGGATTCACAGTAGTATTCACTCTGTGGGTGATTTTTGAGATGGGTGTTCTGTTCTAAACCCAAATTGTATTCTAAAATTAAAACAGAGGTTGGATTTCACATTTTCTGTGCCAAGAATTTTCTGAATCAGACACACTAAGTAAGCTCCAGTGATTTTCTGAGTCACTTGTGTTTTTAGTATTTTTTATAATTAAAGTTTTTGAGAGAGACGCTTCTAAGCAGCTGCACTAGACTAACTAGCAGGTGCTCATGCCTCCACTTGAGTTAGTTTCTGTCCTACTGCGATAGCTATCTGGGCTGGAGCAAAAATAGCATCTGTGAGTGAGACAGATCATGATCTTTTATGCTCCCTCTACCAAAGAATGTATAATCTCAATCAAACCAATGAATCAGTTTGTATAGTAGAAAAAGAAGAAAGCAGAGATGTTGGAGAATATGCAAGATACGCTTACCTGGTGGAAACTAAATATTTTAGTTTAAAGTGTCCTGTTGTTTCTTTTTAAGGATATATAGACATAAAGTTGTGCGGTCTTAACCTGCCATAACAACTTTGGAAAATACTTCAAATATTTGAGGGAAAGCAGATAAGGTAGCAATAAAAACAATATTCTGAAATACAAGCAACAAATAAAGTGTCAATAGACAGGGTAATGATCTGAGGAAAAGCATTTGAGTAACAAGAATGGTTGAAACAGAGGGATGAATGGAAAATAAAAAGGACAAAGAGCACTTTGGAGCGTATTGTGTAAGTAAGAGCATATAAAACACAACACTGATCAACTGAGTGACAAATAAAGGATGACAAAAAAGGATGAGGAGAAGGGAGAAATGGATTTTAAAAGGATATTTAGACAAAGGTTAGGGAAAAAATATTAACAGCAAAACTAAGATCTGAAGAGGTAGAACACCAAAATCATAAGATGGCATATTCTGCATATGAGAGAAAAAAAATGCGTGAAGGAGATGAAAGTTAAGAAAAAGTTTAACAAATAGTCAACACAGAAAAAAAGGGAATAAAAAACATGGATGGGAATAATTGTGGGAGTGACACTCTTTCTTTCAATATAACATCAAGAAAAATAGGACTGTAAATTAGGAAAATGTTGAGTATAGTCTCTACGTCATCTATTATTGCATTTCAGACATTCACCTTTTCACTCAGAAGTAGAGTCTCTGACCATCTCTTTTGCTTGAAGTCTCATATCTCTGAGATATCAGATGACATTTGATATTTAGGATCTGGTAAAGATGTTTCTCATCATTATCTCTGATTTCTGTTTTGTTTTTCTCAACAAATTTGTTGACCTAGATTGTAAGACAGAATTTGGTACAATTGTCTGAGTTTCTTCTTCAGTCAAATTGGTTCTTTCCCTCACCTACTCATGAAATCGATGATCATTCAAGCCTTTCTGTGAGCCTAAACACTTTGCACTTTTTTCTGGGACATTTGTTGCAAAAGAGAAACTCATGATCATTGCTAGTCTCTCTGAAACTTATTATACAAAAAAAAGATTTTCTATGCACTTTATATCTGGCATATAGACTCTTCTATTTCATCTTTTCCTCATGTATTAGACAACTTTATAATAAATTGACTAATTAGAGCAAACCAAAAGAATGAACCCATGTTTCAAACACCAGACAATTCATCACTGTTGATGGATGTTTCATCAAACTGTTTTTAAAGACTTCCACTGAGGTAAACTCCACAGCTTCCACAGGAACATGCAGGCTAGATTTAGCATCTGAACATGAAAATAAGCTGGCTGAAGAATTGTATTTTGGGATTGTCTGCCCTCAGCAATTTTGGAGAATTTTGTTACTTGTTGCAATAGTGATTTTGGTATGTAAATATTCAGGTGCCAAATTTGTAAGTCTGAATGTTGTCAAAGTTTTAGGAAATACATATACATCACAATAGAAAACTATGGCTCCCTTAAGTTATCTAAATTTTTGCATACAGAACTGAAACACCAAAAATTGCCAAACATTTTGAATTAGTATTGACAGCATTGAAAATACATACCCCAAAAAGCAGAAAACAAACAAACAAACAAACAAATTAGATATCTTCCAGGAGAAAATGGTTACTGATGACAAAGCTTTGGCCACTAGAATAATTTATCTACTCAGTGAAAATTCTGGTTATTAACTGTACAGTACATGTACATGAAAAACACGATTAATCAAGCCTGTTTCTATGAGCTCAAACTGTTCCAGCTGCATGTGAAGGAGTATCACTACTTTTAACATTAAAATGTTTGTGCCTAACCAAACTCTTTCTTCAAGCAATTTCAGTTTCTATCTTCTTTTCTTAAATCCAACACTTGAGAAACAGATTATTTCCTTCCTCTCCATATCAGCTTTCTCTGGATATGAATATGGTGCAACATGTCCTCTCTTGATTTTCTAGGAAAAATGATGCCACTACTTTCCATGGTTTTTTGTACCTCATATTTTTTAGATCATTCCTGTGCTTTTTTGGGGAGTTAGTGTTTTCATTATATCTCTCATAAAATATAAACTTATTATTATTGCTTAAACTGTAATTATTCTGTCTTCTTATATTTTATATGATAGAACACTGTTTGTACTTCCTAAGAGATGCCCTGGAATGTTTGCCTCTTTCTGCTAACTACCTAATCAAAAGTCTAGTATGTGAACAGATAATTATTCTGTCTAAGCTTATGAAAATGTAGATGTCCCTACTTAATTTTATCCCTATTTTCTTCAATTTATTGAAATAATTTGAAATTTAATCCTGTCTTTCAACATTTTAACTGTCTATCCATGTTTCATGTCATCTGCAATAAAAATCTAACCCTCTAGTTTATCAAAAAGATCATTATTGAAACATTGGATACTCTAGTTTCATGTTTGTTAGGGTATCATTATTTAACATTATTTTGAAACTAGCAAAGGAATCCTTTATTAGTATTGCTCTTTCAAACTTTCATGCCAAACTACCTCAGACAAAGTACAGAGACAAAGCACATACTTGATGTGGATTTACAAACTGGAAAAGGTTAGATGCATATCTGAAAGCTATCAAGGTTTCTTCTGTCACCTGAAAAAACTGGTGCTCTTCAGAGGCCTCAAAACTTGTGGTAACATAATAAGCTTTCAGTCTTCTCAGGGAAAAATAAAAGAAAAAAAGAAGAATGTATAATGATAAAAATCTAACAACACATATTAGTTAGATCAGTTAGATAAAGCAAATTTTATGCTGCAGGTCTGTTGTACTGAACAGTCTGAGAATGAGCCTGTAAATTTCCTAAAGCATTTTCTATATTTAATGCTTTGTTTTATTACAATATTTTTACAAAACAAAATCCTTTGGCTGAGACATATTAAAAAAAGAAAGAGGCTGATAATCAGTTTATCTTATACTCATTGAATCTTTACATGTGGTAACTTTTCCTGCTGTCTTTTTCTCTAATAAAAATTTGTGGGTGCTTCAAGCAACATACTCTACACTAACACCTCTTGGTCTCAGAGAAAACAATTTTGTCACATTGGATTTGATAGTGCATTTTGTCTTCTATTCTTAGATATCTATTAGACTCTAAGTCATATAAATTAGTAGTATATATGTATAAAGTCTTGTATATATCTCAGTTAGTCACCTTGAACTCTATATTCAGTCAATGGAAAGAAATATATATTAACAGAACAAATCATAAAACTGTTTTGGTCTCTACCTTAAGACATTATGATTAGTTTCTTTCCTTTTTTTCTGTAAAAGGAGTCTTTATTATTAGTTCTGTATAACAGATGTCTACACTTCTTCTGATCAAATCCTTTATTTTTCTATCAAGTTTCTTATTTCCAAACCGCCCTGCCCCCCCCGCCACCTCCCCACCCCACACCCCCTGCCTTTCCACCTTAATTCCTCTTCTTCCCTCAAGTCCAGAACCACCTCCTAGATGAGTACACTCAGCTGCAGTCAGGGGAGAGAATATTTCTTCTCTCTTCCGGGAATTCACATGATCCAAAAAGATTCTGTCAGGCAAACAACCAGGTATGTGTTTTCTTGTCACCTTTTCACTAACATTTACAGAATCCATGCAGTAAACTTGCAGCAAATAAATAAAACAGATAGATACTGTGCCACAGTGCTCTTAACTAGAAATGACTACTACCTATTTTTTGCATTTTTTCCAATTTTAAATATGAGAACTAAATGGGAACAAAACAAAATATATTCAGAAATTCATTCATTTTAACTAAAATAATTAAATTAGAGGAGAGTATCTAATAAAAAGTCATGATGGTGACTTTATAGTCAAAAGAGTTGACTTTTGCAACACATGATACTTATGCCTTTGAGTTTGGACACTGACAACAGCATTCAAGAAGATTTCACTTGTTTCTATGAAGTATGGTAATGATGTTCTTTTATTGGGAATCATAGAATTTAAACAACTCTCACTGATTTTATAGTGATTACTTAAGCATATTGGTTTATGTCAGATATAGCTACTAAGTGCAACAATAAGAATAAAATCTGCTGGTCTTCTCCCTCTCAGGTTATGCTTTTTACAGTGTCTTGTGAAACAAAGTGACAACTTATAATGTTAAATAAAAAATTCTAAATAATAAGGAAAAGACAACACCACCCAGATTGTTCTAGCAGTAAAGTATAATTCTGGAAACATAAAGTTTCATTTCTCCTTTGTTGCTTTATCACATAGAGGAGTTGACACAGGAAAGACAAGTACTTTTGAAATATTTTCAGGCTGCAGAACATGTATATTTTGCACTGCACAGAAAGCTTTCTCTAAGATAATGAAATTAGTTTGTTTAAAAAAAACAAAAACCCAACACTTCCAGTAGTTACAGTCTCTGGCTTCGTAGAATTGGTTCAGCATCCATATTCTGCAGAAATTATCAAAATAATTGATAATGGCAGTAGTTGGGTTCTTCAGCAACATAAAAAGTGCAAAGAAAATGCTATTCACTCAGTCACCCAAAATTATAAAACGTAAACTCCTGAGGTAATTGATCACAAGGAAGATAAAGTCAAAGTGCACAGAGTCCAGAGGAAGAGATGTTCTCAAGAAAACGTAAATTTAAATACTTGAACAGCATCCATTATCAGCGAGAAAATGTTATAAATATATCTTACTCAATGTAATTGATAGTACAAAGTTCAGCATTCGATCAAGTTTTGAGAAGTGTCTCTAAAATTATGGAAAATCTTAACATACTCATAGCTCCAAACACGTCTGAAATGCAAGTTCAAGATGTGTTTCAGGTGTACAGCTCCTATTTCAAACATGAGTGGCTGATTACTCAGCTTCATTCATTGCAAGCTAGCTGTCAAAAAGAAGGATTGTTGAACTCAGTTCAGAAATATCTTCATTCTCTCAGCCAGATTGAATGTCAGCTGTTTTCTAAAGCAAAGAAATTAATAAAAACGACTCTGTGGTAAAGGCAAGCAATATAGTAAGCTCAGATGTCTTCTCATTCACTAATTACTCACTGTCAAAGAGACAAATAAAGGCCTGTGTCATTGGGTGTCTACAGTCCAGCTGAACACCCGTGCATAATTTGTACTTACCTATCCTGGTTGGTTAGTTCCCAAAAGCTCAGGAGAAAACTTTGTGCAGAACATGATTCCAAACATGTTAGTACTTGGTAAAGCTAGTTATAATAAATTAGCAATAAGCACTCTTTTGTATTGAACTTAATTGCATTCAATTATTAAATTAAATTAAATTAAATTATTAAATGTAATGTCAGTCTAGCATCTGAAGTAATTAGCAATGTTCAATTTATTATGCAACTTGCTTACGTTGCCGGATGCGTTGTGTGAAAGATTGTCATTTTCAGCCTTTGACAGAAACACCACCACAATTTTGACTGTATTATTTCATTTCTTAGACAAACCAATGAGGAAAGAAGTTTGGGGAAAAACCTCATAGGACATCACTCTTAGAGCCTTTTAAATATATTTTATTTCCAGATTTCTTGTAAAGCCTATGATTGCCTCTGATATCAGTATTCCTATCTTTTCTCTCTGAAACAAATGTATGGGACAGAGATTTCTTTTACATAGTTCAGAACCCAAAGCATTCTTACATTTCTTCCAAGTTTTTTTAATCAGATTTTTTGTTTACTGTTTTATATCTGTTTATTCTGATAATTTCTCTTCCTGTGATGTTTTCTTCCTTTTGCTTGTGGTTTTTTTGTTTGTTTTCTTCATTCAAATGTTTTTCTGGCAATGCTTTTCCACAGTTTTTTTTCTTCAGATCAAAATGTCATCTGTGCAGACATCAGTAACCTATATGACATCAGAAATGTGTTGCGTTTTTTGGCAAAACACCTTGTGTACTGAACACAGCCCAAATGGCAGTTTGAGAAATGGTGTTTCCCAAAGGGGCTGTTGAATGTGCACAAATGTATCCTCTGTTTTTCTAAGGGCAGCTAGCACAACCCTGGTGATGTATGAAGCATAAAAAATAAACAAACTTGGCATCAGCCATCACCTCCTGAACACTTCCCCTTTGAAACAAGAAGAAAATATTAGCAAATTGAGTTAATTAGGGAGCGAGGGGGGAGATGGGGGGGTGTTTACAAGCTGACAAGTCTGTCAAAAATGAGTCAATTCTGACAATTTTCCTACAATGGCCAGTGACTATATGCACTCTAGTGGTTTGATATACAGTGATTTCCAGAGTAAGTTTCTCATTCTAACCTTACATAGAGGAACTGTGGCAATGAAATCTTCACTAATTTTCTAGATTTCTGTTTTTCTGAGGTTTTAGAAGAACTATTCAGAGAGTTTTTCAGGTGTGACGTTACCTGAATTTTGCAATGAATTTACTCTTGATTAGGCAGAGAGGATAAGAAATTTTAATTTTAAAAAAAAGTAATAAAAAAGTCATCTAATATTGACACATTATGTCGTACACATATATTTGCTCATATGTGTAATTCATAGTGAAATGAAGTTCATAATTGTCAGTTCTTTCTCCTTCTCTCCTGCCTTTCTGTCTACCACTGGTGGTACACAGATCTCATTTTCCCCTTGGATTTCCACCTTAATATTAAGAATGTTTGATTTACTTTGGTCAGTAGCACATTCATCTTCTCCCTGTAGTATCGGTCTTAGTTAAAATGAAAAATTCCTCTAAGCTAATTCAACTGCTATGTTATGAGATTTCTGGTCTTTGTAAATGTGTCATAATAATCTAATAAATTCTCCTGCTTATGTTGTGTTTCACAATGTTTGTATTTTATTTCCAAATAGTGAGTGTTATCATATTAGGGGTGATTGAGTGAGTGTCATTTCTTAGGATTTGTGTGGTCTTTTGTGGGCTTTACTTGCCTGACATCCTTTCTTCTCATATTACATTCTTTACGGTTTCACATTGCTGCATTTTATCAAAGCTAGAGTCCAACTTTTGGTTTAAAATGGGTGATCTTTGTGCTTGGGAAATTATCATTGTCGTTTGCAACACCTTTCTCCCTCTCTCACTGAGCTGCCTGTGACAGGGAGAGTCATAGTTTTGTATCAAATTTTAATGTTATAGTGTTATAACATTTTTCTAATGCATTCTAGATGTTGTCAGTGCCCACTGCTGACATTATTGTATAAAATAGTCTTCACAGGTCTCTGTTTTTGGAGTTGCAAAACTGTTGGAGATTGTAGATGACCTGGATTTTCAGTAAAGCTGTTTTCATAATTTCTCCTCTCTGTGTTCCAAATCAAGGAAAGCAGAGCACTGTTTCAGTTAGTGTTTGACTCGTAGCTTATTATTACAGCAACATCTTAGCTATCGTAGTACAGAAAACATTTCTATCTAGTTCATGCTAGAGATATCAAAAAGATGCCACAAATCTTCTCACTGCTTTTTATTGCTTTCAAATGCTGCTCTGATGCTGATAGGCCAAACAGCTTCCAAATGAGGCATTATTTCACACACAGGCAACATGCTGCTATCACATAGGAGGCAATTTGAAGGAATTCACATGAATATCATTCCCAGATATGTGAATTTTGTTTAGATTTACAATAACTTTTTGCATTGCAATTAGAAAAAAAAGGAGTGTTTTTTTTGTTTGTTTTTTTTCTTTGTTTATTTTCTGTGAAAATAAATTGAAAAACAGATAATAATGAGTGACATGCTGGCAACACATTGTCTAATGCAGCCCAGGACACTATTTTCATGCTTTACAGCAACAGCACACTGTTGCTCCTGATCACCTTAAAGTGTACCAAACCCTTCTTCTACCAAACAATTTTCCAGCTGGACAATGCCCAGTATGCATTGGTTTGTGTGTGACTCTTCCTTCCTGTGTACAGGACTTTATATTTCTTCTTGGTGACCTCTACCAGATTTCCATCAGTCCATTTCTCCAGCATTTTGATGCTGCTCTGGGTGGCAGCCCAATCCTCCAGACTGTCAGCCACTTCTCCCATTTTTATGTCATCAGCAGACTTGCTGGAAGTGCACTCTGCACCGTCATCTGGCTCATTAATGACCATGATGAGCATGATTGGACCCAGCATTATCTCATATATTGCTGGTTACCAGCCTCCAGCCAGACTCTTTGCCACTGAGCACCACCCCCTGGGCCTGGCCATTCAACTAGTTTTCAGTCCAGTTCACTGCCTGCCTATCTAGCCCATACATCCACTTGACTACTGAGGACCTTAGGAGAGACAAGGTCAAGGGCTTTATTCTGAGCTGGAAAAGCATATCTTGCCCTTGGTGATTCTGTGCTTGCTACTCATGATGATTTTCTCATCAGGTTTTCAGGATTAACCACTCATTGGTTTTGCTTCCTCTGTTTTCTGAGGGCCCTTATGGCTTAAGGCTATAAAATGTACCATACTACATGCCCTACATGCCATTGGTTTTTCCCCTCCAGTATCTTTTGAGGACTGGCAGAAGGAGAGGGGATCTAGGGTGATCACAGAAATCTGATGATTTTTGCAGCATAGTACCCCCGACTCTGGAATTGCTGTATTAGGGAGAGTAGAGCATTCTTCCTTGCTTAGTCCCTTAGTAAACATGTAAAAACTCAATTTAATTTTGTTTATCCTTCTATTTTACAACTTCCCAAATGTTTCCTGGAGCTTAAATAAAAAGCCCATTCAAACATAGATGATATCTTGATGGTGACACTCTGTTGCTACAACTAAATAACACAAAATATTGCCTGCTAGATGTGTGACACAGAGTTTGGATTTTTCTGATGGCTTCCAGCTATGCAAAGAGCCATTACAGCCTGAAAATTACCCACGAATAAGAGTATGAGAGAAATCAACACCAATCTGTGGTTTAGGATTGGTTCTTCTATATATGAGAGAGACAGTATCTTACTGAGAGTCTATGTATCAACTTAATACTAATATGACGATATTTTTTCCTAGCAGGGAAGACTTTCTGGAAAGTCAAGTAATTCAAAGAGAAGAGAAAATTAAGTTTGTGGATTAAGTGCAAAAGGTGAAGATTTCAAATATCTTTTTTGTTGTTATTTTCTCTATTAAAAAATCTTTTTATTTCATGCTATTAATCTTTGTCCTTGCTTTCTTTCATACTTTTGGGGCATTTTTTCTTTCATTACAAAGTTCAAGGATAGCATGTAATAAGAACATTAATCTCTTATAAGTAGAGTCATGGGGCCAAATTGGTCAATTAAATTTCTACTAACATAAGCTCAGGATTTAACTATGATTTCAAGCATGTGAGATTTCTTCCTCCTTACATCACAGGTCAGAGAAAAATTCAGTTGAAGTAATCACTTCTATTTATTTTATCATAATCCGTCTATTTAAAATTTTAGTTATAACACCAAATTTAAAAACAGCATTGAAAAAATTGTAAAATATTGGGAAAAAGGATAAACACAGCATTTCAAATGGTAGATACTTTCTGAAACTTTAATCCCAATTAGGGAACAAGTCAATAAATTAGTACAACCATTGAATAATGAATCAACAATGAGGCTAAAAAGAAGGAATCTTTATAATACAAAAATTATAAAACAAAGTCTTCTACTCAGTAATTTACAATTCATATGATACTACTGATTGTATCTGGCATAGAAGTTGTAATTAAAAAGCTTTTTCCTGAAGTTATTTATTCAATTATTTATTAATTCAAATTATGTTTTGAACTAATTTGTTCTTTTTTAGAAACAAAATTAAAACATTGATTATTTATATGCAGTTTTTCTTCTTACATTACAAAATAATTTCCTTTCAATTTTCTTTTATAACTGTGTCCTGCAAAAGGTGTATTTTGAAAAAAAAAATGTGGGAGTGTATTTAAAACTATTCCTAGTAAAAATGTTTTTTAATCTTTTTGAGATATTGCTGTAAGATAATAATGGATCTTCTACTGGTCAATTGCTGAAGGTGTAAGTCATGCTCAGTAGCTTTAGTGATGTGTTTATTCACTTAGAATTGTACATTTCTCTTGCTATGTTAGCTAAATAATATTTATGGAGAAATTATGAGAACTTTTAACATTCTAGCTAGTGGTAATCAGCCTGTGAAATCTCTAGGTTCCCTGGCAGAGCAGCTTATCTTAAATATTGCTGCCTTGGTCTTAAAGAAAGCACAGGAACTCTTATTAGGTCATGTAAAGAAGGCATTTTTTTCAGAGCAATGAATCTTAACAGCCTTTTCATTCTTCTATCACAGAAGTAAGAAGACTAAGAAGATTTTTTTCAACTTTTACACATTTTTTGAAAGTACCCCACTTCCTGATGGGACCTGTTGTTTCTAAGTGTGATTATCAACAGGTTGACTGTGTTTTACATCTTTAAGTGTTCTCTGGAGGTCTTAAGGCCGTAAGACTTCTGAGCACAGACATTATTAGATCTTGAAGAAAACTACTGGGCTTGATATATCAGCCATGGACACCTCAGCAGCTTTCAACTGGACAGGAAGAGCTCACTGAGCAGGATTTTGAAACACCAAAACTTGATTATTTCAAGAGATAGATGTGAAAAATCTCTCCATATCCAGAATCCTGTAAACAAAAGTCATATCCACATCCTACAGAGCCTACTATTATTGTATGCTAATGTGCCCTAGGGGAAAGAGTGATATCCTATCCCTGTGTGACAGGGATAAGGTGGAGAGGAAGTTTTCTATGAGGATAAGCATTTCAGACAGGAATTGAGATGGATAATTTAAAAAAAAAGTGAGGCTATGATTATCAAAAATTTCACAGAAACTATTGTTTGGATACCAAAGAACCTAGTGAGACTGAAATAAATGAATGGGCATATCCAAACTCATTCATTTTTACCAAATTTAATGAAAAATTATGTTATTTATTTATTTATTTCTGAAAAGATAATTTTAATTATATTTTCAGAATAGATTCAGAAATTTTTACTGACTTGGTATACACGTGCATAAATACACACAGAGAATCACGGAACCATAGAATCATATAGGTTGGAAAAAATCTTTAAGATTATTGAGTCTAACCACTAACCTAACACTAACAAGTCCACCACTAAACTGTGTCCCCAAATGCCACATCTTTTAAAAACTCCAAGGATAGGACTTCACCACTTGATAGCCCTTTCAACAATAATTTTTTTCAAATATTGAATTTAAACCTCCTCTTGCACAAAAACCTATGTTCAAAACTTCTCAAATTCTACCAGTGACACAGGATGTGGAGCCTGTCTCTTCCCTCATAATTCCCAGCAACTGAAAGGTTTCAAGAGAACAGTTCTTGTGCTCCTGATCCCATAATCAATAGTCCCAAGGCCCTGTGGTCTTTCTTGATTGCCCTCAGACATCTTTTTGTAGCTTCACTGCTGCCTACAGGAAAAATGAATAATGGAAAAGAGTTTGAGGGGCATACTAGGGTGGGAAGTTTCCTTGTCATCTCTTTCATGTGGATCCCAGAGAGACAGCAGATTCCCTAAGAAGTAGATTTGGTTAGTAAGCTGGATCTCCTTTTCCCCACAGAAAAGTGTGTCCTATGACAATAGCTCTTTATTTATTTTTTTTTCCTCTATGGAAGCAATTTTGTTGCAGGGCATAGGCAAACTTAAATTCAGCGACACTTCCAACCTAGATGAACCTTCATCCTTGGCACTGCTCAGTTCCACTTGCAGAGCTTTGTGCCTGCTATGCCAGGGCACCTAGGAAGGTGGGGTAGTCACAGAGATGTGCTTCTGCACCTTGCAGGAACTCATCACCATTGCCCCCTATCCTTTATGTCAACACATTCTGCCAGGTGGAGAGAGGATGGGAAGCCCTCCATAGAATGTGTCCCGTCTTCCTGACTCAGGGGAGTCAGGGAGGAATTTCCTCTCCCTGATACTCCTCAGCCTACTCACCTCTGCTTCATGACTAAGTGTAGGAGTTCTGCCTGGGTGCAGCTCCCACGGGCGTGCTCACTGTTACCATCCCGTACTGGCACACGAGTAGGGCACACCCTGCAGCCCAACACCTGGGCAGCAGCGTGTTCCCATCACAGTTCTGTCTGGGAAGCTGCATCAGTAGTGGCATGTGCAGAGTTTACACAGGATAGTCTTCTGCCAAGTTGATACCCTTGCTCCCTGCTCAAGCTGGCTAAGTTTCAGGGCCCTTCCTGCACACCCTTCCACACAAACTGCCATAACATGTCCTTGCTGATGTGCCATTAAAAAAATCAGACATTTTCTCAGATTTCTCAGGCTGAGCCTGCTGCTGAAGGAGTTTTTAATCTTTCCTTTGTATGATGCTAGCTATTTCCCCTTACTCCCTCTTCCCAGCTAGGTCATACACTAGGGCTTCTTTAAGAAGTACAGAGGGAGAGAAGGGCATTGCCAGAGTGAAGTGATACAGACAAGCTGTTCTTCAAGATTGCTCTGAGGTTCTGCTATTTAAAATTATGCACTTTTATGGAACTGAGACAACATGCATTTTTTTCCATCTTTCCTTATAGAAAAGTATTCTGGAACAAAAAGGTTTCATTCCCACATTTAGAATAGGGAGGAAGGCTTATTTTCCAAGACAGCTTTGATCTCTTAGTTCAGAAAGTTGAACCCTTGCCTCCCATGTGAAAATGAATTCTGATAGTCAGAAATAGGCTTTTAATATTGCAGATAACTTCAGTTAGATTACTGGAGTGTTTCTTCTAGAGAAGAAAAAATAGTCTAAGATTTTTTCACATACATGAGAATGTGGTGTTTGACTTTGTTTCAGTATACACAAAGTAAAGATTACTCTTTAAGACTAGCTGAAGAGAGATGAAAACTTCCTAACACCCATCTTCTCTTTTCTTTTTTTTTAAATTATCCACAAGTCTCATATGAACAGTGAAATATTCAGTCACATGATCTTTAAATGTACCTTGTACATGGTATCTGAGGGTAAAATAGAATGAATAAAATGAAATTAAATTGCAATAATGTTAAATTTATTATAAAAAGTTGATAAAAGACTTTTAAATTCAAACCAAAGTTGTGCAACTCACCAGACCTGGTGGCTTGCAATACAGTTGTACACTCAAAATATTACCTTATTTCAATGCGTAAGACACCTTTAAATTAAAACAGTCCTTTCTTCAGAAAATATAGTAGAATATTAGTTTTTTGATTCTGCTTAGGTTTTTGCTTTTTAAATTTTTTTAATGTTATAACATTTGCAGATATCTTGTAGGCTGTTTAGACATTTAATCTTTTTTTCTTTTCATTTTTTTCCCATATAACTGCACTAGATAGCAAGCTTTCAAAGAGAACAACTCTATGCAATTAAGTTGCAGCATAAGATAGAAATCTCATTAGCTATTACCCATAGTGAGACGCTGACGGAAGTTTATTCTACATTAGTTAAGCTAAACAGTAAGCTAACATTTATCATCATTTCCCTGTGGTTCACACTATTTATAACACTCAGGATTAATTAATATTGTGATGTAAGTGGTGCCAGAAAATGAAGCAATTTATGCTGAAAATCAGAAGCACAGAAAAAAAAAGTTTTTAAGCTTAAGGGGATTTGTTTTTAAAATAATTATACATGAATGGAATTTTAATGGAATGCCTTCCTATCACAACAGAGTATTTTCTCAATGAAGACAATAGGCAAACTTGTATAACCCTGGAATATTCTATTCTATACTCTATAATCCATATTTTCTAAAGACAACCTTCTTGGTAAAACTTTTCTAATTAACTCTTATACAAGAGCCTAATTTGTCACAAAAGTTCAGACACTGATATGACTCGAAATTAATCATATAATGAGCTGAGCTGGAAGGGGCCCACAGAGATCATTGAGTCCAACTCCTGGCTCTGCACAGGACCACTGTGGTAATCACACTACATGCTTGAGAGCATTGCCTCATCCAGGAAACCTTTTCCCTTGTTGGCACAAGAAAGGTGAATCCCAGAAAAAAACCTGGGCCTTATTCAATTACGTGGGCATAGGCATATGCATAGGCATCCTGAATCATTTCCAACATCTTTGATGCCTCAGACATTTATTCATACAGGTCTGTCAAGCCTTGGAAGAACCTCATGACTGAAGCAGTTTTTGAAGGCCAGACCTCAAGGCAAATAACATGACATCAAAGTCTGTGTTTTTGCTCCAGATTCAAGACACGTTAGGAAGGAATACAAGAATAAATGCAGTCCTTCTTCTAAGATATCTCTCAGAACCACTGCAATGATTATTCTCAACATGCAGCAGCAGATGTCTTCAAAGAAGAAACGGAGTGACTATTTTTTTTCTGCAGTGTGGAACACAGACCACCAATTTAAACAACAAGCTGCAATTTTTTCCTGTTTTTTTCTCCCTGTCAGATAACATTTGCTCTTTCAATTCTCAGCATGCATGCCCTTTACTTTTTCTAGCTATATGTGAGGACAAAACTTTAAGTTTTCCAAAAAGTAGGCATGATTTTGGTCCCTGTAGGATTTTTCTCCATCCTCCATCTTCCTTCCTGTACTTACTGGAAAGTGTGTAGTTTTTTTACCTTTTCATAGCAGAAAGAGCTATGAACAACACAATGCAAGGCCAGAGCCCCAGAGAATAAAAATTTTTACAATACCTTAAATGTCAGCATGTGTAATCTACAAGAACATCGTTTCCTTTCATCTGCTTTTGCAGGCATGTTGCTTTATGCAGGAGAAAAAGCTTATTAATAATGGTATACAAGAAAGTAAATGAGACAAGAAAATAAATGAGTATTTACCAATGAGGGAGGGGAACAACACAATCCTTACTAATTGATTATGATTTAAGTTTAATAAGCCATTCAAATGACTGCATGTCTCGGATTTGCCTTGTAAGCTGAGCTCTAGAATTTGAATGGCTCTTCAATTCCCAGGATGGACTAATGCTTAAAATGCAGTAGAATTGCTTGAAAATTTATAAACTTCTTTATTGGAATATAAGTGCAACATGGCAAATGAGCTATTACAAAGTACACTGAATGCATGGATTGATTATAATTATTTTAGTGTTTAAAGAATGCCATGCAAATGCTCAGCCAGTCCTTTAAACAGCTGGAGTGAAATAA
Source organism: Drymodes brunneopygia (assembly GCA_013400955.1). Classification (NCBI taxonomy): domain Eukaryota; kingdom Metazoa; phylum Chordata; class Aves; order Passeriformes; family Petroicidae; genus Drymodes; species Drymodes brunneopygia. The sequence goes on from VZTZ01032794.1 coordinate 979,358, forward strand.
GTGTTTCTGTGCAGTACAGCTTCTTAATACTCTACAATAATGCTCTCACTCTCCTATTTCATCTACAACTTTAGTCTGCATCTTAAGTTGTAAGTGAGAATATGAATGATACCACAAAGAAATAGGAGAAGTTAGACTTCATTTTCTCTGGCTTCATAAGCTGGAAGGTCTTTCTGAGTCAGCATGTGTCCTGTATACAGCTTTATTTTTCAATATGCACAAAATGCATTGTCTCACTGCCTACTGTGAGTTTGTGGAATCTCAGATTAGTCACCCTAACTGGGAGAAAGGTTTCCTAGCTTACAGAAATGCACCAATATTATTGTCTAGACTTTTTTTTTTTACAAATATCATACTAGAACTAACATTCTTAAATCTATCAAGTCATGATACATATTATAAAAACCCCAAGACAACCAATTAGCAGGAGATCAAAGATCTCCTTTCTGAATGCTATTCTGTGGATTACTGTCTGTGGATGTTAAGAAGCAGAAGTGTTCTAGCCAGTGCTTCCCCTGTACTGCAAAGAGCAAGAATTGTTACCATCATAATGTCTTAACATTATATACTATCTTAATGTTTTCCAGAATTAGGGTTCTTTCTGTTTCACATAACTGACTCATAATTGGTTTCAAATCTATCATAAGGCCAAGATCCATGTTTTCCTTTAAATAGAAAAAAAAATTCTAGTCAACTAGCCCTCATTAGCACCTTAGTTTTGATATAACCATTGAATTTCTCTGTACTCTCTGTCTGAAATTCTCTGAATGTTAACTCACTCATATTAGACTGTGAAACAATGAGCTTTGTGTGTCTTGAAAAGTAAAATGAAACTTGAAATTCTCTGAATTTACATTTGCTGAATTTTGTAGGAATTTGTCAAATGACATTACAGTCTTGAACTGTCCTTGAAAATGACTACCATGTCTCTTACTATGATGTAATCAATTTAGGAAAGACATTGAAGTGCTGGAGCATGTCCAGAGAAGGGCAATGGAACTGGTGAGGGGTCTGGAGCACAAATCCTATGAGAAGCAGCTGAGGAAGCTGGGGAGAAAAGGAGGCTGAGGGGTGACCTTATGGCTCTCTACAACTGCATGAAAGGAAGGTGTAGCCAGGGAGGGGGGTCGGTCTCTTCTCCCAGGTAACCAGAGACAGGGCAAGAAGATGTAGTTTAAACAGAACCAGGGGAGGTTTAGGCTGGATATTAGGATGAATTTCTCTGCAGAAGGCATTGGATATTGGAGATATTGGAGTGCGCTGCCCAGGGAGCTGATGAGGTGTTTAAGGAAAGACCAGATGTGGTACTCAGTGCCATGGTCTAGCTGACAGGGTGGTGTTGGGTCATTGGTTGGATTCTATGATCTCAGAGGTCTTTTTCAACCTAATTGATTCTGTGATTCTGTGAATCTCTTTACATATTTCATCCATTCCAACTATTAATGATAACAAGATGGGGTAGGTAGATCCATGAGGAATGACACTTGGAATGCCCTCCTAGGATAGGAGGCCTTTAGTAACTTCCTCTCCAGAGTAAGTTTTAAGTGGGTGATTATACCTTAACTGCATTTTCTTAGCTTGCTTATAAGAATATCATGCATGACAGTGTCAAAAAAACCATAATAAAGTCAAACTGTACTTCAGCTCCTGTTTGTTCTTTATTCACTTGGCCTGTTACACTGTCAGGGAAAGAAATTAGATTAGTTTGACATGTTCAGTTCTTGACAAACTCATGCTGTCCTTTTTTATCACCTTATTATCTTTGAGGTACTTATAAATTGATTTCTTAATATTTTTTTTTTCACAGAATCCTGCCAGAAATTTGAGTTAGACTAACATAACTGTAATGCTCTGGGTTCTTTTTTTTCCTCTTTTTCTTACTTTTATTCAACTTATTTTTTAAGGTTCAGTGTTAAGCTTATTCCTCTTAGAACTCTGGATACCAGAACATCAAAACATTATTTTCCAGGAGTCTAGATATTTTTTAAAATTAATTCTTTATGTAAAGAGATTAATTTAAGATTAATTTAGTCAAGATGCACAGATTGAATTTTCCCAGTCCACTTTATAAAAGATTCTCTACTTTATAAAAGAAAGTGTGTGCTCTCTTTTCATTTTCTATATACCAAATCATAAATTTTATTTCTTTATATGTATAGTTTAAAACGGGCAGGGCTTGTTTATTTATTTGGGATTTTTTAGGCAAAGAAGGTACAATTTTTCTTGATCTTTACCTAATCCAAAATTTGTTATGTATCCTTGTTTTTTTTTCTTATTTTTAATTTCCTGGGGCTCTTCTGTTCTTTGCTAATGGAAAGCCTTTTTACACCCCAGTTTCCCTGATTTTATCCCATATTTTTTTCTTTAGGTATATTCTTAGAAATCTACCTCTGTTTCCATTTTTTATTTATTTATCTAATATTTATTTTCACATTGTTGAAGAATTTCTGGTCCTGTATTGCTTTCTTAATAGACTTTCTATCTAAGCTGTGGAATTTTATATTCTGCCATTATGAGTATAATCTCAGCTTTTCCATTACTGCCAGATCTCTCACATTTCTTCATACATTACACTCCCCCGCCTCTCTCTGAAGCACCTTGTCTCTTAGTTCTCTGAGTTGCCTATGTTGGATTTTCTGAATTGTATTATCTTTACTCTTTAATCTTTTCTTCTACCATCAATTCCTTAGAGAATTAATCAGTATTCACCTTTAAGTACTTTTTATTCAACTCATGTTATACCTGTAGTTTTTGAGTAAGTATTTCTGTATGGGTTAGAATAAATTCTAAAATAGTATTTTCCCTACCAGCTTTAAAAAGCAAAAGGAAGTTTTAACAGAATACGGTTGTGACCAGGAAATCTGAAATTGTTAGCACTGTCTTTCACTGCAGTACATAGGTTCCCTGTTCATTAGTATCTGGCTGAGCCTAAACTTTCAGCTGAGAGATGTGAGAGCAGCCAAGAACTGATACTCCTTCTCTTATTACCCTGGGTGTTACGATGTCTTCTGATCAGACCATGGCAGTACACGGTGAATTGTCAATACCCCCACAGGAAAACAGCAGAAAAACTGTCAGGCATTTGGGTGAGACTCTCACACCTGTATGTAAGCCCAGATTTTGTCCCTGGAAAGGAATCAGTGCAGATTAGTACTTTTTCTTCATAAGAAATCTTCCGACAACCAAGACACTTTGTGTTCTATTCTGGGAAATATGAGCTGTTAGATTTCCTAGACTGGAATTCAAGCAAACTTTTCTCCATTGATTTTGCTGCAATAATTGCCATGCAGTGCATATTAGCAAAGAGGAAAAATTTCAGCGTTAGTCTGACTCTGTTCTATTTTGGATCTAAAACCAGATGACACTTGTTCAGTTTCTATTTATATTCACCAGAGATTTGGTGAAAGAAGGTCAGATTACCACAGGATAAAACTGACGCTTTCCATATGGTGGCAAAATCTGATTAGAGAAGCTCAAAAGATTTGCCATCAATGAACCCCAAATGGTAATATAAACCCTGTTTGGATCTGCTTCTTCACCCATCTTTAAAGTGCAAGCATAGTTGATATGTGAGCAGGCTAGTTTGCTGTTACATATCCTGATGTTACCTTCCAAGAGAATAATTTTGTAAATTCATATGATGATTTCAATGAGTCATCTCAGATTTGCACTTTGAGATGGACTGCTTTAGAATGAATACACAGCTATTATCTCTCATATGTCTGTGGTAAAGTTTTAAAAAAATTACAGATGTAAGTGGAATGAATAGGGAATCAATTACAAGCCACAGAAATTATTTCATTGTCTGACTCTAATTATATTAATTATTGACAAATGCAAAATTCAAAATGTGCTATTTTCAATAATCAAATGAAAAAAGAGACAAGATAGTTAAGCACGTATACCTCTGAAGAAGTTAATTATAAATTCAGAGCTCAAAACACAGTGGTCAGTTGGAGACTACTGCAAATTTTTACTTGTTTCTTCATTATTTTTGATCCATACATTTATTTAACATAACCAAATTTACTAAAAGGAGCTATTTTCAACTATGTGGCTGATTATACCCCATTTAGGTCTATCAGTTTATAGATTTTTTTTTAACTTAGTAGTACAGGCCTTACTTTAAAACTGCAAATTAGAGATTATTGACTCCAAAGCATTGCTTCCTATAAGACATGTCCACAAAGAAAAGCCTTTGAGAAGACAGCCCTTATGAAAGAACATAGAAAGAATAGACTCATGGCCATATTCTCATAAAATTGTTCTTGTACTTTTATGTCAATTTCAACTAATGTGACAGAAAGCTTGTGCACTTTTACTGTAAAAAGAAAATGATTCTCAGAATGCTCCTAAACTATAAAGTAATATGCATATAAGTATGTATGTGGATGTAAGATTAATGTAAAATGGTTTGTGAATCTTGCTTATCTATTTGTCTTAAAAATCAGACTATAAAAGTTACATTGTATTTATTTGCTTGTAACACACAAACAGTATGTAATTTTAGATTGTACCGACTCTGAAAAATATGGTGGATTTTTTCATCAAATCAACAACTTATTCTAATAAATAACAAGAAAAAAAAAATGAAAACAACACAGAAAGCAAAAAAGAAATTTAATTTTACATTGATGTAAGAAAGGTCTAAGAATTGTAAGCACTGAAGACAGCCTGTTTCCAGAGAGATCATGTCTCCCTTTTATGGTTGAAATAGGCCTAAAAATTCAATCTGTCTTTTAGTGTCAAAGGGGTTGACTCACACAAAGAGAGCCCTATTGTTTAACATAAGACATTGTATATTCTGTATCAAAACCAGAACTTTTACAGCTTACAAATTTGACAGTAATCAGCATGTCTGTTTTCTTGTGACTAACAGCAGAAAGATTCAGCTGTAAATATGGATCAGCTGTATATTCTGCAGTGCAGATAACTTTGTGCAAATCTCCTGCCCTGTGTGTGGTCTGCGCACATAGATATTCTGGATCACAACTGCTTTATAGCCCCTCTGCTGTGAAACAAAAAGCCAATTACACAACCAAAATCTGCAACATTTTAAAGCAGATTGTATAGTAGCTTTAAATTGTTGCAGTTTATCACTGAAACCTACTTGAAGAATATACATTTCTATTACAGTAATTTAGGTTTCCTTGAATGCAGAACCATGTGTCTGAACTTACAATATTAATGTATATTACATTATATTCTGCATCATTTACCCGACAAACTCAGTGCATCTCCTTGCAAAATAAGGTGTGGATTACAAGTTCTAACCTAAGTAGAGATATTACACACTATTGCATGAGGCAGAAAAATCAATTAGCAGTTATGCCATGGATAATTTAGGTCAGGTGATCTTGCAAAGCTTAGTTATATCACCTAATAAAATCAAAAAGTTTGCTTCATCCACATTGGAGTTAACTTTAAAAAACAGGGAGAAAAAGAAATTATATTGAAATGCAATTAAGATGGTATAGACTGTGTGCTTCAAAACTGTTCAATTCTTATAAATTCTTAGCTCTATAAAGTATATAATATTGAAAATAATGAAAAATGTTGTGTGCCATTTTGGTCCTTAGTTGCTTTCTGTTCTCCTTCTGGTATAACTTAGCTGCTGGAAATCCCCCAAAACCCCAATTAACATTTGTTATATAAAAATATTCATATATTGTGTGTATATACACGTGCATTTATTCATATTTATGTGTATTTGTGTGCATATGAATGTGTCTATTTACAAGTAATCTGCTAGGGAATCTTTCTAAGAAAACAGAGTTTGGTGTTAAGACAGGCACAGACGTGCTGACCCAGATTTTCTTTCCTTCATGACAGATAAAATGCATAAAAGAAAATAAACAAAAAGCTTAAAATATTTACATTTGTTTTGCCTATACCTTTTTTTAAAGTAGGATTTTCCCAGGCAGGAACCTAGGTCAGCAGTAAAATAGGACTCCAAGAGGAGTGAGTAATTAACATGGTTAGCTTGCTCTGTCTGAGGTGCTGTTATGGTGCTGCGTTTTAAATTTGTGTCAAGGTTTTATGTTTTTCTCACTCTGCTCCCACCACTAAGACAGCAGGCTGGGAGTACACAATAAATTGCAAGGGGACACAGCCAGGGCACCGGCCCTCAGCTGGCCAAAGGGATAACCCCCAGCATATGAAGGTGTGCTGAGAAAAAAAGCTCAGGTAAAGAGGGAGGGAGGGGGGATGTTTGTGGTTGCAGTGTTTGTCTTCCCAAGAACCTCTGTTCATACTGAAGCCAAGCATTGCAGCAAGTGGCTGAACTTCTGCCTGTTGATGGGAAGTTGCAAATTAATTCCTTGTTTTGTTTTGCTTGTGTGAGTAACTTTTCTTCATCTATTAAACTGCCTTAATCTTGACTCATGGGTTTTCAGCTTTTGCTCTTCCATTCCCCTCCTCCATCCCTCTGAGGGCAGTGGTCCGAGCAAGTCACCAAGTGGGTGCTTAGCTGTTGGTTGGGCTCAACCACCCACACACAGATAGTGTGGATACCTAGGGAGAGAGAATAAAAACATTTTTGAAATTATTTGCTCCAGGAATTACATGCTTCACCACACAATCCATCAACAAATTGAAAATCACTAAGAAGATGTTTAGGCAATTAATTTGTAATAGTATTTCATAAAACTCATAATGCATGGTTGTAATGAATTTGTGAGAAGTTATTCTTGGAGAAGAGACTGGTGAAGTACCTGCAAGGAGAGGGTTCATTTTACTCTCAGCTTTAACATTTTTAACATACATGCTACATTGAGCAATAGTTGTAGAAATACAGACAACATGTCAGTAAAAGATTTTTGGTTGAGGAGAAGGTGCACATCCCCAGAGAACAAATTCTGCCACATTTTGAGATACATGTCACAGCACCCACATATTTCTATGCATTGCTGTTTTTTCTTCAACAGGTCTCCAGGTTAATAATGCAGATTGATACTCAGGAAGAAAACAGGGAAGTCAAATTCTACCATTGTTAATCATTAAAAATCTGTTTTGATGTTTTTTTCTTACTAGAATGAAGATGGGGAAGAGGATAAAAAACATTCAATTACATCCAAAATATATTAACACCTAATAATTCTCAAAAGAATAAGAGGAATTGAAAATATCTTTGTGTAGCAACATTCTCCAACACAGCCATATGGCAGATTGATAGTGTTCTCATTCCTTGCACTTAGGCAATTCACAGACATAAATCCATTATTTCTGGAAAAATCTTTGGACAGGTCTCTGTTGTACAGATTTTGGATATCTCCTATGAGCTGTCTCAAAGGGACAACATTCTGAGGGACAATATTGAATGAATTATACTGTTGTGCTTTGCTTTTCCAATCTTAGGAAAAATGCTTCCAGCATGGCTGTAGAAAGAGTGCTGTATAGAAAGAACAGGAGGTTACATGTGATTGTGAAATTATATATTTTGAATATCTTAATTTCTCTAGATCAAATCTCTTAATTTTTAAATTCAACAGGTTGCATTCACATGTAAAAACATGTGATAGGAAAATATCGCTATTTTTTATTAAAAATAGCACCCAAGATTAAAAACTAGATGTTAGAAATTTAAAGTTATGTAAGAAATGTGTGAGTTAAAATTATTTGGTTTTCAAATTAAATTTGACAGGTAATTATTTTTTAAGAATGGTAGCCAGTATAACTGCTTTTATTATTTTGGAAAAAAAAAACCCCAAAACACCCTGAAACATAATGAGCTATTTCATTTTAAAGAAGACACGGAATATGAATTAACTACTAAAATCACCAAAACAGCTGGGGGAAGTTTTGTATTTGGATTTGCTTAAGGAAAGTAGGAGGATTTTTAGCAGTTGTGACCATGGTACAATGTGTCAACATTACTGTTGAGATACATTAGTAATCAGCATTTCATATCAATGTATTGTCTCAACAGTTAATAGTTTAATAGATAATTTATTCTCAAGAGTAAGAAAGCATGACTCCATATATTATACATATTTCTGTTATCATCATTGACACAAATAAATTTAATTGCACAGCTCAAATATACTATTGCAGAACATCTTTTACATCTGGCTGCGTCAAGCAAATCCATGGCAGGAGTTAGATATATACATTAAATATACATTTTCTTATACTTAAGAAGGAGCTGAAACATTTCAAGGACGTGTAAAATGATGGCTGCAATAAACTCTACCACTGAGTCTGCAATGCACAGAATAAACCCTATGTATCAAGAAATTGATGTAAAAGACCATAAATGCCATACAGGGCTATTAAATCCTCAGGGTGAAAATCGTTGGCAGTATATACTATGAAAGTCCAAGAGCTTTTTACAGTATACTCAGTAAAACCAAAATCCTGCAGCTCTTACTGTGACAGAACTAATATTGCCCTCTAAATGTGTCTTTTAAAACATGTTTTGGCCAAGAATTTAGAAGTTTTTTAACATATATTCAGATTAATAAACAGGATTTAGTAAAGTATATTATTTAAATGTAAAGCACATTATTTAAATGCCGACAAATTTGTGAATATTTTGACTTTTTTACAACAATTCAGTATAACAGTATAACAATGTTCACAATGTACATAATATAAAAGTATTTATAATGTATTATATTCAATATATTTATAAAATATATGCTTATTTTTCTAGAATTATAAATAATTGAATAATAATTGTATGTGCACAAATATAAATAATGACTTTACATAAACCCAATAATTTTTAATTACTTGCACCTCAGTATTCCATAGGAAGCTTTCCTGTATGGAAATATATTCCTTTGTTTACGTTTTTCATGCTTTACAATACTCTGTTCTTATATAAGCAATTGTTTAGTCTTCTAGGATCACTATTCTCCCCTAGGATCACTTTTCCCTATTCAAAATATAAAAACAAAAGTAAGAACAGTAGCAAATCCCTCCTTTTACAGCTACTTTGTCTCATTGCAAAACCTGTAGGAAATTTAGGTGAGCTTGATGTTTCCTAAATCTGCCCTGACTGCCAGAGAAATTTGTTTTGATGGCATTTGTAGAGCAAGTTGCCAACAAAGGAGGCATCACTGCTCTGATGAAACTTATTTAATGATAAAATACAAAACAAATAAATAAGAAAACTTTTAACAAATTAAAAGCCCTTCATTGCAGGTACCTTTTTTTTAGTTCAGTCAATAAACTCTTGCTAACTTTAGAAATGTTTTCCTTCCTTCCTTCTTGGTGATGCTTTTTCTTTGCCTGGTTAAAAAGTGGTGCTCCATTTCCTCCTCAGTTTCATGTATTGTCGAAACACATAAGCTAACCCCAAAACAAGGAGTGTTCCTGGTTCTGTGAAAAAAGAGTTCAGTGGAATTATAGGTGGAAAGGTCTAATTGGGAGTGATCTCCACAGCCAAGACTACAGAACATTTAGCTGCTAATTTCATCTAAGTTAAGGATAGTGCTGTTCAGAGGCTTCAAATCACCTCAAAACACAGCAAAACTTTCAACTTTAAAGTTTTAAGTCTGCTTCTTGGCCCTACTCCAATTCCTGCTCAAGTATCACTTCAGTGACCAAGCTAGGTATACAAATGTGTAGCATATAACACTGGGCAACTGGTCTTTAAGTTATCACAGTACTGGTATTGCTTGTGTTGGATTTCCATTAAAGTGAAAATCCTAATTTCTTGTTTTGCATGATGTAGATGCATTCCTATTGAATAATAAATTATAAAATAGCTTTTATCCTGTCAGGAATATTGATTGTATTGAAGTCCACGTAGATGTGAAATTATGTGCATGATCTGTGGATCGTCATCCAGAAGTCTGTTCTGTACTCAGTTAAAACAAAGCAAAAACAATATCAGAATTATTAACAAAGGATCTGGAACAAGTAGGAAACTTCATTGTGCTGCATTATAAAATCAAAACTTGAATAATGCTTTTTTTTCTGATCCTCCCAACTTTAATGTACTTAGCTGGATTACAAAAGTCTCAGAGCAAGTAAATCAGATGGGCAGACCTTCAGAACTCACAAATGTTGTGATTTCTGTGGGATTCTTTGCCATAAGGTTGTTTCTCCCATTGTGATTGCCTTTATGTCTGTTCAAATTTCAATCTTCATTTAAAACATGAATGGTATCCATCCTGGTCTCTCTCTCCCCATTTTTGGATATTGGCTACTCTTTGGAGACACATTAAGCAGCCTGGGAGCTCTTTAGTTTGAAAAAGGTATGACTAAGGGGAGCTGTGAGAAGGGCCTATAGAATCATGATTGGCATGGTAGAGATTATGAATAAGGAATGATTTTTCAGTATTTGTCATTAAAAAAAAAGGGAACAAGAGAATATCTAGTCATACGAATAGTCAAAATATTTTGAATAATGCATTATTAAATTATGGACCTACTACCAGAGTATTGCAATGTTTAAGATTGATAGATTTGAAAAGAAAATTGATAGAGAAGAGTTGTATCAATTTTGCTTAAATATGATTATCTGAATCCAATCTCCCAGAGATATGCTGAACAAAATCCAGTTTTAATGTTGCATTCAGAGAAGCCTAAATAAGATCTCTACTTAGCCTATTTATTAAGAGTGTGTTTCCCAAGGGTGTTTCAGCTAAATGTAGTACAGAATAAGGTGAATTTCAAAGGAACCAGCCCACCACGAGCCCCCATATACTTTGTATATATAAAATGACATACCAGATTATTTTCAAAGAATTACACTAAGTCTAGATTTTAAAAAAGAAAGAGACTCCATTTTGGTTTAGTTTTTCTTTCTTTAAAAATTTTCTCTTTTTTAAAATTCTTTTTTTCCCCTTTTCTTTTTGGTAGAATACACTGCCTTTCTTCCCTTTGCACAATTTTCCTTGGAATGCATTTTAGGTTTGCTGTCTTTCCTATTAACAGCAATAAATATTTTCTGTTACATTCAATGGTTTTGTATCAAAAACTTACTAAGAGTGTAAGATTTTTTTAAATTATTTATTTTGTTTTCAGAATCCCAGAATCATGAAATGATCTTTCAGTTCTTATCTGCTACTACTGATAATTTTGGGTTATACATCAATCATTGAATAAATCATGTCTCTGAAAGCAGAAAATATAATATGTGGTACTTGGCATGCACCTAAGGTAGAAACAGATATAGTCACACATTCAGTACATAAACTAAATAGAAAATATACACAAACATTAATTTAAGGACCCTGGCTAATGTTTATTCAAGCTGCAAAAATATTTGTCATTGAGAAACAATGCAAAAATAAGGAGAAGGAAAAAATGTTGAAATATTAATTACATGCTGAATGGAATGTAGAGAAAGGGAAACTGGTTGCTTAGCAAATCATACATTAATTTTCCAGAAAGGCTTTATACATAACAAGGAAATAGTAATAGCCATGACAAAGGTAGGTATCTTAGAGATTATTTTTTCACTCTCACCTCACAGTAGTAATAACAACCTTCAGGCATTTATAAGATGTATCATCCTGATATGCATGTACTTGTTATCTGACCTTGTCATAAAGCATTACAAGTGTGTAGAAAAGAATAAAATAATCGGTTTCCTGATAATAAGGACTAGCTGCATTTATTTCCTTTCTTGCGATCAGTGAGCCCCAGGAAACACCTTGTAACTCAATTGTTATTGTTTAATTTGCAAATAAATTTACTTTATCCTGCCTCCCACCAAGACCCGATGCATTAGAGGGACAGTTGTTGTATCAAGTGGCTATGTTTAATTTTAATGGAGACATGAGAAAGATCCTGGATTTGTCCCTGAACAATTAGCCTCAGATCATGACCCACCCTCTCTGCCAGATTGACAAACACATCCTGACCTGGTCCTGGATCTTACATGGCTTGTAGGGTACAGGACTCTTCCTCCCTATCTCAATTATCCCACTTGTTCAACAGATATCTGTCATCCAGAAGTACAGTGTGTTACAACTCTGTTACAACTGTACATGATATAATACAGTGAATTTAGCTGAAAAATTTTCCCTGCTGTGATATGAAATGGTATCTTCCTGTTAAGCTGGTGTTTTGTGTGTCCACAGAGGTGCCAAGCAGGCAGCAATACTGTGCCAGTGCTCAGGATCCATGAGTACACGTGCACTTGTGAACCCAGGGAGTGTGGGGTGTGTGCTGCACTTGTGACCTTCTGCCTCTGCCTGCCCAAGAAGAGGAGGGGACATATCCCTGTGTGCCTGTGTCTGGTGTGAGCCCTGAATGCAGGGGCAGAGCCTCCCCTGTGGCTCTCTAGTGGCCTTGTCTATGGCCCCCCACATGCCTACGTCCTCTGTGTGTGTGTGAGATACACATTCAGCCTCACTGCTGTTGACCTTACAAGCAGGAAAGCATCAGCTACATCCATTAGCCTTGGATGGAGACCTCAAGGTCTCAGGGCTGGACACAGTGGCAGGATAAATCCCAAGAACAAGAGTTGCTGGAGGCAGCAGATGCTTCTAGCATCTGTTAACACACACAAATTGAAAATACAACAATTATATGTATTATTACCTTATACTGGATTGACACATTCTGTGTGTTAATGTCATTTTTTTGTTACATTTGTTATATGCTTGCTGATTGCACCTGGAAGTTACAGGATATGAATGCTATATATTGAAAAGTTCAGAAAACATTCTACCTGTGCTAAACTAGATTAAAAATTTAATAAAAATTATATGCAATTATAGATTGCAAACCAGATCTTCTTTTAGATTGTACTCAATGGAATATTCCATTTAAATTGATCAGAGGATTTTTATTACACAATAATTTGATGAAGAAATTCAATGTTATCTGTCTTAGAGAGAGTCAAAAGAGAGATTATAAATCATGACTTTCATCTCCTTTCTAAGCTGTTGTTAAGAATTTCAATGTTAATATTCATTTTCTCTTGTTTTATGTTAATCTGAAATATACTCTTATCATTCCACAGTCTAAAATAGACAGCTTTTTCGTCTGTTTGGTTAACTAGAATCAAATATTTTTGTATAAAGCAAATCTGTAGTAATGATATTCATCTCCACAAGCCTTTTTATTTCTTTGTGAGACTTTCCTAAGTACCAATCACCTTCTCTACCAGCCAACTATTTATTGCTACAAGTCTAAAAATTCAGCAAATAGATTTGATGACTTTACTACAATAGGCTAATTGAGTTATATTAGGTTCAATCTAAGGAGGGTAAAGTAATTTAGGTCTTTCTCTTCTCTCTGTGTAAGCAATTGATACAGACACTTTTATATTGATAAAAATTGACACATTGCTCTTTCAAAATCTAAATGATTTAACACATGGTAAGCGGTGTTCATTATCTGAAAATGCTGTTTCTAAGTATAGAGTGACATTTTCTGTAAATAAACTTGAAAATTAAATTCTAAAAATGTACCCATCCTGAAATTACCTTAGCTAGTTTCAGAGGCAAATCACATATGCTGCTTGTGAAAAAAAGAACGTTTTACCTTCTGAGGTGACAAACATTTGCCAGACATTTGTGTTGAACTCACACCATGAGAAGCAGAACCACGGACTATTCCTGATTTGTACAGAAGGACAGTGTCCTGCTGCTCCTGCACTGGTTATCATGAATTGTATCCTTCCCAAGAGGAACCCTCTTGATACATACTCATGCTATTAAAATGCTGTTTGCAAAGGGCATATTTCTCTGCCAACACAGTACTTACATCCTTCACCTTCCTAAATTCCTACCCAGCTCTTTACATGAGTCCAGATAAACTTAATCTAATGTAATTGATTTTATGCTGTGAGCACATCCACGAATGAACTTATACAAATAACCTTAAGATAAATATAATAACTAGTGAATTAATTTTTCAGTTTTGATTTGTAACTTGAAAAGCTGCCTATACATACTCTGAAAGATGTAGAGTTATGTTTTGTGGTGCCTGTATGATTGATTTTACCTGAATCTAAAATATTACTCTTTTTTTGCCTTTATTGGATGAAATTTGTTTCACCTTTTAAGAGGAAGTTAAGCAATAAATCTTAGAGAAGCATTTTAATTCCCTTTATCATCAGTGGAGGGATACTGGCACACAGAAATGGCAATTAATCATACCCAGATATATATTTTTCTGTGAGAAATGATCCACTTGGAATTATATGATATTTATTATGTTGCAATCACTCCTACACAGCTTCTGATCCGGGCACTGGTGTTTACCTCATTGCAAATATGGCTTGGTAAAAAGTATAGGGTTGTTTAGCTGCCAGTGAAAGAGAAACTGGTTATCTCAAGTTGCTCACACACAGGGTGTGTTGAACCCCTGCTGGTAGCGCCAAATCCTTTACAACATACCAGAATTATCCTCTACTCATACCAAATCCTTTACAACGCATGAGAATTATCCATTACTCTCATGTAATTTGTTAGGAACAGAATTGTAAAAAAAAAAAAAAACCAACAAACATTCAAACCCAAAGAGCTGTGAAAAGTTGAGTAAAATAAAGAAAATTATTTTGTTTAGAATATTTTTCTCTTTTGTACTCTGAAAATGAATAGAGTCATTTTACAATTCTCTTGCATGCGGGTAAATGTAATAACTGTTGTGAGTAGTGACTGCTCATTTTGGTGTTCAAATCAGTATCTGTCTGAAAATATTTCAATGTATTGTAAATCATTTTTTCAAGCAGTGTAGATCACTAATTTCCTTTGGAAGAGAATCAGCCAATATGTTATTCAGGACACACCTGGAGGGCAATTTGCTTGACTTAAGTTTTGTGAAACGGAAATGACACAATGTTAATTTGCTTTTAAACTCCTTGCCATGTCTAGGAATTAAATAAGCAATTGGATGAGACCAAACTGAATGTATTGAGATATCAGCCATGCAGTCCGCTTATTTTGCCTGATTGTGATGGAAAAGTCTTTTATATCAGCAGTTAACATGTTCACATTTTCCACACTGGGCCTTTTCAGAAAACTCAGTGACAAATTCTTTGCAGATTTATATTTCAATTACATTTGAAGAAAATATGTCCCTGAAGTCACCTTTAAATGTTTCTCATTTTTTTTGTCTCTGTATTGTAACTGTTTTTATTACTTTACATCATGACTTTGGCTATATGAGGTATTGGAGGAATATGCAGCTCCATAGAGAGGTATATTTGAAAATAAAGCCTATAAGAACACTCAGGCTCAGGATCTGACTAATTTATGTGTTTACAAACATTTATAATCAAATATTAATATGCAATTTATGCTATTAATTTACTAATTGATCAATTAATACATTGCAGCTATTTGCATAAATAGTATCTCAGTCTGTATCATCAGTAACGTTAGCAAAATTGTAATCATAATACTTAATTTACCTTTTGGTTCAGTTTACCCCAACTGATTCAGGTGTTTGGAACAACTTTTGGAATCCCATCTTCTATCACAGGAGATTTCAATGTTAAGTTAGCCTTTACATTTAAGACACACCAGATTATCTTTCACAAGCTACTATCTTAACACTAGAGGATTGTGTCGACCACCACCAGCAGACTTAGGCCAAGAATTCCTCTCACACACCCTGGTGCCTGGATACTGGCAGGCTCTGATCAGACTGGGGGATGTGGCTGCTGTTGTTACTTTAACTAGTGGTGAATTTCACCCAGGGCACACAGACACAGCTGGTCACACAGAGAGCCACAGACAAAGCACAGCCTCCAGGAGCCCCCCCATTCAGGGCTCACACCAGTCACAGGCACACAGGGACACGTCCCCTCCTCCTCCTGGGCTGGCAGAGACAAAAGGTCACAAGTGCAGCACACACCCCACACTCCCTGAGCTCACAAGCACACGCACACTGGCAGATCCCCTGAGCACCAGCCTGGTCCCTCTGCCTACCCAACAACCCTGTCCAGATCCTGGGCCCCCTTACTCATCCCATGGGTCCCTGACTCATGGGTTGTCATGTGTGTGGGTGCTCACCACACACACACAGAACGACACACTTGTCCCACAGGCACACCGTCTGTGGGTCCTCCTGAATGCCTGCCCAGACTCTCCACCTGCCTGATAGCCCTGCCCACACCCAAGGCTCCATTACTCCCCAGCTGCTCTCAGAGTTTGCCAGCAACTCTAGACTCACGTCCCACACAAAGCCAGTTTGGGGGCAGGAATGGATACTTGCCCGCAGAAGCTGGCACCTGGCACACATGCTGTAACTCACAGTCAGTCCCAATCCAGCGGCCACAGCTAAGCCCCTCACTCATACCCACCTCAGTAGCTGGTTTTGGGACAAACACCACACCCAGCTCCAGTGGCTGGAGGTTAATGATCCCACTGATACCAGTAGTTGACACCACAGGCCAAGGGCATCCCCTGTCAGACCAGGGTACCTGTCTGCAGAGGCTGGCATCCAGTCACCTCTTACCAGTCCCCCCAGTACCTGTCACTGAGCCTTTACTTCACTGATACACATGAGATAGAGAGTGAGATTGCTGAGAGGATTTGTTAAAAGAAGATTTATTGAGAAAGAAAGACAGGTTGAAATGTTCAGATATAGGGTTCAGCTGCACAAGCATGCTAACCAGCAGTGTGTAACACCTGACCTGCTCCTTCTACACTGCTTTCCTCCTATTCATTTCTCCCCAATCTTCTTCCCTTAAACTTTAATAAATTTTGCATATTTCCACAATTTATCCATGTGCCTCATATTCCTCCTCTTTCTCCCCTTTTGTACCAGTTACCATGGTCAGGTTGACCTTCTTCAAAGCTGTGCCTGTAGTTACTTAATGAGTTTTTAATTAATGATGGGAAATCTTGGGATACTTTGCCTCCATTAGCCCTTGTCTACTGTTTGTCTGTCTTCATATGTTGTTTATCACTTCCTCCATTACTTACTATCCCTCTTTGAATGGAAAACATCCTTTATCAGATAACCTGAATGAAGCTAACATTCACACATGCCATACACTCTTAGAGTATGAATTAGATATTTTATTCTAGGCAGGAAAAATCTATCCCTAAACATAGAAAAAGGATCCAATACCATCAAGCATATATATATTTCTGACATATTTTGCCACACATGTAATGTGGCAACATATTCCCGTTGTGCAGATCAGTAGTTGCATGATGCTTCTGTCAGTAAAAACTCTATGTTCATACAACTTGAGGAAATGTTATAGAATACATCCTAAAGTAGAAAATGATAAGTCAATGTACTTCACCTATTGTCTCGTATAAGGTCACTTTGACTTTCTCATTATAGCAGGTAGGTGGTTAACTTAATGGCTCTGAAAATGAGTAACTTTATTACAGCTGCAGTATAAGACCTGTCAGATTAAATTTGTAATTATACCATGTCAAAAGCGTTTAGGAAATAATTATTTTTAAAAATATATTTTTTATACAAGAAACATACCCTTATGTTATATTTCTTATTATTACATGTCTTAATGAGCTTCCTGATTGAAATTTTTTTATTTGAAGAAAATGTCTAGAAGTAGTCCTTCTGCTTACACATTGTACCAGCCTTTAGTAGGACAATGTAAGCTGCTGTGACATAATGCAATTTAACATTTAACATAATGCTGTATCACTAAAAAGTAGTCTAAGTGCAATGTAGTGTAATGTTACCAGCAATCTGCAGGCAAAAGTGGGCTGTAAAAAAATTGCACACCCCCTAGTCCTGCCAGAAGATAAACCACTTGGAATTATAGACTAGATCTTCTTGTTGAACCCCACAGATTAATCCTGGCTACACCGTCTTCATATTTAAAAACTGCTCAAGAGATTTAGTAAATGGCATTCAGCTTTATGTAGATTTGCAGTTTCTCACACAAAATGAAGCATTAACAGCACACCAGTATGCTTGGTTTCTCTGAGGCAGACATATCTAACATGACAGTGGATTTTACTCCTGGTTAATATGGTGTCTTCAGATATCTGACCTGGTCTTTTTTGCAGTCATTGGTTCAGCACTCTGTTTCTAATTCTTAGTTTTATTTAGATACTTGCATTCATTATAAAAGATCTAAAGTCATTAAAGTAAACTTGTACCTTAACACTTCTAATTCTATTGCATCCTATATTGCCACTACTGAAAATAAACACTAAGGTTTTCTAACACAGGACTTACAGTACTGGGAAATTTTATAGACAACAGGGAAATAATTTATTTCATAAATATGAGAGAAGTTCATGGAGGGAGGAATATTTCATTCACATATTGTAATGTAGTATTAGATTACAGAAGTAAATTCAGATGGATTTCCCAAGCGAAGGTATGAGAACAGAAATCAATATATCATGATATTGGGAAAAATTAATTCCAATCTACTAGCTAAGTACCTGCACAGCAGTTAAATAAGACAAAAGACCAGTTGTAATAAAATATATGCATATCATAAATACATGTTAATTTGAGATAATAATAAATAATTACTTTGTTACACAGCTACATTCAGTAGCATGGCAAGACAAGAGAGAGCTATAGTTCATTATTAGGTGAAACTCCAGTCAGGACCAACACTGCTTATGTCTTCCTAGAACAAGACATACATTTGTAAACATCTTAGCTTTAAACAAAGTCAAAATAGTGAATGTAAGAAAACAAAATTATTTCCAATGAATATCCTAGAAAGTTATCTAGAAAGCACCAATCTGGAAATGAATATGTCATAGGAAAAAAGATATATCATGTATGATTATTTGTGAGTCAAGCTTTTAAATGTATGCGAACATACATATACGTATGTTCATATGTGTACCATATATGTAATATGTATATAGAAATAAAATCACACATAATGTGTGCTTCAGTGTATAATGAAAAGATAGATAATGGATGGATGGATGGATGGATGGATGGATGGATGGATGGATCATACATACATACATACATACATGCATGCATGCATACATAGGCAGGTAGTAGCTAGGTGGATAGATGTATAGCTAGATATAGAGGTATTTACTGGTATATGGCTCAGTAACTGATATAATCTCAACTGGGGAATTGAATTTCAACACTATTCAGATCTTGAAAGAAAGGCTATGTTTCTTCCAACATGCATCATTGTAAAGAAAGGAAAGGATGCCTAGGGAATACTTGCCATGTTACTCCTTTTTGAATCTCTGGTTACTCATCATGCTACTTATCCTGCTCAGTAACTGTAATCTTAAACAAGAGGAGACTTTTAGGTTTGTAACAGAAATAGAAATTAAAGTATGAATATATGTGGTTAGGAGAGCAAGAGAGAAAAAAGAAAGCCCACTGTTTTAGGAATTATGAAATGCAATAGATAGAATAGCCACAGTTCCTGAGCAAGTACTACATAGAGAACAGGTAGATTATTAGAAGAG